>CATNWC010000230.1:3194134-3287993 GCA_951230915.1 Antitrichia curtipendula | reverse complement strand
CAAAAAAAGTATTCTTGGAGTTCTAAGAAAATTAGAGAAAAAACAAAGCAATTCCAAATCATGTTGATTTCGGTGGTGATCAAAACCGAGTTTTAGACATGGCTAACTTTGAAACCAATTTTCTTTCAAATCACAACTAATTTTTTCTTCAAACTTCCGTGGTAACGTGGAGTATGTTGCACACTACAACTTTTGTGTGTACACTTTTGGACTTTGTCCATCGATGCTCATGGTGTGGTTGTTTGAATGAAAACATTCAGATTGTAAACTTAGTTTTGGCAGTCAGTGTATGTTGGTCACTCTTGAATTGAAAATAGCTTCAACATCATGTAAGAGGTTTTGTTGGACTTGGACTTCATTCCTAGATTAGTATTTTCAGAAATGAAAATTCTATAACAGCCTACATGTGAGTTGAGATATTGCATGAATAGAGTGATCTTCTCTTATAAGTATTAATGTAGATTCTATCACTTGGAAATTCATTTCATCTTTTTATTGAGATACTTTTGTAATATCAAATCATGAAGAGGTATAATCCTCATCCTCGAATCGAGAATCTAGTCTGTACTTGGTGGAGGGTACGCAATGGACCTGTCAATAATTAATTTGTCGTCTTCATTGATTACATGTGATACCCTAAACTTTCTTCTAAGAAAAAAATGGCTACTCATGGCATAAACGAGTTCACGATGGCGGTGCCAGTTTTACCACCAAGAGTTGCACCCTACGAAGGGATTCAACGCGCTTCTTGAAACACGAAGGCTGTCACACTTACCAACCTCGTTGGGATGGACGTGGCAAAGGCTATCTGCCACAACGTTGATGCCAGTCTGGTGATTGATAGTAATGGAGAGCCCCTTGGTGATGACAAGGTCGCAGTCCAAATTGCAGAGTCTTTATTGGAGCACAAGGTACCATCGTCGTGGATGTGGTCATTGCATTCCTAGAACATCAGGCAAGTCTTCCTTAGCGGTGCAAGCTTGTACAACCATGAGCAAACCTACATCTACAAAACAACCTTCAATGCTTCAAGGCAACGTCCTCGATTGGGTGTTTGTGTCTATGAAAGCTCACAAGAGTGTAGGGAACCTATGAACCCACCTAAAAAGAAAAGACTCCTTACCCCGCAAGCAATCAATGAAGTGTCCAGCAAGACGTGCTGCCCAAAGAATTGCTTGCAGCCATTTCCACGTGGGTAGACATAGGCAATTCGGTCCCAATTGCATGTCCACGGTGGAGTAAACAATCGTAAGTCTCGTTTGCTTGATGTCCACAAGCAAGTCCACCGTGACACAAACAAAAATGAGATGATTACCTTGGCAGGAGTTGAGGTTTGTCCCATGACCTGGTGCACTATCAGTGGAGTTCATAGATCTACCTTCTATAAGTACAAGGCAGAGGCAAGAGCTGATAAATAATCGGAGCAACATGGTAACCTTGGCTTAAAGAAGCCTTAGGCACATACCTTGCAGGCCACAACCACACTTTGACTCCTTGTTGAGAAGGATGCAAATCCGATGCCGCACAGGTCAAGGACCTTGGAGTCAAAGGAAAGAGTCCCGTCTATGGTTCTTCCTTCAGCGTTTCAGTGGAGGGACAAGTTGCCGAAAATCAATGGTGTGAATTCAATGCTGCAATTGCAACCTATTTCTACCAGTGGATTGAGCAAAATTCAAAGAGTGTCCTTCCCGGAGTTTGCCCTGAAGCCTTGGGGTGACAGTTTTGCGTGTTGTGGACAATGCGATAGATTGAAGCACTTGAGAAGTGCTTGCACTCCGCGTTCGCGCTTTCAAGAGGTGTGGTCAAGGAAATTGAAAGTCCACCTTGAGGGGCAGAGGGCGCATCAAGAGCTTTACTATGCAAACCGCTTGATGTCTGAAAAGTATCCAGACAAGGTTCTAACTATAATCCATGACAAGATGGATCACTCCAAAACGGCCTCACCTCATTACTCTCACAAGAACAAGGGTACTGATTTGTACATGAAGATGCCAGTCGTTGTGACTGGTATGGTTGCACATGGATATAAAGACATTCGGTATGCGCACTATGGGTTAGACATCTTTCCCACAAACTCAAATCACACTATAGGATCGATTGCAAAATTGTTGCGGGATCTAGAATCCCAACCGAAATGTTCATCTTGTCAAGTATTTGTGGAGGGATTACATCGTTCCCATTTGTCTAATGCAATTTTATCAAGCTCTGAGATTTGTTCCGAATCTCTCCCTACTAACCGCAGGAGTTGGTCGAAGCCCAACCTCTACCTCCAACATTGACCCTTCAACTTGACAACGCTTTGGGGGACAACAAGAATCAGTGGGTGTTCGCGTTTTTCTCTCTCCACGTTTACAAAGCAATTTTTCGCGAGATATACATTAATTTCCTCATTGTTGGACACACTTATGAAGACATTGATGCCCTTTTCGGTCGATGGAGCAACAAGTTGAGGGCAAATGACTATCTCACAATTCCAAGGCTTATGAAGTCTTTTATGGATTGTGAAGCACAACCTGTCATTCCTCATCTCATTGAGGAGGTGCCCGATTTTAAACAATTTGTAGAAGGGTACTTGTATTCTGGCTCTGATTCTCTACATGGTCATTCTCAAGCACAACAATTCAAGTTCTACAAGGACTCCAGTGGATGGCCCTTGATGCAATACAAGATCCTTTGTACTGATGTCAATTAGTTACCTAAGGAGGGTGGAGGAATTCATCTGTGGAAAGAGACAATGGATGGGCATCCATACTTGCCCATTGGTGTTCCATGACCTCTAGCTCCTCAAGAGATGCGTTGCTTTGACGATGTTTCCAAAGGCTTGGATAGTTTTATTTTGTTGTGGAATGAGATGGTAGATGATGATATGTCTGGAGAGTATTGAAGGAAGATTGAACTAGTTTGAAAGTACTGGGAAGGTGTGAGGGCTGCTTTGAATGAGCCTCTTGTTGGGCAAGTCGCATTACAACAAGGATTTTGGCCAAGTTCTATAGTTGGTGCTGAAGAGGTGGATGGTATAGAGGACGATGGCAAACCGCATGATCCTCGAGTCGAGGATGCACCATTTGTTGGTCGTAGGCGTGACCGTCCTCGTCCTTTGTTCAATGTTGTTCATGATACATTTGCGGGTTATTTTGTTGCAGTGCATCTTGCTGATGGTGACTCAAAGCCATTCTGGCTTGCTCGGGCACTCACCAACCCGAATCCAGATCCTGCACATCTCAATTCTATTCATCTGAAATATTGGATGCTTGTGTCTTTTCTACACATTGACAAGGATACTTATTCTGGGTGGGATACAAATCAAGAGATTTATTGGTGCGAGGACAAGGCTATTTCTTCATCATGGTTGCATACAGACTGTGTCATGACTTCTTGGAAGCCACGAGTGAGACCAGGGACATCTGATCCAAGAATTAAAATTCCCGCAGCTCGAATGAGCATCATCATGGAGTTTGTACATGCCTACATGGCTGCAGACAGGAACAATTCATCCTCGACTCGAGGATGAGTAGTTGGTTGGTGTAGTAGGTTAGTTAGAGTTTTATTTATTTATTTTTTAATGTTTTTAGGACAAATTTTATTATGTTTAAGAAAAAAAGTTTTGGGAAGTTGGTAGGCTAGGTTAGACTTGCATTTTTTGGACATTGAAAATTTTTTGGGGAAATTTTTTTAAAGCAAGTTGTTAAAATTTTTTTTTTTATTGTTTTTGGTGGAAGCATAATGTATTAGGCAAATTCCTGTAGTTGCTTACACCCATCTTGTCTTAGATAAATGAATGATGTTTATTGCACAATATAAGTAAAAGTTTATTACCGGCCTCAATGCTTCAATTGTGCATATGGTTGTTTTTTTCTACTTTGGTTTGTTTGTTTGCATTTACCATGTGAGGAATGTGTGCCCATGCTTGAGTTCTGTAATTATTTTGCATAATTATCTTTCTTCAAGAGAAGCATTGAAGATCTTCTGCACTGTATCCCTAAAGTGTACATTAGTTTCATTTCTTGACACTAGATTCACAATTCTTTTTGTTCACAAAGAATTTAGATTTTGTCTAAATACATCGATTCATGATTCATTTGTTGGATGCAGACAACTGTCTTCGACTCAAAGATGATTCACGTATTGGATGCGGGTAGGGATATGTCATTCTTGTGCTTTATTCCTAGCATTCTTTATGATGGTTGAATGTTATGAGTGATCACACTTTGCATCTCATTGGACTTGTATGCATCTTTTTCTTTGGAAGTGGGTGTATTCTCTGTATGAGGTTGCCATAAGAAATGGGACTACTTCATAACGGACCCTCATTCTAATCCCAAACCTTTGTGACATATAAATTTGTTGATTTTAGTATGTGTACTTTGAAGATTAATAAATAGTCATGGCATATTAGTGTCTAAATTTATTGGAGTGTCTCAATTTAATGAACTCTTTTGTTTATTAAATTTAGGGGGACATTTAAAATGAGACTCGAGATTTTCTCTTTCTAATGAATATGGCCTTATTCCTAATTATAAATTCTATCAATATGGTATCTTTGATTGTAATCCCCTAGGTTTTGTATAAATTTGAACCTTAAATTTTTTAATCATTATTAGATGAATGATTACATATCACCAATATTTTGTATAAAAAAGAATCCATAAAGATGGTCTTGTATTAGGACAATGGTGTTATAAGTGCAATGGTGCTAGTATGTGAGCCCAAGAATGCAAGCTTGTGAGCATTGAGCCTACAATATAGATACCTATAATATAAATACCACACACTATAGAAGGTGTATGTATCATAAACACCTATAATATGGGTATTTGTAACATATATATCCTATAATCATAGATGGTTTCCATAGTATATACACCTATACATGGGTGTAGTATTCTAAGCTCATGGGCTCACACTCCTATGCTCACATAATAGAAACCCTTGTTATAAGTGCATGTTTATTAACTTGAAATCGGTACAAATTTTCATTATTACAATGTTATATTCAAGTAGATAGTCATTTAGACATTATACTTAAAAGTAAATGTCATTGACTCCTTAAATAGAAGTCACTAACACTAGTCACAATTGATATAATGGAGAAAATAAAATTGCATTAACCCCCAAATTTTGAAACTCCACTTGTTTTTTACATGATAATGAATACAATCTTGACTAGCTATATATGAAATTTGTTGTGATAGGTTGAAATGTAACATTCTCAATGTAGTGATTTTATGCAAACTTTTTATTAGTTAATTGAATGGCCTAATTGAATAGCACAATATTCAAATTTTTAATCTTAGATTATAACTCTTCCATTATTAGTACACTTCAATAGTAGAATTTTATCGTAAAATGGAATTATAAAGAGTGAGGACATTTGGTATTGTACAAGGGAATGTAGTAAGAATCAATCAAAGAAAAGGTACTCTTAAGATGTGAAGAAAATAACATTCAAGAGTATTTAAGAGCATTAAAGAAAATCTTTTAAACTATAGTAGGGATAGAAAGTTTATGGATTAGTAATGTATTGATGGTAAAGTTTATAATTTATTTAAATATCTTGAAATCATATTGTGATTTTTGTCATACCTTTATAATACTGATGACTATATATGAAATATTAAGAATCCTACAATGTGATATATCAAGTATGGAAAATGCATTTATTAATATACATTAGGGGGGTAGGATTAAGGTATTGATAATTTGAGGATGAAATGTATTATCAAACTTTGAACAAATTCTTTGAGAGATTGGGAAAGAAATTCTGTTTCAGTATGCTCAAATTGTGACCTTCATCAATTTATAAGCATAGCTAGCTACCGAAATCAAAGCAAGCTAAGGTAGTATGCTCTAAAAGCGCCCCATGCTCTACATTTTAGGAGGTGGTTGCTTTTAGTGACCATTGCGTTTCAACTTCAAAAATTTGTAACTAATTCTTGGAACGTCCAAAAAATACAAAATGACTTGGGTTAGATGCCTATTCCTTTTTTCTTCCTATGAAAATTTATTGAAAATTGTTTCAAGGAGTTTAGGTTCTCTAGAAAGGCAATCAACTCTTCAATGGTCGCTTTAAGGGCAGAATACCTTAGTGGATTTCATGAGAGTCGTTTCAGACCTCAAAATCATTAATAAAATATTCCTTACCTAAAACTCATAGTTGGTAGGGTAAATGTGTACCATCCAAATATTCTTGAACTCAACCCACTTCACCATGGGGTTATGAATTGATAGTGAGGCATGCTTGAAGGGAATGGGGCTAAGAACTACAGTAGTTCAATGAGAAACTATCAACCTACCAAAATTAGAATGATCTCATGTCAGCATTTATAAACTAGGTGTTTATTCCCTTGAACCACAAGCCACCCAAGCATGCCCGGACTACCAGGCCCGACACCCAAGCAACTCCCGCCCTTCAATCTCTACCGTTCAGGGCGTGGAGGGCCTAGATGTAAGGAGCCCTCCTTGGAATTCAAAGCTGGTTGCTTGGCTAAACTTCACTTAAGTGCTAATCGTAAGCTTCACTCCACTATAAGAGCACTAGTCCCTGGAGTGCAGAAGCATTGGAGTCCTTGGAGTGTTGGAAAGAGTCTTGGAGTATATTCTTTATGCCCTGGAAGTTGTGTTTTGCAGCCGCGGAGTTAAAGGAGGTGAACTTGTAAGGTGAATAGTGCGTGAATAGTGCGCATTTTTTACCTGGCTCGAGTGCAGCAGAGAGCGGCTTTGATGTTCCAGCAACTTTTAGCGAAGCCACCCAAAGTGGCTCCAGAGGACGAGTTTCATCTAGGGAAAAGGCATCGGACGGCTCCGAAGTTGCATGTGTGAGAGACTAATTTTTGTTTTGTTGCACGCTCCTCTCCTCCTGCGATCTAAGCGTGGTGTGAGAGTTCACTACACCAGGAGCAACGGAGAGTTCATTGAGAGTTCACAAAGCATCTTGATTACGGACAATTCAATAGAAATTGACGCCGCCACGGAGAGTTCATGGCGCCTGGAGCAAGGGAGTTTATTTCCAACTAGTGTGCCCTGTGCCGTTGTCATAGCCAAAATCAAAGTAAAATTAATTTTCTAAATTTTTAATGCATGAAAACTTTGAAATTCAATAACTTTTACACCGTGCGTCAAGATGCCACGAAACCAAGCCCATGTGCCCCTCCTCACCAAGGGCTTTCCAACGGTACCAAGAACATGACCGAAATATAAGTAAAAGTAATTTTTTAATTTTCTAGGACCAAAAATAACTCAAAAATCTATAACTTTCCCACCATGAGTCAGAACGCCACTAAACCAAGGCCGTGCACCCCTCCTTGCTGAGAGCTTTCTGACGGTACCAAGCACGGGACTGGGGGACGCAGAGACCGGGAGATCTCAACGTGACAAACCAAACCAACATGCTAATTTTTTTTCCGCAAGTTACTGTGTTGCTGCGTTTGCTTCGCAATTTCCGTGTTGTGGAGTTCAACGTCCAAGTAGTTGCGCTCGTACTGTACAGGTAATCTTCTGTCTGATATTCTTAGTTTTCAATGTAAGTACTGCAATTCTGCTGGTTAGCATTCTTGTTTTGCGACTGGGTTTGCGGTTGGGTTTGCGATTGGGTTTTGTTGCTTTCGTTCTAGGGTTTTGAGTAAACTTTGTCTTTGACTGAATTCCACATTTCAAGTTTGTTTGATTAATTTGTCAGCAATTTGTGCTGTGGGTTTTAGGGTTTAGGGTTCAAGTTGCCAGGGTCCATGTGAATTTGTAGTCTTCTGTGAGCGATGTGATTTTACTTACATGCTCTTTGAGCTCTGATTGTCCTTGCACTGGTTCCCTGGGCTGCATTTCCTTGTTTGTTGACACTTGTTCAGCTTGCTCCAATTTTACCGGAAACATGACTTCAATGTTTTCTGTTGCAAGTGCAGGTTACACTGAATCCGCAATTGTGAAGAAGTGACGCAATTTCATTGTGTAGTTTGATTTTGGAACTTGAAGAACTTCAGGTTGAGCAATTCCCATTTTATAGCCCTTCTGCAGATTGACCGCAACGATGGATTCTTTCTTGGATGCTCTTCACAGTGCTCTTCAGAAGCAGATGCAATCGGAGACGATGGACGACCTAAGGCCATCGTCTTTAGCAAACGTTTGCACTCTTTGCAACGCGAGGATTATTGAAGGACGGACAGCTTCAAAGCTTGGGCCTTTATCCGAGCGACTGGGACGGATAATCGTGAAGCTCGGAATTCTAGCCATCGCCAGTAATGTGGTTAGTAGTGAGGATCCGTTTCGGAACCTAAGCGACGACATTCTGCAGCACATCCTCGCCAGGCTGCCTCTGTTTCCCCTTAAGGCCGCGAAGAAGGTGTGCAAGCGATGGGCGTGGGTGACCACCACACCGGAGTTCAAGATTTTGCGCAAGAAGCTAAAGCCTAAACCGCGTCTGGTTCCTTGTGGAATCAGCTATCTGAGTCTCAGCAAGTCTCAATGGTTTGCGTATGATGTGGAGAACGATGCGTGGGTGCCGCTTCCGGCTCTGCAGTTACCGGCTCATAACTACGGCTCTTTAGCAGGTATTGGAAATGGTGGCCATACACCTTGTTTTTGAATACTGTTTTATGAACACACTGAAATTACAAGAGCTGTTAACGTTCTCCTCTGTATGAACGTTAGAACTATAGATTGAAGTATAGAACTGTAGAAAATACAAGAGCTGTTAAACAAGAACTATGGATTGAAATCTGTACTAAACGTCTCCTCTGTATAAACGTTAACAATAGATTGAAATTTAAACTAACTGTGAATATTCTTGATAGCAGTTGCCAGTGGAGTGGTGTTCGCCGTTGCTGGGCCTGGTGACGACAGGCTTTTGTACAAGCTGACGAGCTTCGCGTCCTCGGCTGAGTCTTTTGGAGAGTCGTGGTACGAGACTCCCGTTATGACTTTCCCCCGGTCGTCCCCGGTGGTGAGTGTGGCCCTGGGCGCTGGCATGGGGCATAAAGTGGTGGTGGCTGGCGGGGGGTCGGATGATAGGGATGATGACAGGGCTGGACACAGGGCTGTGGAGGTCTTTGATTCTGAAATTGGTAAGTGGTTTGCAGTTCTCTGTCAATGCCATTAATTGATCATGGATTTATACTTCTGTTGTAATGCTGTGTAGGAGACTTGTTTGCAAAGTGAAACCTTTCTTCATGAATGAGTCATTGATTTGTCTTTGCAGATGTAGTCATCAACATTATGGTTTGTTAACCCAGTACATCGGGAATCTATGAGTTTTTCAACACCCGGTATTCAGTGTTTTGATAATGGATTAGATAACCTTCGAGAAACGGGTGGCCCGAGAATGTTATTGGACGTAATGCCATGTCGTTTCATTGAATTTGGAACTTCAAAATTTTTATTTTTTGGTTGATTGAAAGGCTCACATGGAGCATAGGTTTTATGTTTTGTTTGAGAGTGTGACTGAGTTCCTTGAAATTCAGACTTGGCATTAAGGCTTGATCAGTGTGATCGCACTGCATCACTTCCGTTGGGTCAAGTCCACATGGCATGGATAACAAGTAAAACTTTCTTTGTGTCATGGACTTCTAAGCAGTAGTACTTGGGAGTAGACTTCATTGCCGTACAGGATGTCTGAAGGTTGCCCGAATGAAGAAAAGTGTTCTTCAAATTTTCTTACCATTCTTCTAGTCTGGTAAAGGCATGTTCGTGCTTGGTGTTAAGAAGTGTTACGAATGAATCTAGGTATACATTTACATTGGATTTACTTTGCTAACATCATTCCTACATCGAAGTGCAAACACACCTTCCATTAAGCCTCTTATTTTGCACTAGTTTTGTGCTCAGGGCACTTTCAATGACGACTGCAGGTACTTGGGAGTCCTATGGTGACCTGCCGGAGGAATTCTCGGTATACAACTCCGCGAATTGGATGTCAGGACTAGTGTGCGACAACAAATTCTACGTCTCATCAGTTCACAAATTCGAAAATGACAAAGTCCAAATTCACTCTCTGGATTTCTACACCAAGCAGTGGGCTTCCATCCAGTTGGTGTGTCCCATGGATTTGATGTACAGCCGCATCATGGCTATCGGGACAACACTCGTGGTCGCTGGGTTATGTCAAGATGAAAATGGGGACTTTGCAGTGAAGCTCTGGAAAGTTGATTTGAAGACCCTTAGCTTGATTCAGATTGGGTTGATGCCAAGGGGATGGGCTGTCTTGCTTGAAGGACTACTAGAAAATTTTATACCCTTGGCGTTTCTGGTGGATGAGAATTTGGTGTATGTCTACATGGATGTCTTTATGAGAGTTGGGCAGCTCGTCGTGGCAGAGGTTTCACTGGAAGAGTGCAAAACTTATTGGCGTATTTTGCCAGCTGTACGGAGTCCGATGCCTTATGATGAGGGGTTGATCACTTTTTGCGCTTCTATTAGTTTTGCATAAATATCTTGACTCAACAACTTTGGAACCTATCATTAGGGTTTGTAACAAATAGCTTTCAACTGAAGCAATGTATTACGCATGATTAGATACATTTATCAGTGTTGCCCACCCCAACTCCGTTGATTTAATTCTGAAGTTGCCGCAAAGAATGTGCTGAGACTCGGAACAGCCTTCGATGCAGCGCCGCATCAGCAAAAATTACGAACCGTTGGTGAAGCCGCCGGGGATTCAGATAGGGTTTGGCGAAGATCGGGTTTGCTGGCCGCGTGAGAGATGGGCAGAATCGGGTTTGGCGAGAGAAGCTTGGGTTTCGTGTCCGAGTGGGGTTTCGTGGTCGTCGCCTGAGAGTTTGGGTGCGTGGGGACCTAGGACTGCTTTAGGTATGACGCTTTGTCGTGGTTACTTGTTTTTCAAATTTTGTCGTTCGCTTTCATATCGCTGTAGGGCTGCTTTCGTTTGTATATTACTGCACTGTCTGGAGTTTGATAGAAAGTTGAATGCTAGTAGGCACAGCATGGTTTGGAGGAACTTGATCTGTGTTTCGAGAAATTTGTGTCTGGAGAGTTTGAAATCTGTTATTGAAATTTGTCCACCGAGTATTGCACAATGGTGGCTTCATTCGCATCTGCAGGATGCCAGCTTGTTTTTTTATCTTACATAGTTGCTTGACAATGCTCTTCCTTGATAGTTTACTTGTAAATTAGCATCTGCAGTTCTGCTGTGCTTTTACTGCTTGATAATTGCTTGGTTGTTATTACAACCCAATGTGATCTTATGTTAGAATCGAACTGCATTGATCTTGATGCACAAATTTCATCGTTAGGCCAGGAGAAAAGTGATTTGGGGGGCATAATAAGAAGTCTGAGGTTGAATTAGGGTTTGGATTCTCTTATTGAAGTACTGTACTGATTGAAAATTGGTGTTGCTTGCAGAGTCGCAGGTCGATGCGATTAATTGAGTTGCACATGAATCTTGGTGGAGCCAATTCTATGATTCTTTAGGAATTAATCATCAACTATAGATAATTGTGCTTGCCGACTTTACATCAAGTTTGAGCAACTTAGGTCGGCTTCTGGTCTAAAGCATGCCTCTAGAATGTGTACATTGTGCGTGAGGCTCTAATGTTACCTTAAATTTGAGCACCGATATGAGCACCGATTTGTTGCAATCAACAAACTGTGTCACTTGCATCATGTTGGTGGTGGGCTTTGCATGTACTTTGGTTGAATGAAAATTTTGAAGTTCATTTTACAGTAGCTCTAGTGTACCCCTATGAGAATAGTTTTTAAAGTTAACCCCTCATTGTCTTAGGGGACAAAAAGTGTCCTCTTATAGTGTGACAGTCCAATTTGAAGTGTTGTAACTTTTGCATCTATTTTCCAAATTCAATAAAACTTGTTGGGAAAGTTGCACATACAAGTCTATTGAACATGTAGGTTTGTTTTGGCAAGTTCATGTTGAAATATTTTACTTTTCTCAGTTCAACAATTCACCAGGGAGATGGGAAATTTTCGTTTTCGGCACTTTACAAGGACACTACCAATTTTGGATTGATTCTTTCTATTCATGTGTAAATGCGTTCCTTTTCCTAATTTTTTTCAAAAAATTTTTTTTCAAATTTTTAGAATTAGTTGTAAATAATTTTTTAAATTTCGACATCTTTCCAAGTTTTTCCAAGTTATTTATGAAATTGACCTACACATACAATAGTTTCTATGGTAAAATCTTTAGATCAATCCAAGACGTTTTGAATTTGTAAAAGCCATTCAAAGTTCACAGGTTCAATTTGAGTTCACCACACTGCATCGTGATGGCTGCAACTTTGGGGGCTTGTATCTTTGTCATCAAATTATTTTTTTCAAAAAAATTTGTTGAGTTTTGTTCCCCTTAAAGCCTAATAATTGCGGTAAAATTTTCATGTCAATCCAAGTTGTTTTGAATGTTTGGGAGCAATTCAAAGCTCAAAATCCACACATTTTTGCATTATAGTGAACTTTGGTGGCTTATAACTTCTTCATACAAAGTCCATTTTCATTATTTTTTTTATTGAAAAAGTTGCACATACTAGTCTAGTTTTTGTTGTTAAAATTTCATATCAATCCAAGAAGTTATGAGTGAATGAGAAGCATTTTAGTAGTGGGAGGTTTAGCCATAGATGTGATTTTTTACTACTTTTTTCACTGTTTTTTGACATTTCAAAACAATTTTGCAAACACAATGTGTCTATTTAATGATATTTTCTTACACCAATGTGTTTGTATACTGGTTTTGAATCACTTTACATTTTAAATGTTTTTCATTTGAGTAGGTTTAGAAATCAAATTTCACCTCCAAATGTGTTTTTAGGAAAATTTCAGCATCTTTTTTCAACACTAAAACATTATAATCTTCCAATCTATGTAGCCAAATGACCCCAAATTTGATCCACATCATTTGCAACATACACACTACAAGATTGTACGGTTGAGATTTTCATACTTTATTGACATTTAGACTTACAACACTTAAAAAGCAATGATGCTTTTAGGCATGTTTGGACCTTGGGCAATGAGGGGTTAACATCCAACAACAAAATGACACTTGTACTTGTTTGTACTTGATCTTGGGTTTCCACACTTTTGACACAGTTTTTTCACAATGTGCCCAAAAGACAATGGCAATGACAATGAACTCAAAAGAGGCTCAAAAGAATTGAACACCTCACAACAGCATAGGACCATTGCTTTCAATTTGTTGAATGCCTAAAAATAAGGCCATTTTGTAGCCCTATTTTGTTTATAATGAAGATGTTCTTCAAATTTGAATTATGAAAGTTTGTATTTTGTATTTCGATGGATTTTTTTAAATGAACAATATGCAGATTTTACAGATTTTCTCCCTTTCTAAATTTTATTTGTCGTCGCATTTCTTCCCTTCATTATTTTTTTCATCACAAGTATTTCCACGTATATGAGTTCAAAGTGTCCAAATTTCATAATGTTTTAAAATTCCCAAAACTCTAGTTTTTATCATCACTCTAAACTAAAATGGGCCTCAATTGCAACTATGAAATCAAAGTATCAAAACTTCATAATGTTTCAAAATTCCAGAAAGTCCTAATTCTTTCACTACTTTAGACATATATAGGGCCTTTGATTGCAACTATCAATCCAAAGTATCTAAATTTCATAATGTTTCAAAATTTCAAAAAATCTTGTTTTATCATCACTCTAAATTAACATGGGCCTCTGATAGCAACTATGAGATTAAGGTATCCAAATTTCATAATGTTTTGAAATTCCAAAAATTCTAAATTTTTTCACGTCTTTCCACATGTATAGGGCCTCTAATAGCAAATTCATTTTTTTCCTTCATTATTTATAAGTTCTTTTTTCTTATATTCTTTTTAGGAAGTAAAAATGTAAAGCTTTGAGGATCTAAGGCCTTCAATGGTATTTTGTTAGAACCTTTTTTCTTTGAATCAAAAGTGAAATAATTTCCTATTTACTTGCTCGATATTCTTTGCCTACATTAGAATAAAACCGAATTATTTAATTTCACTCCATGAATATGTTGAAAATGATTTATATTTAACTAATATTACTTTAGAAACTCTTGTAATGTTGTTTCTACACTTACAAGTACTTGAAGGAATATATACAATTAGAAAAAAAGATATTCAATCTTAGATTTTAAAACAAAAAAACTTTACATATGACATATGACAAAAAAAAAGGACTGATTGCTATGTTGCCAAATAAGGCAACTTGGTCCTTCAAGGGTTAACCCCTGAAGGACCAAGACCTTTTTTCTGCCAAAAAACACTCAAAACTGCCATTTGTATAGTAAAAAGTAAAAAACTTTAAATATTGTTTTTCTTCACATCTAACCATAGGATCTTACACCTAACTAGTATGAGAATGTGTGGAAAAAATTTCAGAATTTTTGACCGCACAGATTGCAAGATATCTGCGTTTAAAGTGAAAAAAACAAGCTTTTCAGCACATTGCGGGACTAGAATTTTTGACTTTGAACATTTTCAACTTAAAATTTTTGCACTACAAAGTTTTGAGCTTTAAACCCTTATGGTGGAAAATTGTGTTGAGAGTGTAGAAAAAAATATTTGATTCAAAAAAACTTGATTTTCATTCTTAAAAAAATTGTTAAGTAGAAGTAGGTATGAGATAGAAAGAAAATCTAAATTATTAATATCTTTAAAATGGAATTAAAATGCACTAATCCCGATTGTGAGATTGTTCTGGAAAGCAAATTTAATCATGTGGAACTTCTTTTGTTTTAAATGTAAAAATTGCATTCAGAAATGAATCCTACAAATTATTTTTTCAAAAAGATGCTCTAGTTGCCCGAAAAACAAGATTGTCAATAACTTTCTCATAACACATCCAAATGGAATGAATCAAATCTTTCCATGTAGAGAAAAATATAATCTATGAGAAAAAGAAATTTTAAAAATTTAAATTAAATTTTTGAATTTTTTTTGTAGCCCCCGTCCCTTGTTTTGAGCTTATTTGGGCATAACTTTTGTTCCCGGGCACCGATTGGGAAAAGAATTAAATTTACACAAAGCTAATCAATTTTTCTATCTTCAGAAAAAGTTTCAAAAAATCAAGAAAAGATTTTAGCCCGTAGATACCTGCCTGAAATCCCATTTGTCCACCGAATAGACAATGGTCCTTTAGGAGTTAATGAAACTCTTTTTTACAAAAAAAACTTCTCTAATTTATTGTTACTAAAAGTTTGTCCTTCAAATTATCTTAATTTAATTGTATTAATAGTAACTTATTTAATTAGATAAATAGACCTAATGATTTAAAAAATTTATATACCTCTGAATTTTTGAAGGAAAGAAAAGGAAATAGAATTGAATGATAAAGCCAAAAATTATAAGTTTCTTAAAATTATTCAATAAAAGATAAAGAGCATCTTCCTTAGGAGAAAATTTTATCCCAAAGAAGACTAAGAAATTTCACCAAATTATAATTTCAGGTACAAGATTTTTCATTGAAAGAACAATTTGTAAAATTGTGTCCACATTCCATAAATGACTTTTCTATACATTGGTGTGATCAATTACCTTGTATTCCATAAATTCTATTTAGAACATAAAGTAGAAGTGTTAATTCTTTTGGAAAACATTAAAATAGAAAGAATTGATTTAATTTAATTTACACACAAAAAAAAGCCCCTAATTCTACTAATGAAAAATGAAAAATGATTTGACAACTTTGATGTGTCCATTGTTCTACAATTTTGGTCACTCACTAAATTCTTCAAATGTATAAAAGAAAATTAAATTTTCTAAAAAATATAATATTTTTTTAACAATACATAATTCCAGCAAAATTATGTAGCAAATAAAGGCTTCTATAAAGTATCAAAATATGCAAGTCAGAAGTCAATTCAAGTAGAATCCAAAGAAATTATGTAGTGTCCTTAGTAATCTATGAAAGGAAATTAAAAATAGGCAATTGGTTTTCTAGATTTTTATATGGTTTTCTAGATTAATATATATTAAGTGGAAAGCTTTGAAACATTCCATTTTGGTTAATGAAATGAAAGTTAAGAAGAGTTTTTGTTTGAGGGTAGTTATGGAACCTCTACTCTAAAATAAAATAAATTGAGACATCCTTGATTTAACTCAATTTTCAATATTTTTGAAAAAAATAAATATTGGGTGCAAATTGTTTATTACAACATTACAACCCTTGAGATTGGCATTTTCCAATTTCATAACTACATTCTTGAGAATTTAGTAATTTTGAATCATTCTCCACTTCTTTCTACTTACTTTTTAGTTCATATATGTTATACAATTCCAAATAATTAAATTTTTTTTAAGCATATAGCCATCTTGCGTTGAAGAATGAATTTAAAGAGTGACCACCATTTTTGACATTTTTTCATACAAATGTGACTTTTTAAAGGTCTTATTTTTTTGTAGTGCCAAATTAAAGATTTGTGTTAATTGAAACGTTAATATCTTGAATTCTTTGTGGTGGAAACTTTTGAAACTTTTTCCACATCTTCTAAAATTATTGTACTATAATACCAAATAGTTACGTGTGTCCAACATTTAAAAAAACAAAAAATGTGGTACTTGTATTAGAAATGGCAGTCTTCGAGCAATTTTAGTGGAAACATAGTCAAATACATTTAGGGGTTAAAATAAGAACTTGATAAGGTTTTATTTAACCTCTAAATGCCCAAAGCTCCCAAATGTGGTTTTTGCAAGTTAAATAAAATCAAACCAAGTTTTTATTTTTAGTAGTTTATATTTTTGGAAAGTTATTTTTGAAGTCTAGTTTTAGCATCAAAAATCTGATTTCAAAAATGATTGAGTATGATTTTCTATTCAAGATTTTGTGCAAGGAGGTCTATTGCAATCTTGACTTTCCGAAGTGTTGAGGGCTCTTGTAAATGAGTCCCAAATACACTAGATCTTGGAGAAAAAATCATATTAGAAATTCATTATAAAAAATTGTAGAATAGATCTTGAAAATTTGTAAATTGATTGGGGTTATGCATGTTAGGCCCTTCAACCTCATATTTTTTTGGTGACCAACTTTTTAGATTTGACTTGTGAAAAAAAGGATTGAAAGACTTCAACTCACTTTTGTAGTTTTAACACCCTCATAATCAAACATTATAATCTTTTAGTCCATAAGTGATATTGTTGTGTTTTCTTTTGGTAAGTGATTTCTCACATGTCTAGTTTGAATATGTACGGTTACATTTTGAAAAAAATTGGTAAAGCTCATCAAAATGTTGGCTTTTTGTTCAATTTAAAGCACATTCCTAGAAGCTCAAAGAAGGCCTTGAACATTTAGGGTTAACTTTAAAGTTTAGGTGTCCCTAGAATTTTGTTCCGCAAGTTCGACACCAACCCAGACGTTTGGGGTGCTAATCAAACTACCAAACCAAGTTCCCAAGCCTAGCTCCCGGGCATGATTTCCCAAGCCTAGCTCCCGGGCATGAAACTGACCTTGGATCCCGACCTTGAAATTGGCGGTTTGGCATGGTTTTGGGTGTCCCCACGCCGCGCCTGTGCGCTCTTCTCCTCTTGTGATCTTAGCGTGGTGTGATTTGTGATTTGTTGGCTCTGTCTTTTTGGACAGAGACCATGGCATCAACTATGGTTCCACAATCTGTTTCCAAATCTTATCTATAACCCTATTCACACTGCACGATGATGTGGTGCTGACAAAACGAGGGTTTGGGAAAGCGGGTATGTAGGACTGGCTGGGCGGATCCCATCATGCTCTTGATGAGGTCAATTGGCTTTGTACCTCCTTTCTCACCGCAAGCGTGCACTTAACGCAGAATTTTGCATTCCTTGACCTATTTTCTCCTATTCGGATTGAAATTTTGTACAAATCTCATTTTAGATTATAAACGCCTTGTGATTGCTGATCGAGGTATGTCCACAAATTAGGGTTTTAATTTTGATTCATTAGCTTCTAGTTTCTTTCCAAATTCTTGCATCTTTTGCACCAGCGCCAACATCAACAGCGCTTACGTTTCTGGGCGTCGCATTCAGAGTCTCTTGTAACGTGATCATCGAATGTGAGGTTTGGGTGTTGTGATTTGTGGAGCTCGTGTGCAGGTAAGTGATTGGGAACACAAAATTAAGCTTTGTACTCGTGTTTTGAGGGGTTTGAAAACTAATTCTCCAGGGCTGGCAACGATGAAACGCGTGGTTGCATGTAATGGAAAAATCTTACATTACATTTCGTAATTTGCCGAATGCAATCTATGGAGTATTGGAATATATTGGGTTTGAAATTTTGAGATGGGTTTTGGAAGCTTTGGTTTTGGTTTGGAATATGTCACTTTCCAAGCATATATAGGTTTTAGGATTTGAATGGTGTGATCCTTGTGTGCAGGTATGTGAATGTGGACTTGGAATAGAGCTTTCTATTGAAGGCGTTGTGGATTTTCATATCTAGTTCTGGAATCATAATAGGCAAATAGGATTTTCTTCAATCACCTCACCCTTTGGAAAGAATTCTTGTGACGATTGCAAGCTTGGAGCTTATCGGATCTTATGAAGAGAAGTCGGAATGTTAAAGAGAGTCAAAAGTTATAGGTTTGTGCTTTCCTAAGAGGTTTGAGTAAGACTATTGTTCCTCCATTGTTGGTTCTTTGTGTTAAGCATTTTTGCACTCAATTTGTAACAATGACCTAATTTAATGTCACAACTCTAGCCTTCTAACCCGTTTTGATGAGCTCATGTGACTAGTCTAAACTTAGAGATCTCTTTGAAGCAGGTCAAGGTTCAGCAACATCTATTGCTTCCCTTTACAAGTATAGTTTTTGGCTTGGTAGGTTGCTTTCTAAGCCTCCACCTGCCTCGTTAACAGAAGCGAGTAAGCCTTTCAATTCCTTGAAGCTCTTCTATGTGAACGAATTGTTGACCATCTAAAATTGAAATTTCATATGGATATAGCTTTCTACAATCCACTTTGATGATTCCATTGACATACCTTACATTCTCTTGTTCACATCAACTGAGGATGTTTCTCTTATTGGACTAACCTATATTTTGTTGGATATTATTGGGTATAGAAAGAGGACTCCAATGTGCTTTAGTATCTACTTTTTTTGACATTGTTTGAATAAACTATGAATTCTCAAAGTTTTGACTATAAGTGTATCTCAAATTGATCCTTGACTTTCCTCTTCACCTAGTGTACATCCTTGTAATAAATATATACTTTTTAGGCAAAACAAAGTGTACTTAAAACCTTCCTTGCATTTTGGACAAGATTTGCATCATTTAGTTTGGCTGAATGAAGATTGATGATTGATCCTCATGCTCAAAAAAGTGATATATCATGCTTTAATATACTCGTTTCTTATTTGCTTACCATGGTCAGTTTTTATTTTGTAATGATAGTTGGACTTCTCTGTCTTACTAGAAAATTTTGATATTTGTTACATTGTGGTGTACTATCTTAATCGTTTTAGTGATGTAGTTTCCTTCACAATTGTTGTAGTGTAGAGTTTTTTGACAGAGGGATGTAATGAATTGTGCAACGCAAAAGTTGACATTTTACTTGTTAATTTTGCAAGGAACATTTATAACCTTCTCGTGCCCATAGTCCTCAATGCCAAGTATACTTAGCTTTATTGGTCTACATTTTTTTAGTATTGTTGGTGAGGTAGATTGTTTGGATTGTATTAGCCCCAGGACTTGTTCTTACATTGTGATGACACAACTTTGTTTGGTTGTAGATTCTCAATAAAAGAGAAACAATTCTTTGAAACCTTCATAGCTATTATGTATTTTGGGGTAGTTGGAGTATTCATTTCTTTCACAACTATCTCAACAGGTATGAAGGTTAACCTTTGGAAGAGATTGATCTTTTTAGAAGGATAGTACTTCCTATTGAGATTGTCTTTTTCATTAAGGCTCCATGTTCATAGAAGAAAAGAAGTGATTTTAGAATTGATTCTTGAACATAATGATTTTTTGTTGCTTCATGAATAGCAAGGATTTGGTGGTTATTTTGCAAGCTAGGGCTTGACAGTTTATCCATACAAGACATCCTTGGTGCAAATTCAACATCTCCCTAAATCCATTCTCATATGTTTGTATCAATTGTGCACAATTTTCTCCTATATTGTGTTGACTTTATGATGTGTAAATCTTGTCCATTGTTCGTTTCAACTTTGTCTTATCTTTTTCTATAGTTTTGTAATCTTAGTGAATTGTAGACAAATTGTTTATTTCTATCTAGGCATTCTCTAAGGATTTAGATTAATTTTGTTTCTATGTTCTATTTTTTATAAATCTAATGAAGATGCTAGTCTATCCACATTACATTCCCAACAAAGTGTGAAGCTAAAGTTTAGTAATAGAGTTCACAAGAAAAACAAAAAGTGATTGTATTTGGTGTATATTTGAATTTAAATTCATTAGTTTATTTTATCAAACTAATATTTTCATATTGTTTTGCAGGTATATTTGTATATTTGTACAATTGTATATTTGTACTTTTGTATATTTGTACTTGTAGCAATTTTGTATAGGTTTGTACAATTGGTGGAAAAATTTGTATTTACATTATGGTAAAACTAGATGGAAAATTGATTGTTATAATCTTTGAAATAATAATTACAAGTTATAATATAATGTAGAAGATTATTTATTTAATTTTGTTTCATACTATAATATATTCATTCATCAACAAATTTATAAATAAATGTGGTGTCATTTAACCTGTGACAGATAGACCTTGGTGATTGTAGAAGTCGTTCATTTAGATATTGTGGGAAATCACTAGTTTGAAAAAATTCAAAAGCTCTTATTGGAAGTTAAAGTATTGAAGATCTTCCCTTTTCACTCAAAATTTTGACCTTGAATAGTTGTACTTTTGTCCTACATGCGGAGATTCTTTGTCATCCATTAGTCGCCAAATGTCTATGTCAATGTTCAAGGGTTAATTTAATGTTTAGCAATAGACACTTCAACAGTATGTAAGATTTGACTATATAAATAATTGAATTTTTTTACATGATTTGTATAATAGAATAGCTTGAAAATATCTAATAAATAGGTCAAATGTATTTTTTAGTAATTAGATTACTACATCAAAAAAATGTCAATAAGCACTATTGTTAATACATTGTGGGATGATTCTTTTGCAAGTAAGTTGATATTTAATTATTTGAAAAAATAAATTAGTGTCAGAAATAATGAAAATAGAATAATACTTAGAAGTTCAGGGAATTTAATAATGAACGTTGCATATAGCTTTTGGAATCATTCATTCTAAATTAATTGAAGTTTTAGATTGTTTATATATCAATTAAAAAAATGCAAAATAATATTACAGATTTAGATTCACATTGTGAAGCTAATAATTATAAAACAATAAATAGAAGAACAAATGTGAATTCATTAGAGTTTGAAATTTAAAAAAAAAACTCATGACAATTTGAATCAAAAAAACAAATTCTATAAAACTTGAAACCAAACATATAAGCACCTAATTCAATTGTCCACGTAATTAATAAATTGATCAATGTAGGCTTAATATTCAATTTGAAAATTCTAATAAAATCAATAATTATAATAATTTAAAACATGAAATGAAAAAATTGAAAAAACTGTATTTTTCAATTAAATTAAATGAAAAAATGAAAAATTTAATGTAAATTTATGTTTAACTATTATAGAAATGATAGAGAATATTATATCCTTATATAAGAATGAAAATGTTATTATTCAATAAAATAATAAATTATATTAATCTATTTAAAATTTTAAAAACAATATAGAAAATAATACAAATATTATTTACACTTTTACTTCAAATAATGAAATTGATTTTGCAAATTCTAATGGCTAAAGTACAATGCAGTATAGAATTTGGTCTTATATGAATTGGAAAGAATGTGATTTCTATTTTGAAACAATTATAAATGATTTTAAAATAGAAGTTTTGCAAATAAAACAAATTATTTTTTGAAACCATTTCCAAATAGGAAACTAACATTTAATTAGGTTAGAAAACATTTGAAGAATAAAAAATATAAACAAAAAATTGACTTTAGTGAATTAATTTCAATACTTCCTAACTAAGATGAAATCATCTTTATCATTTATTCCACTATTTATTTTGATTAATTTCCCTTCTTTTTAGTATTTTCTATCAATAAAACTTATATCTTTATTCACCTATTAAGACAGAGCCTCAGGGTTACACCGTTCTTGTATTTTTTGTGTGTCGTGAGAGTTCAATGCGCCAGGAGCAACGGAGAGTTCACGGCGCCACGGAGACTTCACGGAGAGTTCACAGAGAGCGGAGAGGCTTACAAAAAGTTCACCGAGAGCATCTTAATCACGGAGAGTTCACAGAAGGTCAGACGGAGAGTTCACGGCGCCCGGAGCAAGGGAGTTTATTTCCAATTTTTTTTTCGAAGTTGCTGTGCAGCTGTGTTTGCTTCGCAATTTCCGTGTTGTGGAGTTCAACGTTCAAGTAGTTGCGCTCGTACTGTACAGGTAATCTTTTGTCTGATATTCTTAGTTTTCAATTTAAGTACTGCAATTCTGCTGGTTTGCTTTCTTGTTTTGCGACTGGGTTTGCGGTTGGGTTTTGTTGCTTTCGTTCTAGGGTTTTGAGTAAACTTTGTCTTTGACTGAATTCCACATTTCAAGTTTGTTTGATTAATTTGTCAGCAATTTGTGCTGTGGGTTTTAGGGTTTAGGGTTCAAGTTGCCAGGGTCCATGTGAATTTGTAGTCTTCTGTGAGCGATGTGATTTTACATGCTCTTTGAGCTCTGATTGTCCTTGCACTGGTTCCCTGGGCTGCATTTCCTTGTTTGTTGACACTTGTTCAGCTTGCTCCAATTTTACCGGAAACATGACTTCAATGTTTTCTGTTGCAAGTGCAGGTTACACTGAATCCGCAATTGTGAAGAAGTGACGCAATTTCATTGTGTAGTTTGATTTTGGAACTTGAAGAACTTCAGGGTGAGCAATTCCCGTTTTATAGCCCTTCTGCAGATTGACCGCAACGATGGATTCTTTCTTGGATGCTCTTCACAGTGCTCTTCAGAAGCAGATGCAATCGGAGACGATGGACGACCTAAGGCCATCGTCTTTAGCAAACGTTTGCACTCTTTGCAACGCGAGGATTATTGAAGGACGGACAGCCTTAAAGCTTGGGCCTTTATCCGAGCGACTGGGACGGATAATCTTGAAGCTCGGAATTCTAGCCATCGCCAGTAATGTGGTTAGTAGTGAGGATCCGTTTCGGAACCTAAGCGACGACATTCTGCTGCACATCCTCGCCAGGCTGCCTCCGTTTCCCCTCATGGCCGCGAAGAAGGTGTGCAAGCGATGGGCGTCGGTGACCACCACACCGGAGTTCGATATTTTGCGCAAGAAGCTAAAGCCTAAACCGCGTCTGGTTCCTTGTGGAATCAGCTATCTGGGTCTCAGCGAGTCTCAATGGTTTGCGTTTGATGTGGAGAACAATGAGTGGGTGCCGCTTCCGGCTCTGCAGTTACCGGCTCATAACTACGGCTCTTTAGCAGGTATTGGAAATGGTGGCCTTACACCTTGTTTTTGAATATTGTTTTATGAACGCACTGAAATTACAAGAGCTGTTAACGTTCTCCTCTGTATGAACGTTAGAACTATAGATTGAAGTATAGAACTGTAGAAAATACAAGAGCTGTTAAACAAGAACTATGGATTGAAATCTGTACTAAACGTCTCCTCTGTATAAACGTTAACAATAGATTGAAATTTAAACTAACTGTGAATATTCTTGATAGCAGTTGCCAGTGGAGTGGTGTTCGCCGTTGCTGGGCCTGGTGACGACAGGCTTTTGTACAAGCTGACGAGCTTCGCGTCCTCGGCTGAGTCTTTTGGAGAGTCGTGGTACGAGACTCCCGTTATGACTTTCCCCCGGTCGTCCCCGGTGGTGAGTGTGGCCCTGGGCGCTGGCATGGGGCATAAAGTGGTGGTGGCTGGCGGGGGGTCGGATGATAGGGATGATGACAGGGCTGGACACAGGGCTGTGGAGGTCTTTGATTCTGAAATTGGTAAGTGGTTTGCAGTTCTCTGTCAATGCCATTAATTGATCATGGATTTATACTTCTGTTGTAATGCTGTGTAGGAGACTTGTTTGCAAAGTGAAACCTTTCTTCATGAATGAGTCATTGATTTGTCTTTGCAGATGTAGTCATCAACATTATGGTTTGTTAACCCAGTACATCGGGAATCTATGAGTTTTTCAACACCCGGTATTCAGTGTTTTGATAATGGATTAGATAACCTTCGAGAAACGGGTGGCCCGAGAATGTTATTGGACGTAATGCCATGTCGTTTCATTGAATTTGGAACTTCAAAATTTTTATTTTTTGGTTGATTGAAAGGCTCACATGGAGCATAGGTTTTATGTTTTGTTTGAGAGTGTGACTGAGTTCCTTGAAATTCAGACTTGGCATTAAGGCTTGATCAGTGTGATCGCACTGCATCACTTCCGTTGGGTCAAGTCCACATGGCATGGATAACAAGTAAAACTTTCTTTGTGTCATGGACTTCTAAGCAGTAGTACTTGGGAGTAGACTTCATTGCCGTACAGGATGTCTGAAGGTTGCCCGAATGAAGAAAAGTGTTCTTCAAATTTTCTTACCATTCTTCTAGTCTGGTAAAGGCATGTTCGTGCTTGGTGTTAAGAAGTGTTACGAATGAATCTAGGTATACATTTACATTGGATTTACTTTGCTAACATCATTCCTACATCGAAGTGCAAACACACCTTCCATTAAGCCTCTTATTTTGCACTAGTTTTGTGCTCAGGGCACTTTCAATGACGACTGCAGGTACTTGGGAGTCCTATGGTGACCTGCCGGAGGAATTCTCGGTATACAACTCCGCGAATTGGATGTCAGGACTAGTGTGCGACAACAAATTCTACGTCTCATCAGTTCACAAATTCGAAATGGACAAAGTCCAAATTCACTCTCTGGATTTCTACACCAAGCAGTGGGCTTCCATCCAGTTGGTGTGTCCCATGGATTTGATGTACAGCCGCATCATGGCTATCGGGACAACACTCGTGGTCGCTGGGTTATGTCTAGATGAAAATGGGGACTTTGCAGTGAAGCTCTGGAAAGTTGATTTGAAGACCCTTAGCTTGATTCAGATTGGGTTGATGCCAAGGGAATGGGCTGTCTTTTTTGAAGGACTACTAGAAAATTTTATACCCTTGACGTTTCTGGTGGATGAGAATTTGGTGTATATCTTCTTGGGTTTCTCCATGAGAGATGGGGAGCTCGTCGTGGCAGAGGTTTCACTGGAAGAGTGCAAAACTTATTGGCGTATTTTGCCAGCTGTACGGAGTCCGATGCCTTATGATGAGAGGTTGATCACTTTTTGCGCTTCTATTAGTTTTGCATAAATATCTTGACTCATCAACTTCGGAACCTATTATTAGTTTTCAGATTACTAGGATTTAGATTATGAGGCTCGGAACAGCCTTCGATGCAGCGCCGCATCAGCAAAAATGAGGAACCGTTGATGAATCCGCCGCGGATGCAGATAGGGTTTGGCGAGAGAAGCTCGGGCTTCATGTCCGAGTGTGGTCGCCGCGTGACAGAGCAAGTGCTCTGCTTCCTGCTTCACTTGGAGGTGCGACTGAGGGCTGTTTTAGGTATGACGATTTGTCGTGGTTACTTGTTTTTCAAATTTCGTAGTTCGCTTTCATATCGCTGTAGGGCTGCTCTCGTTTGTTAGTACTGCACTGTCTGGAGTTTGATAGAGAGTTGAATGCTAGTAGGCACAGCAAGGTTTGGAGGAACTTGATCCGTGTTTGGAGAAATTTGTATCTGGAGAGTTTGAAATCTGTAATTGAAATTTGTCCCGAGTATTGCACAATAGTGGCTTCATTCGCATCTGCAGGATGCCAGCTTGTTTTTGATCTTAGATAGTTGCTTGACAATGCTCTTCCTTGATAGTTTAGTTGTAATTTAGCATCTGCAGTTCTGCTGTGCTCTTACTGCTTGATAATTGCTTGTTTGTTATTACAACCCAATGTGATCTTATGTGGGGATCGAACTGCATTGATCTTGATGCATAAATTTCATCGTTAGGCCGGGAGAAAAGTGATTTGGGTGCCATAATAAGAACTCTGAGGTTGAATTAGGGTTTGGATTCACTTTTTGAAGTATTGCACTCTGACTGAAAATTGGTGTTGTGTGCAGGTTGATGTGATTAATTGAGTCGCACTCGAATCTTATTGGAGTCAAGTCTGACTCTTTAGGAATTTATCATCAGGTCGGCTTTTGGTCTGAAGCATGCCTGTAGAATGTGTACAGTACTTACCAAGAAGTTTACGTTCATATTTTTGAACTCTAAGCGCCAGTGAAAATGATGTGCAACTTTGATAAATCATATCTTTTAATTTACTCCTTCAAACTTCACGAAACTGTCACGTACTTGTTGAGAAAGAAGTTAATTACATTCTAGATGTCATTTTGATGTTAATGCAAGCTGTCTATCTAGGAAAAATCAAATTGCATTGATTGCTCTTCAAGTTGTGTTTGCAACTTCTATATTGTGAAGGCAACGTCAATGCTTCTTGCCTCAATACAATTCAGATTTTTGTCAATTAAGAGGTTCATGTATGGAGCTCCATCAACTTCTCAATGCAAACCATGCTTGGGCCAAGCAATGTGGCAACTTGTGGATACATTATGCATGTGTTTTGGTGAGTAGGTGTACTTCTAGAGACAAAGACAAATTGTGTGACATTGTAGGTGTTCTTCATTGTAACAAGTGTCTTCAATGGTGGTGTAAGGTGTGCTTTAGAGCTATAATCATGGGCATTGGATAGAATTTAATTAAAGAATGTAATATAGACAAATAAATCTTTATTTGAAACTAGAAAAAGATCAAGGTAAGTGAAGGTATGGCAAAAGTCACATGAATGTTTTTCTTTGGATTGTTTAACACCATATTTTAAATTTGGTTGTTCATTAGTGATGATATGGGGTGCATTTACAAGATTCAATAAATGTCCTCTCATTATAATGCCACCTAATAGATAGAGAGGTAGGGACTTTATTGTGTTGTCTATGAAAATTGATTCAATGGCTTCAACTTTCTCCATGATCACCCTCGAGCACTTATACTTGTGGAAGATGACATACTAGTGCCTCATAGCAAGGAATCAAGTGATTGGAGGCAAGTTCATGGCCCGCAAACTCTCTTCACTTAAACCCCATCAAAAACCTACAATACATTGTAAAAGACACTGTTCAAAATGAGGTGCCATTGAAAAACTAAGAAGAATTATTCAAAACCATTCTAAAGGCATAAGAAGAAGTGTCTCTAGAGATGATTGACGTTGTCATTGCTAGCATGCTTTACCATATGAAGGCTGTAATCAAAGCATATAGACTACAAGAAATTATGGGTATAAATGATTGTCCGGAATGACTAGAAATCAGTCATTCCGAACCACAATGATTGAAAAATGAGTTCCGGCCCCTAAAGTCATTGTGGACAAGTTATTCTTTAAATGACTGCAATTGTGTTATCACCATCCATTTCTACCTTGGATGAAAAAAAAGATGACAATGTCTATGTGGTGGGTGAATTTAAGGGAATTTTTTTGAAGGAGGGCGAGTAGCAACGACCCTAGCATGTGAGCTTTTTTAAATTTGAGGAAAACTTACTATTTATAGTAAGTTTTGGGACCTAAGCTTGTGTCCCCTATGGTCGTGGATTGTGATAGTTATATACTTTATTGTTGTTGATTTTCTTATGCTATGCATTTAGACTTTCAAACTTCTATGCAAAGTTTCAACAATTTGTTTATTGACTAAAGTAAAGAACATGCCAACTGCTTTAGGAACCATAGACTCATGTCACTTTGTCAATACTGAATTGTATTTTCTTGAAAGACTCAAATGAACATGGAGAACCATGGCTACTGAAAATTCCAAATGGATTGGGATTTCTAACATGTGCTAGTATAAGGGGGCACGTGAAGGATGAGTGGACAATTGATGGGTTAGGATGAGATGTCTACCAGAAATCAATGTGGTAGAAATCTTACTCCAATTCATAAGTGTGTTGCTCAAGATAATTTTAAATTGAGAAAATTACTTTTGGTATACCTATCATTTAATGCCACATGTAAACATGTTGCTCAACTTTTTAGAAAACTATAGAAATAAGTCCTACAAAGAAATGACAAAAACAGGCCATGAAAGTGACAATTTAAATAAATAAAAAGAATGCCAAAAAAATTGGAAGTAAGAGAATAAAAAGGTAGAGAGGAAAAAAATGGGAAGTGAAGGAGATAAATGGGTAGTAAACAACCAAAATTAGAAAAAGAAATGGAAGTTACATACAAAGAATGGAAGAAAAAATCCAAAGTAAATGAAAAAAAATGGATACAAAAGTGCAATGGATATAAAAAAAAATTGCGCAAAAAAAGCAAAAGAACATGAAAGAAAATGTCAAGGAAAGGAGATCACCATAGAATTTCAATACGGTATGGAATTTGGACACTTTTCATTGAAAGTTGCAATAGGAGGCCCATTTTGGTTTAGGGTGATGATAGAATGAAGAGTTCTGGGAATTTCCAAGAATTTTACAATGAGCATATTTTGGACTCCTATTTTTGTATCTTTTCCTAAGAATCAGAAGGAATGTGCAGTCTGTTTTAATTTTAAAATGCATGTAGAGAAGCATCTATTCTCTAATAGACCTTTTTATCCTCAACTCAAAGATAAATAAGCAATGGGTCATTTCATTACTCATGAGCACTCCCGGATTCTATATTGTAAAGAAACACAATTTAGTAGAGGACAACCATGTGTCTAAAAATGTTGAGTCTCTCTCTTGTTCTTTTTCCCATTCACTTATGTACTTCAATGAATGGTCCACAAAGTCATCAATCTGCAATGCTTGTAGAAGTCACAAATAGAATCAAACGCAAGTATCACCTACTATGTGAAACAAACAAAGAAAAAGAATACTTACTAACAATTATGCTCTATGTCTATGCTTCCGATTTCCGACAAAGGCAAAATCCCCAAGAAATCGCTCACAATGAACCAAATGACTCGTTGCACACAAAACTAGCACGAAAATGATGTCCATGAATCTACAAAAAGCTATGTTGCGAGGTTGCAATTCCAATGTCAAGGTGTTGAGAGGAGAAGGATCTGCCGCAAAAGAATGGGTGGAAGGTATGAGTGCACAAACCTGAACATTCAAATTTTTGTGGACCTGACAACCTCTTTGCATCTTTTCCATGAAATTTGCCTGACAGCATCTCGTGGTCTCTGGTGCTTTACCGCAGCTTTATGGAACAAAATCCCAGCTTGAGTAATGAATGGCTTAAAAACTTTCTTCATTTTTAGCTTCCTACTACGATATTTAAGCTTGGGTTTCACTTATATGCCAATTGTATAGCGCTAATTTAGATTTCATTAATTATTCTTGGTGGTTGTGAGCTATCCACTTTTTAGGGATAAATGTTTGATGTTTCTTTTTTAGAGTTCAAAGTTATGTGGTATAGGGTTTAGGGCTTATGGAATTTAGAAAACTTGGGCAAGTGGGAGGGACATCCCCATACAGGGCCCTTTGTATAAATTTCCGGACCAACCATAGCTATAACTTGGCTAATAATTTCCAAACCTTACTTGATAAGATAGACACTAGTTTAAGTTGAACTATCAAATCAACAAAGCTCTAAATTTGTCAAAGAAATTTTAGGCTTTACATGGCCTAACAATTTCTTGACTATTAAATGATAAGAAAAGCCTTTAGACTTACATAAGTCATCTATCAATAAGGCTCATAAATTACTTAAGAAATCATAGAGTCACAATACTACATATTTCAAAAGTCTAATAGATAAGATCGGCTTTTAACCAAATAAGCTATCAAATCATCTCCAAATCATAGAATCCCCCAAAGAAATATCTCCAATAAACCACCTAACAATCACATTAGATCTTTACAAAGTGGTATTTCTATTAAGATAGGAGATTAAGTATTTTAGAAGCTAACTACTCATGTTAAAAACTAAATTTTGTTCACAACATGATTTAGCAACCCCTGAGGCCTAAGTTGTCATCTTTTTGGTGTAAACCTCTGTCTTGTTGAAATAACCCAACAAGCTCTGAACCTCAAGTGTCCCCATGACAAACCAAACATCAAGATGTTAGAAAGTCGTAGACAAGGTGTTGACAGTTCACAACAACGTGTCAAAGCAGTCACAAAGGAAAAATCGACAAGCAAAGTATAAATACAAGAAATTACAAAAAATCTCAGTCTAACAAGATGTGCATCATTGAAAACCTGTGAAGATGCCAACATTAGCCCTTACCCCACATCCACAAACAATTCCAAGACCTCAAGAGCGCTAGCCAACAAAAGTAAGTTGTGAGGGCTTCAAGAGTGGATTTGTCTTTGATTTATAAGCTAGACATGGCATGGTCAAGCCTTGGCTAAGTATAGTCCATGCCTTGGGTACCAAGCAAACGCTTCTTTGATCCAAGGAGAAAGATTAGTCAAGTTACTTAAATTTGTTCTAGAAGGCCTCTAAATTAAGAAAAATTAGGGCTATAAAAAACAACTCCAAGGGAGTTTTAGACATACGGGAGGATGGGAGGGACTTATAGGTTACAAAATCAAATAGTAAGTGTTTAAACCCAATCCTACCATAGATCTCAAATTCATATGCAAAGTAAGAGAGGCCAAACAAAATTAGGCGAAGTCTAACTTGCTACAAATATTTATAAGGGATTACCCCATTCATAAACAACATATTTCTCTAAAGGAGGATACAATCTCCTTTTCCTTTGTCAAAATTAGATGTAAGAAAGACATAATATTTCTAGACTGAGGGTTTAGGGCTCAGATTGTGAAGAGCAAGGAGGGTTTTGGTTCTATGGATTTAGGAATTAAAGTGCAGATCATGGAAGGTAAGGACGGTTTGAAGTTAGGGTTTAGGTTCAAACCTTTGAGGGTAACTGGTTTTCTAAACTAGATTTATAACTGGGTTTCTAAACTAGGTCCTAATTGGTTAAAAAAAATTCAAAAAAAAAGAAAAGTTGAGACCCCGCAAGGTATCATCCCATTTGGTCTGATTTTCAGCCATGATGTATGTGAAAATTTATTCAGTCAACCAAGACCAACAATCGCCAGCCAGATAAGGTCGGCTAAACAAGTCGGGACAGGCAGTGTACTGGCCCACGGGTACCGGCTATTGGTTGGGCATACGCTGTTACTGCTGGCCGATATACACTGTTACTGTTGGCTTGGTATACGCTGGTTACTACTGGTTGGTATACGCTGGTTATTGCTGGCTGGTATACGGTGGCCACCACCCAATTTTTAATCAACTCCACGGGTTCCCTCAAGGGAACCCACTTAGCAAATGAAAAGAGGATTTTTGGAAAATTAATGCTAAAGCCAAAGCTTCGCCGGCCGGGGGGATTAGGTCCAAATTCTTGGAGTAAAATACTCGACCTACAAAATCATGTGTACACATACTAGGCTTGCTAAACGTGGCCTACATCACCTACTTCATACTAAAACTCTGATATCTTGGAAACTAAACTTGAGACTTTTCCAAGAAGGTCTTGGAAACTAGACTTTGGAATGGGGTACCCGGGAGATTCAAAGCTTCGCCGTCAAGTTGGGTTTAACACCAACTCTAGGACTTGTGACACTCCAGGGTCTGTAGCTCCACCGTCCGGGATCTTTTTTAACACATACTCTAGGACTTTAGAACTAGTTGTAGGTTCAAAGCTTCGCCGTCCTAGGGGGGGTCCACACGACAAGGGTAACTTTAGAAGAAGACAAGGTTACACTTTAAAGAAAACACACAAGGTAAGTTCAAAGCTTCGCCGTCTCGGAGGGGGGTCCACTCAACAAGGAGAAGGTTAGAAGAAGGTGTAAGGAAAATACTAGACGAAAACACATGAGTTAGGACCACGTGGTCACACAAAGCTCACACACTAAAGGAGCTTCAAAGCGGCATCGCCAAGGTACGGTGAGGGGTGACTTTAGGATTAATACACGACACCCAAAAGACTCTTAAGACACACAAGTTAGATCACGGGGATGCACAAGAGAGAGAAGGGCTCTCAACTCTCAACAAGGGTACACAAGAAGATACAAGGAGTACACAAAGCAAAGTAGAAGGACCCCCAAGGATCTTCAAAGCTTGAAATACTACAACAATGGAGCCAAAAGTGCTCCAAAAACACTGTAGAGGTTTTTGGCTTCAAATGCCAAAATATCCAAAATAACTTGGACCCACGGACCCAAAACAAGAATTGGAGGTGTTCTAGAGAGAGAAATGGGGCCCTTATATAGGTTTCCAAGGGCCAACCCTCCCTCTAGAGTTCTATAGTAACCTTATCAACTTGGATCTTCATCCTCATCCTCAAAGATTTTCATCCTAATCCCTAAAAATCTACTTCTACCATCTATGCTGGACCAACATCCTAACTTTTGGAGATTAACTCCAATTGCCAAACGAATTGGGCCGTTGGCTCCAGATCGCCGTGTTTAGTTCCAAACTCCTGCACCAAGGCCAAAAACCCATCATAGGCTAATTTAGTTTAAAAACCAAATCGTAGTAAAATCTTAGATCTTGGGGGTCTCCTATTTTGAGAAATGTGAATAGTCTAGGGTCTCTGGTAGGTGCGAGAGAGTCGGAAAGGACTTTTGGTTGACTTTGTTTCGCCATCGTATGGTCTCGGAATGCCGGTCAACGTGGCGGGGACCCCGCCACGTGGTTAATTCCCGAGGAATCTCGCCAGTTTGGGTACTTGCTGCTATCGGAATGTCGTGAAACTTCACAGAGCACATTATTAACATAAAACAAGCTAGTTTAGTTTTTAATGAGATTTTATTGTAACCTGGATACTTTTCATGAAATTCCCGTTGGAAGTTAGAAGGATTGAACACTTGGAAAAGGTTCTTCTGCAATTCGGAAGATGCCGGGAATTTTCATGTGACCTCTCAAAGAGTCACATGAAAGACGTGTAGTTGCGTTTTCGTGCCTGGCATGATTGGTCAATGGAGATTAGAACTGGCCATCTCTTCGAATTAGCGATGGTGTGGGAATCTTTGCAGGTGGAGGAATCTTGGCGAATCAATTTCATCGGTGGACTCCTGGCATGGGATTTATCCTAGAATACCATCCTTGGGCTGTAGATTCCTCCACGGGCCTGGTCTTGCGTTAGTGGCTCTTGCATGCTAACAATTGGGATTTGGAAATTTGTCGATCTAATAGGGAATTCTAAACCTAACTCTAGGACCCGACCTAGTGGCCTAGCTGTGGATCCCTCGGACCGACTTAGCCATGAATTGCCACATTCATGGTGGGATTTAGCCCTTTTGGGACTATGTGACTCAAATCCTCCAAATCTAACCGTTTCGTTATTTCTACTCTATTTTTAGGCCAGGCTTGGGGGGATTCTAAGTAAAAACATAAATCTAGACCAAATACTATAATGGGTATGACACAACCATGTTTTGGTTCTACACTCTTTTTATGGCTTTTTGTATACTTTTATTAACTTTAAATTGCAAAATTCCAAAAAAGTAATTCTACGACTCCCAAGTGACAAATTGGGAACTCATAATATTGCATCTCTGCAAGTGCAAGTATCTAGAAAATCGATGCAACCACTGATAATAATGTGCAAGATCACAAGTGCAAAAGATGCAACCGTAGGAAGATGAATTGTCTCAATATATGAACAAGCAAAACGTCCCGTGTAGGAGTCGTTTTTTGGACATGTCGGACACGTTAAACACTAGAGCGCCAACTTCTTTTGTCATTTCTTCTTTATTACAATACAGAAAGTCCCTCTTTTACGCGTTGGCACTTCTTCCGGTGCCAGGCATTGTAAGAAAACCCCAATGACATCACTTTTTCCACTGCTTAACATAACAGAAGGCATGGCGACTCACATTTCAGCTTGGGACAGCACCTGCCCTTGACCTTGGGCTCCCGCCCTTGGCCTCAATGTAGGTGCCATTACAGGCCAAAATGCTCTCTTGGCCATGCCTCCTACTATCCATGAAGAACTTCTATTTACAAGAGCCCAAAACTTGGAGAATATTTGTTCACATGCTTGTATTTCATTGGAAACTTGCAACCCTTAAGGGGCAACTCGGTTCTTGTCTAATGGGAACCATAGGCAAAAACCAACCAACCTACAGTAGTCTCATTGAAATTCATTCCTAAGACCTCAGTAACAACATTTTTTAATACCAAGTGCAAACATACCTATAACCCGGGTTCCTTCTAATACAAGTACATGTAAAAGTACTCTCGGTCATGTTGCATAGTTGGTCATAGCAACCCCTCATAGAGTTGACCTTTGCTAGCCTACATGCAGCCAAAGTCAAGACATGTGTGCTTGTTGGTTTTGGATAAATGGACCTCACTTTGCTAGCAGTCAAACTTTGAAACTTTCCCTCTTGGCCCCATCAAACATCCCAAAAAATGAGTTGGTAAGAATAGTGTTTGGGGTAAGTTAGTTCAAAGTTAGTTAAGCTAGTTCAAAGTTAGCGGATGGAATTGGAAAAAAAATAGTTGCATTTTGAAGTCATCAGAAAGATAAACTGGAAAAAACCTGAGTGATTGTAAGAAACACTTGTACTATTTTGCATTACACTTAGTGTGCTGATTTATTTTTTGGCTATAACTTTTGCATTCTGGCTTGAAATGAATCAAAATTCATAGGCAAGGTATTCATGACTATTCTAGTATTCTACATCTTGCCTAATTTTTTGGAATTTAAAAAAATGTTTTATTGCTCAAAAATAGCCCCCAATTTTATGTTATACTTGCCAATATTGGTTTTTTTTAAACAAAGTTGTACCCCAAAAAAAACAAATTTGGAGCTAAAATTTGGAAGGGATGGTTTTCTAGTGCACTTTTAGCTATTGTTCAAAGGATTTTTAAAAATAGCTAATTATATATCGTGTAGAAGTCCACTGAGAAAGCTTCTTTCTACTTGCTTTTCAAAACATGTAAACAATTATTTTGGTGGTTTTTTTGGTGAATGACCATCTCCTTAAAGTAGTTACAAATGTCAATCTTTTATCTTTTTTATTTAATTTTTTTTCCTATTTTCTAATAATTAAAACATCAAAGTATGTATTCTCTTGAGATTTGGCACTTCTCTAGTTCTCCTACTTAGAGAATTTTTCTATGATTTTCCTCCAGTGGTTACTTTCATCTTCTAGGTATGTACATTGTCTATATTTTTTTTAAATTAATTTGTTTTTTCTAATTTTAAATTACTCCACCCAAAAGGTCATAAATATTGTAAAATGCAACAAAATCGGCAGGTGTTTTTGCAATCACCCATTTGACTTGCAAGTAAGTGGATGAATAGTACACGTATTATATATCAGATTTTTATAATGCTCTTACTGTAAGTGCTTTCTTTTTTTTGCTTCTGAACTTGTGAGAGTCACTCTATGTATATTTTGGGCACCAAGTGCGGCAATGGGGTACTTTTTAAGGGTCTATGATAGGAATATGATAGGAATAGAGGGGTCTGTATAATTACACAATTTGAAAAAATGGCCTATATTATGGCTCTCTATCATTGCTTATAATTCTCATGTCAATGCAAATTTTTTAAAGGTATATTATTAATAAGGAATAAAAGAAAATTGAAAAACATGGTAAAAGCAAAAGTATGAGGGAAAAAATACTAACACAACAAGTATGGAATTTGAGTCATTTTTTTTTTGGAAACTTGGAGTTTATTTCAAGAAGTGTAAAACAAACGGAGCATTTGAGTCATTTTTATGCATTCATTGTGTGCATTTTAACCCTTAAAGCCTATGAAGGCCCAAACTGGCCTACGGTGTTGCCTAAATGACTCTTTAAGCGGTCTTCCTGCATTTGGATGACTACAGATCAGAAATGGAATAGTTTGGCAATGCCAACTTGTAAATTGTGCAATTTTTTAATATTTTTTTCAAACTTAGGTGCCGTATTCTGGAGGGCCAACAAGGTTGTATTCTCTATATTCTAGCAAGTTACATAGATATCGGCTTACAATACAGAGCTTGTCCTCGTATGTCTCCGATACGGACAACGACATGTATAGTGACCAGCTACAGCAATGGTGAGGGCAATTAGCCTATTTGCTTACAAAATCGTAGTCTACACTCAGTGGTTGAGGTGCCTGAAGCCAGGAGAGGGAGAGGGAGTTGTTGCTTTGGCAAATTGCATTGGATGCTAGTGCCTTCACGTTGTGGGGAGACGACTTCCATGAATTGTTTAGTGTTTATAGGTGCATCACGCATGGTTTGTTGTGGTTGGAGATTATGACTGGATTTTGAACAAAGAGCTGGAAAAATTTGGAGGGAAGGCTAGGATGGAAGGGGTTTATATACATCAACATTTGCATGGAAATAAGCCATTGCTAGTAGCAAATTTGACTTCTCACTGCAACGTCTTCATGGAAAGTGCTAAAATCATTACTACTCAGGGTTTACAGGAAGCAATTCAACAACTTCGAATTTGGGTTGAAAGCCAAGGTGTCTGTGCTCAAAGTTGTGCTAAAGTTGGAGACCTTTGCACAGAATCGTTTTTGCTATCTCAACCGATGCCAAGAAATTGGAGTCGTCAAGGTGAGTTTCGAAAAGAGGAGCATTGTCAGTACCTATGGTATCGCAATGTTGCAAGGATTTTAGGGTGGCAAGAGAGGAGACGCTTCCCTGATTTTGTGAGGGAGCTTCTGAACAATTACGTTTTTCCAAGTCTTCTGTCCAATTACCATGAAGTTGCGTAGGTAGGTAAGGCAAGCAGTTGCAGTACCAATCATGTTGACTCCCGAGTCCATGATCTTGCCTGGCTCAGCACCATCGCCGACTTCAGTGATGAGGGTGGCCGAAGATATGCAAGGCACAAATCTCTTTCCAGACCAAGTGCAGGTAAGTTCTTCTCAAGTGGTTTGAGATCTTGCATTTTCCTATCATGTTTAGGATTTAGAGGAAAATTACTTACAAATTTGCAGCTGTTATATCTCTCTAAACTCCATACAGCAGTGTGTTCTTCTATTCATGTGGTATCTCTCTCCGAACGAAGATATCAAACTCTGTTGTTCACATCGGGTAGGGTTTAGGATTTAGGGTGAATGCATTGCTGGTGATTCTTACATTTTTATTGTCTTCAACGACAGAAGTCATTTATGCCCTACTCAAGTGATCTAAATACTGAAGTGTTGTAAAAGAATAGTTAGAAGATTGATGACTTAGGGTATGACGTTGGAATTTGGAGACAATTCCTTCAAGGTACAAATCCCAAGACGGCCAGTTATGATGCATCTAACGTGTTTCTTGGCTTTTGACAACTCTCCGGAGAGCTAGAGAACCATCTCCTAGTACTAAACACTACCAAAAACAACGACCTCTTCGTGCAAATACCTCATGCAACGTTGACAAAGAGTCGACCAAAAGGAAAGAAGCCACAGAAAGCACCTGCAAAGGGGAATGACATTACCGAGACATTGCTGGCATGTGGCACGAAAGGACACCCAAGCAAGAAGAGAGGGAGATCGAAGAAAATCATGCGTAATGAAGAAAATGCCCAGCTTGGAGACGATGCGGTCGTGGTTGCCCCTATTGCTCTACGACAACACAATCGGCTAAGTGCACATAAGACTACTCCTACTGCGGTTGAGGCAATGAAGGTGCTTGGTACCAGAGAGTTTGTTGGCGACATACCTAGTGAGATTCCTTTTCTCTTTGCCTCTCAAATTAACAGATCCTAGTTCTTTGCTTTTCTTCCAAACAGTTGAGTTTTTGAGAGAAAATTGGATGTCTATTTATTCTTGGTTGGAATGAATGAATATTGTGAGACTAGTAGTTGTATGTTCTTTCCATGAACGAGCATAACGGAGTCAAACTAGGGAGGTTTTCTAGTTTCTCATAAAACAAAAGTGGCGACAGAGGCCACATATTTCACGAAGATGAAATCCATTGCTACAGTTTTAGGGTCCCATGTCCAAGCATTGCTCAGAGGTCGTAGATTTTCTAATTTCTCAACCTTGTCATTGTATGGATTCTATGTAGGTCATCAGAGGAAGAAGAGATTGACTAAGGAAGAAGAAGGGAAGGCCTCTATTGTTAAACTAAGGCAGCCACAACTGTGGGTACCCCCGGTGTTGGTACCGAATGCCGCAAAGGGTGTATGTACCAGGGCAAAGAAGTCACTACATGATGCGTTTCAAGTAAATGCTGACATTGTGGAGGTGTTGCGGGATCTTCAAGGTCGAGACACCACGCTCCTCTCTGATTTGTGCACTCCATAGTCACCACATACGCTTGACAGCATGGCCACTCAAAATGTCAGCAACGTGAGGTATTAACACGCTAGAGAGGTTTTGAAGAATAGAAACCGGCGTCAAACATTAAATCCAGTCAAAGCAAATCCAGACTTGTATGAAGCGTGGGATACATCACAAGCAAAGTGGGATGTGTTGATACCAAATTGATTTTTGTCGAAGTCTTCATTCCATATAGGATACACACCCACTTGGACACAAAGACATGTGCTTGGGGAATACTTGGTGAAGGGCTCAGGTGCAAAAATGGTCTTATGTGACCTTGGATATAGAATTGTCCACATACATGACATTGACTGCCGCATAGCACTTGGATCTAATATGACAGCGGAAGGATCACAGGTGGGTCATGGATACGGTTGGTGGAAGAGATCACAAGATTTCAATCCACATCCGACGGTGCCAGTGTATAGCGGAGAGGCAGCTGCAACTGGGGACACAGTGCTATTGGACTACAACATGCACTTTGCAGTTGAGACTGAAGGACTACCAATATCTGACTACAAAGAACCCTCCAACGTGGAATGTGCAAATGGGACACAAGATTCAACAGCAAGGACTACCTTTCTAAAGGTGAGCACCTACCTTCCACAATATTTTTCTTCTACTAGTGATGACGAAGAAGAAGCTGCTAAAAACGACAATGACTCTAGTAGTCAGGATTGGATACCGTCATGTGAAGATTGTGTCTCTAGTTTAGAAGATGATATTGATGATTATGTCCCACCTATGCTCTGGTCCCAAGAAAAATTCCATGCTTGGTGTAGAAGCCATAGTAGCTACAAGCCATTGCCGATGGATTTGAACCAATTGAAAGCACTGTATCATCCAGAATTGTGGTGTTCAACCTCTGTGCAATTGCTCGGTAGTAGAGAGAACTTCTCAGGACCTACACCTGGTTACAAACAAAGAAATGAGGGAAAAGTCCCAAAGCCTGAAGATATGTTCCTATTGTATTAAAGCGATGAAACTCTCCAGCGTATTGCTTTGGAAACTAATAGATATGCTTAAGCTCCGTTGAACATCCCGACAGCGCCCCTTAAGACAAAAAGGGGTCCAAACTAGGTAGACACAACCATGACTGAATTCAAAGGCTGGTTTGGAATATGTATGCTAATGGGTGTCAAAGATTTACCCTATATCCGGCATTACTAGATGTGTTTTAAAGATTTCATGTACTATCAGTTAATTGCAAAGGTTATGACACTTGCTAGGTGGCAGCAGCTATTACGTTGTCTGCATCTTGTAGACAATAGTGATGTTGTTTGAGACACCTCTCATCCAAGCTTTGATTGCTTGGTGAAGACATGGTGGATGTTTAACATGTTCGTTCGTGTCTCTAGGAGTGTTTACAATCTAGATTGAGAACTAATTGTGGATGAGTGCGTTATACCCTATAAAGGGAGGTATTGCTTCATCCAGCAATTTATGCCGGATAAGCTAGTTCATTTTGGGATTAAGTGTTGGATATTAGCGAGTTCAAAGTCTAGATTTGTTTCCAATATTGAAGTGTACTTTGGAGAGGGTACTGGTACAAGTGCTCATGGTTTAGGATATAGTGTTGTCACAAGAATGCTGGATGGTCTAGAAGGTCATGGTCATTGTCTTATAGTTGACAACCTATTTGCATCCGTGAACCTCTTCCATCACCTCATAGTTGAAGGGGTTTGGACAACAGGGATTGTTCGAAGGACTAGCAAAAATCTCCCACTTGGTCTATATTGTGCCTCAAATGCAGCCGTTAGAGGGTTGATGTTGATCAGGATGCATGAGCATCGACAGATGTTTGTTGTCTCGTAGCAAGATAAAAAGCTTATGACCTTGATCAGTACAGCGGTAGCTCCATAGGCATCGAATGTTAGTGTTCTTCGTAGGGTTCCATCAGTATGAGGGCAACTAATTGTACCATCTTCTCCGATACACTTACAATATCAAGAATACATGAGAGGAGTAGATGTCACAGATCAACTTCGTGGCAACTACTCCTCTCAACTTAGAAGCCACAAATGGTAGCACAAACTGGTACTTTATCTTAGACCAAGTTATGGTAAATGCATATGCTATTTATTCTAGCAAGATGGAGGATCTTGGGTTGCTGCTGAAAAGCCATATGCAATTCAAGATTGTTGTGGGTAAGGCACTTGTAAAGGATGCCATCGAAGCTCGTGCTGCCCAGGTAACTCAAGGACGTTCTCCTCCAAGACAAACCCTTGCTGTACACGCGCATTGGAGATCAAAGTTGAAGCGCTATTGCATAGAATGTGGATTTCGTCAAAAATGGTATCGCCCAGCTTGTGACTACAAGGGTGAATGCAAGAAACACTGGCCGTTTTTGTTGCATTCACCCAGTACTCACTAGTACTAGCTAGTACTAGTGAACTTCTGGAAAAAAATATTTAAAAATTAAAAAAAAAGGATAATTAGAATAATACTATAAACATTATGTCACCAAAGTTTGAGATCTCAAAAGAATTTGGATCAAAAGTTATTCACAAAACAACAAAACAAGTTTTTTGAAGAAAAAAGATATTTTCACGTTTTAATTTGTAAAAAATAGGAAATTTTTTTTAAAGAAAACTAAAAATTGTCAATTTGAGAAGACTTCATGATGAAGAGATTTCATCAAAAGAATGATCTTGAAACCATTTCCAATGTTCAAAACTATGCGTGCATCAGAGCCTTGTTTGCATGTATGTAGAGGACATAAAATAATGTTTTTTAAAATTCTATTCGGTAGAAACATGCCTCTCTAGTGTAGGTACAGACCACAAAAAATTCAGCTTTAGATCATTAATTTTGGGTTCTCTCTAGTACTAAAAACCCCTAAACCGCAAAGTGTGACAAATTAGCTTTATTGAAATTTAAATATAAAATGATTTTTGAATTTTTTTTGAAAAATTAGTTCCGTAATTATTGTCTAAATTATGATATTCCCAAAAAAATTCAAGTCGATTGACTTCAATCTGCAAAAGATATAGCCAATTACAACTTGGCAACTGCAAGTGTGACGCAAAATAGTACTGATGTTTCTTGCATTCACCCACAAGTGGATGTGCAAAGAGGAGTGCTACTACAAAGTGCACAAGCGCCTCACTAGGAAATAGTAATGACTGTTGTTTGGACTTTGATGGTAAAAGTTGTGGTGCACTGTACATACAGAAACGGGCACGTCTGGCAAACATCATATTGCCCAAGAGACAATCAGTGTTCTGCACCCCAGAGCGTGGCAATTTGAGAGCAAAGTCACCTCCAAAGGCACGTCATACTTGTTGAAGAAGTATGGGGGATTGTCAATTGCCACTGTGAATCAAAGTATTGTCTACGTTCTACATCATGGCAGTTAGTTATGTGTTATTCATGCTTAGTGCATTTTTGTTTTTTGCCTAATGGAGATTTATAGGTGAATTTCCTCACTAATTGCTCTAGTTTGCATCTGAGAGGTCAAATACAAATTAGAAGTCAATTCCATCTAAACTATAGGAAGTTATATATTTAACATATGGGCATCTTTCAAGACCCAGGAGGAATTATTTTGTTTTCTGAATTGTAGTGAATCAGGGAATAGAGGTTCTGTTATTGGTTTTGTTTGGTTTTAAAATTGTTATTTTGGTTATTGCTTTTGTTATAGGTTTTTCTAAACTAAAATCTTCCGTGGTTTTCTTGCATTTATGTCGATAAAAAAAATAGAAAAAAAGGGATACTAGTGAATCAAAATGCATCAAGTCATGTAATATTTAAAAAGAACTGAAATGAATCATATGTCACTAAGTGCACTACCATGTACTTTGGAAGTTAGTGCACTTAGTGGCACATAATCTCGGAAAAAAGATAAGTGCACTAACACGTATTTTGGGGGGTTAGTGCACTTAGTGACACATGATCTTGGAAAAAAGATCATGTGTCACTAAGTTACATGTAAAAATTACACACATTCAAAATAAAAATTTAATTATAAAAGAATTTTTAATATTTGATATAAAAAAGTTTATTAAAAATTATTGTTTAAAGCAGTAGTATTTCTAATCTTATAAAAATGATGTAATATCAATCACATTTTACACTTTTTTTTTCCAATAAACATCATTAGATTATTATCCTAAGCTTCATTGAATGATACATCTTCACAAATTTTGAAATTTGAACTATTTTTGATAATTAAGGATTGCATTAGTTTCATTACTGTTTTATTACAATTTTGGCTTCATGTATCAATTGTGATTACCATTCTATTACCATTGGAAAAAAAATCATGTGTCATTAAGTGCACTAACATGTATTTTGGGGAATTAGTGCATTTTGTGACACAGGATCTTGATAAAAAAGATCATGTGTCACTAAGTGCACTAACATATATTTTGGGGGATTAGTGCACTTAGTGACACATGATTTTAGAAAAAAAAATTCTTATGTCACTTAATAATGAAATTGATGCATCTTAATCCTTAATTATCAAAAATAGTTCAAATTTCAAAAATTCTGAAGATGTATTATTCAATAAAACTGAGGATAATAATTTAGTGATGTTTATTGAAAAATAATTGTAAAATGTGATTGATATTATATCATTTCTATGATATTAGAAATACTACTATTATAAATAATAATTTTCAATAAACTCTTTTGTATCAAATATTAAAAATTCTTTTATAATTTAATTTGTATTTTGAACGTGTATAAATTTTACATGTAATTTAATGACACATGATCTTTTTTTTCTAAGATCATGTGTCACTAAGTGTACTAACTGCCTAAAATATATGTTAGTGCACTTAGTGACACATGATCTTTTTTACCGAGATCATGTGTCACTAAGTGCACTAACTCCCCAAGATACATGTTAGTGCACTTAGTGACACATGATTCTTTTTCCAATGGTAATAGAATGGTAATCACAATTGATACAGGAAGCCAAAATTGTAATAAAACAGTAATGAAACCGATGCAATCCTTAATTATCAAAAATAGTTCAAATTTCAAAATTTGTGAAGATGTATCATTTAATGCAGCTTAGGATAATAATCTATTGATGTTTATTAAAAAAAATTGTAAAATGTGATTGATATTACATCATTTTTATAAGATTAGAAATACTACTACTTTAAACAATAATTTTTAATAAAAAATTTTATATCAAATATTAAAAATTCTTTTATGATTTAATTTCTATTCTGAATGTGTGTAATTTTTACAAAAAAAATTGTGACACATGATCTTTTTTTTTCTAAGATCATGTATCATTAAGTACACTAACTCCCCAAAATACACGTTAGTGCACTTAGTGATTTCATGATCATTTTGGGGGTTTAGGCAAATCAATTCTAGTTTGCATCCTACTTTATGATACATCAAATTTTCAATTTTTGAATCGTTTTTATTTTCATTTGTTTGTTCAAATTTGAAAGAAATGCGGTGAAGTGACAAAGTGAGTACTTCAACCATTAGCTTTGTCAAATACAAATACCTCAGAGGAAATTGAGAATTGATATATGAGAATAGAATGGTAATCACAATTGATACATGAAGCTAGAATTGTAACAAAATAAAAATTAAATTGATGCATCTTAATCCTTAATTACCAAAAATAGTTTTAATTTCAAAAATTGTAAAGATGTATTATTCAATGCAACTTAGATTAAATTAATGATGTTTATGCATCTTAAAATTGTAAAATGTGATTGATATTATATCAATATGCCACATTTAACTACTTCTGGACTTTACGAGGAATTTTGGACTTTGTGAAGGTCCTGTCCATTGGGAGATCTTCCCGATGGTATGTACAATGAGTTCGTAATGCCGTTCAAAGGAGACTTAAGCCGCTTTGGGATGCTAAGTGGTCTGGAGATTTCCCAATGCAAGGAAATATACTCCTTCGGGATAGAGAGTGTTCAAACAAATCAATGAATTTGGGATGATGTCAACTCCAACATTTGCTGTAAGCGGTACATTTGGATCCGGGGTTGGATTAACATGTGACATTACAGATCGGGAGAGCTCACAAGATACTTCCCAAAGTATCACATAACACAAAAGAATTGATGAAGCAACATAGTGTAATTACGGTCATTTGGTAAGGTGTAATCACAGTCACATAGAAAAGGTGGATTCGCCACTTATATAATCATTTGGATGCAACAAACAGGTGCCTTATAGGCATTACAACAAATAACCCAGTTAGTCCACTTCCAACTACATGTTTTTTGGGGCCCAAGACCAATCAAAAGGCGGTTCTATAACGTGCGGATGATCTAACTCTACAAGATCTACATCATCCCCCACATATCTATTTCTTCGTGATGAATGTTCTTCTCCATCGCAAAGTCGACCCACAAAGATTTTGAGTAAGGCTCATACTTCACCCTCCTCGCAGGCAGCAGATGACCCTTGTAATGAGACAAGAGTTCATTCTTCATCGCCCTGACCAGCCAAATTTTGGCACCCGCGTCTGCAAGAGAGACAATACATCTTCCACCTTTTTGAGATTTTGACTTTGCGGTGGAGCTCTTCATGCTGACAAGTTGGGCTTCCACTTGATCCGCAAGGAAATTGATGTCCTCCGGTCTAAGTCCATAAAGGGGCTTGAAGTCGTTTGCCGCCAACGGTTTGCGATCCGTATTCCCGGTTACATCAACAAGGCCCGTTGTGTCAGGAAGTAGACCTTCCATGAATCTCTGCTCTATCTTGATCCATCTTTGAACATCAGCGTCGTTCTCCATGAAGAGTAGAAGGATTTTCAATTCGGCGATGTCTTTTGCCTTCGCTCCCGCAAATATTGTTGCCACGGATGGGTGAAATGCCTGCCCAACAAAGGAATCACAGTCAGTACACGTACCATGGACTGACCACTTGAACCCAAGAAGACCAGTGTACAGTTGTGCGATACCACGATCATTTCGTTACCACAATGGAGCGGTTTAGGCAACAAACAATCGTGTGATATCATGATGACCCACTATCTCCGACATCCACATATTGAAATGACCATGTACTGAAATCCTAGCACAAGTAACTAAGCTAATGCCCTTTGGCATTTCATTGTTTACGTTATCCTCGTGGGATATCATGATTGCCGCATTCTAACGGAGAACTATCTCGTATCGCAAAGCTAGGACTTAGTCGTGGGATCCCACAATGACGAGGTTCTAAAGTAATGAAGGTATGAGGTGTACTATAGGACCATCGGGTGATCCCACGATGGCCAGGTCTGGAATGACCTACAAAAAAAACATATGTATATACTGACGGCATTCTTACATTGTACTCTTGCGAGTGTGCTCTGTCCAATATTGTTGGCTGTGGACTTCCCATGCTCCGCCACTTGATTCTTGCGTTTAGCAGCTGCTTCATGAAGTTCTGCTCTTTCTGTTTGCCTACGACATTTGGTTCAACGCTCGCGAGAAGTGCATTAGGTCTCCGTGGTGATCTTTGTCCATCCACACAGGTAAAATATCAAAGATGGAGGCGAGCTTTTTGTCCTTCTTGGCAATCACACCAAGCCTAATCAGGTCTTTGAATACTTGGACAGTGTGCTATCCACCTATTATGTAGTAGTGCGTCTTTGGATTTTCAAAGATCTCCTTCTTTGGTGCTTGTTTCTTGTAGTACGATACTACCTTTGCTGGGCCATAGGGTCCCGCTTTAAGAGGAAGCACTGTTATGACTCTGTTCTCTGAGTCATAGTCAGGTGTGATTTGTGCCTTCCGCGTCAGCGCATCAAGCCGGTCTGCCGAAATTCCCCTGTACACGAGCAGTGCTTTTGGTGCTTGGTATAGATAGTCATAGTGCACGCGGATGAGCTCTCCTTTGCTGTCACAGATGGGCTTCCTGCTCCATTTGTACAGGCCACCAAAGGAGTTTGCGTACAAGGTCCTCATTGCATTCATCTCTTCCGGTGTCATCTTCTTCATGTCAGCCTCCCCTAGAGCCACAGCCCTATGCAGCGGAAGCAAGGTCTCTGGTTTCTTCTTCTTTTTGGATGTCCCTGTTGCGGCATCAACTTCGTCCCCGAGAGCTCCAACTGCAGACCTCCTCTTCCTGCTCTTCTTCTTCGGGGACAGAATGGGAGCAACTACTATCACGACTTCAGTGCAAGCGCTTGTATCTCGCAAGTCTTCCATGATTATATTCCACTGGTTTTTCAGCTCTTTAGGCTTCCACCCAGGCTTCGACGTGTCTTTGCACATTAGATGTGCCCTTGCAATCAGAGACTGGCACAGACTGAGGCTAAACTTCGTGTAGTCAAAGATCAACCCAAATGTTATGATATCCCCGGAAAGGGGAACCTTCTCCTCTACAACTAGGAGGGCGGTGTCGTCGTCAAGTCCCTTCAATTCAAGTCCCCTCAGTCCAGCCGTTGGGTGCCCCATCGTCCCATTCATCAGCGTGGGAAGAATGATGGCGGAGCCGTCATTCTCTGCTTTCTAGGCGATAGCCCAATGTGTAATCTGCTCGTCGCATTGGAAAAAGGCTATTGGTGGATGTGGACCTTTGTAGTCCATAGAAGTAATGTAGCAGTTGATGAAGGTTAATAGATTTTGGCCATAAGAGGCACTTAGGGGTTAAATCCTTAATGAAGATACCTAAATATAGTTCAAAAATTGGAAACGCATTTGTCAAATGCAAGTGCATATAGCTTTCAAAATTTTCACTATTTTGTATTTGTTTCAAGTTCCGGTTGGGGTACCCAAAAAACTATCTCCACTACAATTTTAGTCCATGTCGTTGTGTCAAACAAGTTCACCTTTTAATTATAATAAAGTATGACTTCAACAAATGTGGTTTTAAATGTATATACTTATAACGTATCAAGGAAAAAAAGTTCATCCTAATCAAAGTTTTATAAGTATTTTTAATGAATTTTTTAGTTGAAAAAACAAGTTGTGTCTTATTCACCAAAAATCCTCAAAATCAAGTATTTGGAATATCGAACAATTTCATTTTAATATTATTTTTGGATATGACTTACATTTATTTGTGCATTTTATAAAATAATTTATTTAATCAATAAGATTTTAATAAATTGTGCACTATAATGCTTGCGAACCTCAAAATTAAGCAATTTATACCGATAGGATCAATAGATCCAAAAATAATGAAAAATTCAAAAAAATTTCATTAAGAATATACCTCTTCATCTCATTTACATGCAAGAAATTTTTTATATCATTTTATAGTCTTTTTAATTGAACCAAATGAACCAAACAGACAAACTTTGGAGGTTTTAAGCAAAAATCACTTAATCAGTATGTCCAAAAAGTGATACCTTTATAGGAATTTGACGCAGGCATTTAGGGGTTAAATCCTTAATGAGGACCCCTATATATAGTTCAAAAATTGGAAACGCATTTGTCAAATTCAAGTGCACATAGCTTTCAAAATTTTCATTGTTTTGTATTTGTTTCAAAATAAGACAATAAAGCCTAACAAGTCTACTTTCTTTCTATATAAAATTTCTTAAAGAGTTCAAAAATGTAATGAACTCTTGCAATTGCAAGTTCCATGTGTTTAAATCTAGATAACTATATGTACCAATTGAACTTCATATTTTATGCTAAAAAATCCTTACAAGTATCTTATCACAAAGACAAAGAAGCCAGTTGAGATGTCCTAAATTGATTGTCTCATGTATTGAAAAATTAATATTACCACCTATAAGTAATTAAAAATGCCAAATTGTTCTTGAAAATGGTGGATACAATGTGGAGATGGTATTGGGCCTTCAGGTATAGTATTCAAAAATTAATCCGTATTGTGAGGAAGAACAAATAGTCCTTTTCTAAATCCTATATTCAGGGTGTGAGTTTCCATACAATCATGTGGAAACTTTCATTTTTGATCACATTCCATTAGAGATAAAAAAAAGGCATGGACATGGATAAGCAAACATCAAGTTCTCAACAACACGCCCCAATTCAAATTTCAAATGGGGACTGGCAGCTACAATAAAAAATAAATGATGAACGAGATGCAGCTTGCAATCAAAAACAAAATGGGGCCAAGAGTCATAAGAAGGCTTCCAGCTTCAAGAATTTGGTTCCTTAAATGAATGCAACAAAATGTTGCAAGGGAACATTTGATCTTGTTGACATTATGCTTGGTCTAATGTGCAACAAGAAACTAGACATTTCCTCCTGATCCATGAAGAGGGTGTAGTTTGATGAGTAATTACTCCATTCCAACACCATCTTCTGTCCCTCCAAACTCACCTTGAAGACTTTAACCTTGAAGCATTCCAACATCCAAAAATTGGATAACGAACAAAGTTATAGACTCATAGAGGACAGAGGAAGAAGAAATTTTGTTCATCCATTTTTTCCGAAGTTTATGGAAAAGTTCTGGTTTCATTGAAAGTAAGGGCAACTCTATTAGTAGCAATAGTAGGAAGAGAAAAATGCAAGTATAGAAGCATGTCAAGTTTTGGGCAAAATTTTGGCGTGCCCAAAGTCCAGAACGTGAGGAAATGACATTTTCCAGTTTGGACATTGTAGTGGGGCACGATGCATTAGGCCTAATTTTTTGGTATTGGTTTCCATTAAAAAAATTCAGTGGAGGTTCTAAAAAATGGGTTCAAGTCTCTAGAAGGATGTCATAAATGAAGAAATAGTTCCTTGGTATGCTACATGTCACAAGAAGAAGAAGATGGATTAAGGTCCATCAGCACTTGGCGTTAGGGGCTAGCGTGTGTTGAAAGATAATACATGGTGATTAAAAAAAATAATCAATAAACAATTGTGGTCAGGCACGGGACCTAGCATCGTCAAAGACGGAGGCAAATAAGGGGTGGCATATTACTCAGCTATGGACACATCATCGTTTTTTGGGATTAAAGTGAGGGGCATCGTGGGGCGGAAGCCGATGTAAGCTTGGCTTGTCACACTTGCACTGTGGTAGTTGTCGTCTGATTTGAGAATCTACGTTCTTCCCTTCCTTCACGGACTTTGAAGGTTATAGTAAAAAATTATTGAGAATTAGAGGACAGTGTTGGTATGAATTTCATTGCGTGAGGAGACCATAAAGATTGTGCTATGGATTTGACCGTGTCTATTGTGGGAGAGCGCAATCAGAGATTGTTGTCGACGAATACACCGTAGTGTCCTCGTGTTGCGGGAGGTGAATGTGCAAGAGAGGTAGTGTGGTGAGAGTGAGGCTCTGATTTTGGGTGCGACAGTTCTAATCGCATGGATACTAAACATTGTCATCACTCATAGTTAAACGGTCCGCCCAAGTCCCATTAACTAATACCGCTCATAGACATCTGAAATCTTTGTTTCCAGTACTTTGAGGTGCTACGTAAGTCAGGCAAAACTCTGTTGATTAAAAAAAGCAAGTCGTAGTGGGCCCAACAACGCACCGTTCTTTTCCAGTGCCACATCTGCGCCACATCCGCATCCATGTAGGATCGGGAATTCCAAATTACCGCAAGTCTGAATGGACAGAGACTTGTTCCTCTACCTGCGAGCGCATCTTTGACCCTTAACGCCAAGTGTGGACGGATCTATAGCCAAATGGTTAAAGATTTATGAATGAGGAATGGACATTCTGAAAGTGGAAATGAATAAATACTGTGGAATTATTTAGTTTACCTTGAGCCAATCCACTGAAGAACTGACGTTGATAATTCGTGAGCCGACTGAAGAGGCTTTGAAGAGAGGAAGAAGCTGTTGTGTGAGGATTTTAACCCCGAAGTAGTTGATGTCTATGGACTCCAAGGCGTGCTCATATGCATTGTCCATATGCAGCACACCGGCATTGTTGACCTGGCCCAGGCAAACCCAAACATACGTTAATATCGGCTGAGCAAGTTCAATACAATATATGGTTCAACAATATTACAATTTGTTGCAATTTACTTATTCCATCCTCAAATCTACAATTGGTACCCACAAGGTTCTGATTCTTGATTCAAGTCTCAGTTGGTTGAAGCTCATAAAGAAATTTTCTATTTGAGCTAGAACTTGCATAGACACTTCCTGACAGGCTGACACCCTGAAATTCAAGGTTAATCAAGACAAGCTCTGTAACATATTATGATTGGAAGAAGTTAGAGTTCTACCAAAACATTGGAGATGAATGGAGTTTGACATCTAGAGTCTCATACTTCAGTTGTTAATCCGATCCACTTTGTTTGTAACTAGCTATTTCTTATGCCTAATGCTGAAGTTTCTACATTGAAGTCCAAAATGGTTTTTTTGCAATTGAAAGTAAAATGTGCAATCATTGATACTGCATTTCTTGAAATTGAATCATCCACCGAGTCAACAATCAACTGGACTTGACACCTTTAAATGTGAAAAAGAAGATTTCACAAAAAATTTGAAAATTAATTAAGGTGTGACAACTATACGCATCAAAATGTCCAGACCGCCGTATATCTGTTTGATCCAATTCACAAATGCCGTCATGGACGTTGTCTCAGATATGTCCAATTTTTGAAATACCACGTTTTTCAACCCTTCGGCGTGCAGTACTTGCACGACTTTCGATCCCCGCTCGTCATCGCGTGCTACCAGCACCACCGTCAGCCCTTCCTACGCCAGCTTGCGCACAATGTCTAACCCAATGCCCCTGTTGCCTCCCATCACCACCGCCACCGTCTCCTCTATCCACCACCTGGTACACCAAGTACGTACATGACCTGTGAGTAACTCCTATGCTCAATATTTGCGTCTGGACATGACTGTTGATATAGAAAATTTGAAACTGATGCAAAGACACGAATCTGGAACCATGTTTGTCAATGTGCTTACCGATCACGTGAAGCATTTGCGGGTGCCATGACTCAAGATAGGAGTTGAACTAGCTGGACTCGCTGCAACTAGGATTACAATTTCTTGATCTAGTGAAAATCTCAGAGTACTTTTGCGCTAAGAAATTCTTGGAGCTTCAGATTGAATAACAGAGAATATATTTCAACTGCGTGCAAGGTACCAACAAATAGACTTGAATTGTTCGATGGTAAAATTGCAACGATGACGTGAGGTCTTATACCGAGGATGCACAGAGTTGTGGGTCAAGCTTGAAGCTTCCCAGTGAGTCACCAAGCTAACTCTCAAGTACAGATGATGACCCAAGGTAATTGTTGGCTGTGTGCCAAAATCTACAATGAGCCGCTAACACATCAATACTCAATACAGTAAGTGTGCATTTCTTCATTGGATATTCAAAAGTTTGCGCACGCCAGAAATGTGTTTGCATATTCGTCCCTGGGCCATTGTTTGGGCAGCGGTCTGCTCACTCAAAATGATTATTGCTACCACTCTCTCCGAAGGCATGTGCATTGCAGCCTCTACAACATCAATTACCAGGTAGAAATGTCTGGAGAATTTGTAGTGTTATTCTTCTTGTCTTGTTGTATGCATTGCAATTTTCTTCGTAATTTTCCATATGTTCAACTCTCTTGCATCGGCCAGCTCTTCCTACACTAATCCTCTAGATCCTATAGTTAATTCCTAAATCCACAACATCTATTTTCCTACAGCGCTCTTGCAGTTGTATTTACTTTTAGGACCTTGTTCACTTGTTGCAATAAATCTGGACACTCCAGGGTTAATTTGTATATACAAAAACAACCCAAATCATTCCTCAATCAACGCTCAACTTTAGATTTTGAAGCACTCAAAAGCTTTGTCTTTGTGTATTTTTCCAGAAGCACATCAGATACCCCGTGCCAGTATTCTTCTTTCCTTCCATCTAGCCTAACCTGGCAGCTGGAAACCTCAGAAAGAACGCAATTTTCTCAGCCTCAGTCTTCGACCTTATAACTCTTGCATTTTTGTCTTCAACTACCACGCCTTCATTTCTTCCCCTTTTTTTAAGCTTGGAACCAAATTCTTTCTTGACTGCTGAAGTGCATCTGGCTGCATCAACTCCTGGCTCTGATAGTTTGGACTCTTTAGCCGCCATGTGAGTGACCTAATTGATTGACCGCGGGGTAACAGCTATTGCATGGCTATCATTAAATAAAGCTATTGGTGACAAATTCTCAGAGCCATTGGTGCTGAAAGCTGCTAACCTCCTTCTGGGTGTGGTGAACTGCTTTGACAGTTTGGGAGTTTCCAGAGCGTGTTGCTTGTTGGAGTCTACAAGTACAGACTTGCCCTGTAGGAGAAGGAAATTTCATTTTGCATTAGAGTGACAAATATAGACACAATCTTTATGCCTAACATGAATCCACATGAAATAAGAGAACTGACCTGCTTTTGCTCCTTGCTTGTACTCTTCAAAGTTTCCAGGGGCTCAAATGAAGGGTTGACATATACAAAAAAAGTGTCTAAGGGCAGATCATGAGTGCCGAGAGAATCCTCGTGTGAATTTGGGGCATGATTTTCCACTCCACCTCCACCCTGTACCTTCTTAGGAGTCGGAGAAGCATGATTTTCCACTCCATTTCCATGCTGTACCACCTTAGAAGCATGATGATCCAATCCACTTCCAACCTATACCTTTCTAGGAGTTGAGGAAGCATGATTTTCCACGCCGCTTCCAACTTGTATCTTCTTTGGAGTTGTAGAAGAATGATTTCGCACTCCATCTGCAGCTCGTATGAGTTTGGGAGTTGAGCAAAGCCCTTCGCCATTGGAATCCACTGGAAATTGGCTGGGCTGCACGTAATGCATACACAATGTTAACTCCTCTGACGACCAAGGATTCATGGTTTCGAAATGACCAATTTCACTGATCATATTGTGAAACATATACTCAGATCGGACCAAAATATTTACCAAAATCAACGATGAACATCACATGGGTTGGAAAAAACTACAGCAAAAGCAAGTAGGAACAAATCTCAATATGACATTCATGAGACCCAATTAAGGCCTCTTGTCCCTTCAGGAGTTTGTTCCACATCAAAACAGCTTACATTTTTAGTAAAATACAGAGATTTGTTTAAAATAGCATTGAAGTTGTGATATGAAAGTGGGACTCACTGTGGTTGCAGTTAAGCGAGTCATATTGATCAACCTATCTGAGCTAGGCTTAGGAACTTCAGATCTTCTCCCCTAGGGCACATCGTCCAACCACAATGTCAATTCATTGGGATAAATTACCACTAATCAATGCCAATTTAGAATGATTCACAACTTCAAAAAGGCATCATAGTAAACTATCTTCAGGAAATTGTAAACTGGGATCACTGCATGATCAATAAGCGGCTATTTGGCAGCGCCTCTTCCTCAAATAGAACAGTAAGATTTTCATGAGTCTTTCCAGATATCCAATGTACAATCCTCAATATAATCCTAATTGATGGAATATTCAAAACCCAGAATAGTTACCATGCAGTTAATCTGCCTTGGAAACAGTGTGGAAAATAATTCTAGTGCAAGAATACCACATTCAAAACTGGCAATGGAAAAGTAAACTGTGAAAACCAAGACTTACTGGAGACAAAATGAAAACAAGCTGTTACCTCACTTATACAGTGCATCTTGTTGAGGTGCAGTGCACAATTGGTTCACATTGATAATATGAGAAGGCTCTTGAACGCCGGGTTTTAGGATTTAGAATTTAGGATTTAAGGCTTAGGCAATTGTGAATACTACAAAGGCGTTGATTTCGAAATGTTAGGCAACTAATCCAAAAAAGAAAAATCTACCCATTCATGATCAACGCATACAAGCTTTATGTCAAAGAAGACAGAAACCCTGCCACCAACTTGATATGAAAGATACATATCACAAAATTGGAAGGGAATCAAAAGCATTTTGAATTCAGACCCCAGATACTCGACAGAAAAGCAATTGAGCTCATACTTCATAATTGGATCAAATGAATATTGTAACTCTCCACATATAAGCTACAGCTCTCTAGAAGCACTTAAAATCAAAGATTAGGAAGATCAAAATTACGGATTTAGGGTTTGAGAGAGCAAGCGGGGACACTACAAACAGGCTGAGCTTCAATTTTGAAAAGAGAAACCAACCGAGAAAAGCAAAGTCAACCCATCATGATCAGCACATACGAGCTTGTTTCTAAGAAACAGGAAACCCTGACACGAACTTGATATGTAGGATAAAAACAACACGACCAAAGGTGAATCAAAATCACAATGAATTCAGACCCCACTTGCAATTGTGTTCCTACTTCATATTTGGATCAAGCGCAAATTACAATGTCCATAAAGCTCTACAAAAGAAATTGAAAATCTAATATTAGGTTTACAAGGATTTCAGAGCAACATACCTGCTCAAGATGCGTTGCCTCATCGTCATGACACTTCATTCCCACTTCAATTCAAGGATTTAAGGTTTAGGTAGCAAGCGGGAGCAGTGCAAACAAGCTAGGGCTTCAACTGTGAAATGTTCAACAACCAACCCAAAACCCAAAATCTGAGACCAGTCTACCGAGGGAGAGGAAATTTCCGGTGAGGCTGAAAAACCAAAGGGAAGAATCGTCTCAAGCAGGGGAGCTAGTCAGTGGGAGCGATCACCACATGATTGGGCACGGCATGATTGGCACATTTGTTCTACATGCCAGCTAGCATCATTTGTCTCTCTTACCTAAGATGTTGGGCCTATGACCGCAGAGTTCAGGGTTTTTTATTAATTTTAGAAAGCAATAATCATTGGAAGGATGAAGCTATTTACATCCATAGAAGTGGATGAAACTTTCAATCTATGGATGAAATTTCATTTATTCATTCAAATTAGAATTTGGAAAAAATAAGTTTTTCAGAACATTGTGGGACTGGATTTTTTGACTTTGAACATTTTTAACTTAAGCCGGCTTTATACTAGGCCTAGGATCGGATGGAAGGCTGGCCGGATTTGCCTACAATCCGGTCCTCAATCCGGCCCCAAATTTTCCATTCGGCCCTAGTTAATGTAAAGCCCTTGGGCCGGATTCTAGGGCCCAATTTTCAATTCATGTGCTCTTGGATTTTTTCAATGTTCAATTAAAAAAATTAAAAACCATTATTGTTTCCTTTCTCTTTTTTTTTTCTATTTCAAAAAAACAATTTTTTTTTTCTTTTTCCTTTTTCCTTTTTCTTTTTCCTTTTTTCTTTTAATTCAAAAAAAGAAGATCTTTTGACTTTTTCTAAAACTTCATCTTTCTGTTCCTTTTTTTTCTACTTTCAAAATGAAAAAATGAATTTCTTCATGTTTTTTGGGAACCTTTTCTTTTTCCTTTCAAAATGTAATTTAAAAATATATATTTAGTTATATTTGATTATTTATTTAGTCAATATACATTGAACGGCATTTCCAATTCTTCTCTTTTTGCAACATGGTGACTATTCAAAGGCAAAATGTTTTAGTATCATAAGTATTGAGCCTTGCTTTCAATTTGTTTTCATTTCTATGTTGACACATATGCAAGTAGATCTACATTCAAATGACTTTACTTTTGGATGTTTAAAAAGAAGATTGAAGATTCTACTAAAATGAATTGATGTGCTACTAATTTTTTGAATTGATTTCCATAAACTATGGAACAACTTGGATTGAATGCAAAATTCACTTTTATTCCTCCTAAAATTTACTAGAAATTGTTTGGAGAATATCAACTTCCTCAAAAAGGCAATAAGATCTTAAATGCATGGTTAATGAAGAGACTACCTTATTTTGCCTAAACTAATTGGAAATATAAAAATATAATGCAACATCCAAATGTCACGTCCTTTGGTGTGTAGGAACTTCCTTTTAAAGGTGAACAATATAATAGAAAATTATAAATTATCCACTAATGGTAGCTTTTAGCGAAAAGGAAATTAAATTTCTTTCAAATTAAATAACAAAACAAAATATTTTTTTCATTTAATTATTTGAAGTCAATTTAACTTTGAAATGAATAGTTTAAATTATTAAGTTTTCATTATTATTTAAATCATTTTATTATTTAAATAATATTATTAATAATATTATTATTTCAATTATTAAATTATTACAGTATTTTTATCTATATTATCACATTATTATTTATATTTAAATTATTGAATTATTGTTATTTGAGTTATTAATATATTCAGATAAATTAACTATTCTTGCATTACCAGCCTCCTCACCACCCCACCCACCCACCCCAAAAGTAAGCAAAACAATTGAACTTGTGTGACGCAGTACAACAACGAAGCCACTTTTGAAGCATGGCAACAAAGGAGATTTTGAGAAAAATAAAAATGGGTTTATAAAAATTGATGGTAGAGATTTGTATGACCTAACGGAGGAGTCCAATTCGGCTCTAGATGGGAGTTCCGGCCACCCAAAACCTCGTCCCCATTGCTCCCTTGGGGCCGGAAGGTTTGGCGCCAAAACCATGCCACCTATGACGACTTGTAGGATGAGTTGTAGGATTCATTTCTAAACTACAACTTGTAGGATGAGTTGTAGTTCCGGCCGGCTCCAAGTATAGAGCCCTTGGGTCGGATTTGGAGAAATTGAGTGATCCTATTGGTTCAATCTTGGAGAGTTCCGGCCGGCCTTCAATCCGGCCCCAAGTATAAACCGGGCCTTAAAATTTTTGCACTACAAAGTTTTGAGCTTTAAATTTTTGTAGTGGAAAATTGAGTTTAGAGTTTAGGAAAAAAAAGAAATTCAAAAAACCTTAATTTTTTTTCTTAAAAAAATTGTTAAGTAAAAGTAGGTACAAGAGAGAAGGAAAATCTAAAATATTATTATCTTTTAGATGGAATTAAAACGCACTAATTCCAATGGTGAGATTGTTCTAGCAAGTAAACTCAACCATGCAATTTTTTTTTTTTTTAAATTGAAAAAATTGCATTTAGAAATGAATCCTACAAGTTATTTTTTTTCAAAAAGATGCTCTAACTACTCAAAAAACAAGAAAGTCCATAACTTTCTTGTAACAAATCCAAATGAAAAGAATCAAATCTTTTCAAATAGAAAAAAACATAATCTATGAAAAAAAATGATTTAAAAAAAAATTCAAATTTTTGAAATTTTTTTTTTGCTGCTTAGATTGCCCCCTCTCCCCTAATTTGAGCTTATTTGGGCATAACTTTTGTTCCAAGGCATCGATTAAGAAAAAATTATATTTCCACAAAGCCTATTAATTTTTTCTATCTTCAAAAAAAATTTCAAAAAATCAGGACAAAAATTCAGCCTATAGGTACTTGCCCAAAATCGCATTTGTCCTCCAAAGGGACAATAATCCTTTAAGTTATAACGCGTGCAATATGTAGCTAAGAATGGTCACAAAAAGGTTGCATAAATCAAAAGAGTTTAGAAACTTAAGTATTCCTTACCAATTTTTTCTTTTTCAAATGTTTTTTTTGTTATGTATACCTCGGCCCTGTAAGGTACCACTCCTGTGTTAGAATTTCACGGGGCTCCTATGAGAGCTACGGGAGCCTAGGAGGTGGTGGGCCATTCAACAAATAACCCCTCTCTACCATCTTTGTTTTAAATTAATTTTTTTTAAACAAATGAAATGAAATGTTAGACTTTGGAGCTAAGTCCTAAAGTCTTGAAGTTCCCTCCTCAAGGTTGATATCCTCCAAATATGTTCTAATTTTGCTATGTAAGAACCAATTGATATTGCTTGAAGCTAGTTAAAATCCCCCAATATTCCAATAGTGCTAGTATGTGAGCATGAAAATGCAAGCATGTGAGCCTTAAGTATGTATATAAGTAGATATACAACACCCATTGAAGGTGATTATAACAAATATATCTATAATATAGGTATCTATAGCATAGTTGCACTATAATTATAGAAGGTTTCTATATTATAGACACCTATCCCATAGGTATGTAGTCTTCTAGGCTCATGAGCTTACACTCTTAAGCTTGCATAATAGCAGCCCTCCCCAATATTCAAAAGAGGTGGCCAAATATCCTATAATTTTGAGGTGGTGTTTGTTGATTTGTAGCCCTTGAAAATTCCTTCTAGTTTTGCATCTATTGAATTTGAAATGCAACTAGGTTTTTTTCCCAATCCACAAGGTTGATTTTGAATTAACTGCCAGGGTTTTCCGATCATTGCCCGATAGGGAGACTTGACAGCAAAGGAGGCTTGTGATTCAACAATAAGCACAACCCTCTCATCTGTCCATCTATCCAAGGCGAGATCCAAGGTAGGGCAATGAGGGGGTCAATTCATTCTAGCCGCAAGCCACTGGCATTTGAGTGCAAATTTATGAGCCATCTATTCCAACGGCCCCTCCAACTATGGTAAACTAACCAACCTATGACTGACAAAATAATTGGTTTGCCTTATTGACATTTACGAAAAATAAATAAAAAATTTCATAGAAAGACAAACATGGGAAATGGAGAGAGCAATTGAAATTTTATTTTTTTGACAAATTATGAATTTGTTACAAATTTTTGAAGTGTGCTGCCCATTTGGCCCAGAATAGTCTCTAGACTACCTTAAAACCATCAAAAAGAGTGCCCATAGTGGGCGTTAGACCACCTGAAGCAATCACAATATTTCCTAATTTGGATGCAATATTTTTTAACATGGACATGCCATAATGGAATAAAAAAAGTTAGTTCATGTAATGACTTTAGAGCATTTGCAATGTTGTCCTGGTATGTGGCCTAGTATTGGTATAACTAACTTTTGAACAATAAATAATTAGAACTTGAGAATTAGAACTTGAAAATTTCATTTATTAGATAAAATCTACCATGGATTATTAAATTGGTGTTTTTGTACTGTAGATGTCTGCATTAGAGAGTTGGCCTGTCATGGGGTAGTTTACTTTACGCCCCACAAGAGCCGGCTATGACTGAGGCGCATCTTTAGCCCGCACTAAATGCTGAGGATTCCCGAAGCCCAACACAACTCCTCCTCAAATGTCCCAGTACTGTGCAGTACTGACTTTAATTGCGATTGAAGTTGCTGGCGAGGATGAGTTTGTTTTATCGCAAACCAAGGGTGGTCGACGTTTGTGAAGGGAACTTGGGGTTGGACAAATGGTGTGCAAGAGAGGAAAATGAGAGAAGTGGAGGTGGAGAAGCTGCAGGCAGTGGTGTGGAATTGCTTGGGGAAGCATTTGACTCTTCCACCATCTTCTTTGTGGACAAGCTCACTACATTGGCCGAAAATGTGACACAGGCTTTGTAAGTGGAGGCAAGTTGTTTCCTAACTCACCCTGTCATGCAAATTTGTTGTTGTTTCATTGCGCAATTCGAACGGTCATTTTGAATATGCTCATCGCTTCTGAATTTGAATGTACGGGTTTAGGGTTCAGTGCTTCAATCAATGTCAATCCGCAAGCAGGTGCATAGGATACTAGCTTGATGCAAGAGAGCGGGCATTTTCCGGGAGTTCACAACTGTCAAATTTTATTTCATAATGAGCATGTAATCTCCTTTCTCTCTAGAATGAAACTCGTTTATATGAATTCAGAAACCTAAGATCTAAAAATACCTATTTCTACAATCTTGAATTTAGTTAGTTATTAGCGATTGCTTTCAATACTCATAGAAACGATAATGATTGGAAGAAACTGTCATCCATCATGGAATGTGTCATATTCATACCATAAGTGGACGGGAAATTTTATCCAAGTAAGACGCGCACGGAACCGGTTTGTTTGTGGGCTTAGAGTTCAATTCTCAAGCAGTTCTAGCATAGGGCATTGGACCTAGGAAACAGTATTGTCGAGCATTACATTCACTATGGAGACATAATTTTGTCACTATTGACTTATATTTTCATTACCTTGATGCCATTTTTTTAAATTTTTGGTAAGCTTTGCTTTTGGCATGTTGTGTCATCTTGTTAATTTTGAGGGCATTAAAATGTACCATCACCCTTGAGGGTATTAATTGTACTTTGAAAATGATAATTTTCTCACTTTAAACCAGTAAATGGTTCTTGGTGTCTGACACAAATGAGCACTTTCGGCGTCCAGATGCTAGTCTTAAGCCCCGTAGCTATAAACTGTTTTGTATGATGCATCAGTTTCAGTGGAGGCCCTGATGTTAACAGACATGATTGCTTTGTCTATATTTGATCAAGATTGTTTGCACGGTAGTCCTGATGTGGTTGTCTAAATTACCTCTTATGTCTAAAGTTTCTGTACTTAGGTCATTTTTCCTTCGCTTCTGTGCTTCTCTTTTTTGCTGCAATTGCCGCCAATATGTGATCAAGACCAAGATGCCAAATTGGACCTGTGTCTTAAGTATTTGCAATATTTACCTTAAAGATTGAATCTCGGAGAATGGACATCAGCATTGTCTTTGACCTACTCCTTGGCATGCGTGGAGTGCTTGAGACAAACTTAATTGCAAGTCTCTTCTGTATTAACACCCTTGTTGATAGGCTTTGTGGTCTACAAGCAGATAATGTTCATAAGTAATTCCTTCTGCGTTGGCATTCATCACAGCATTCAAGTGGCCCTCGTTTGTATTTGAATTTATATCCAGATATATTTTACTTTCATTTCAATACTTGTAGTTAGGTCTGAATGTCTCATGGGATCATCCCAGGAATGGGGCCTACTCCATCCTGATATAGCTGCAAAACCTCGATGAGTATGGGTGTATTGTGGTACTATTGTAACTTTGGGACTTATGGGCAAGATTTTGTAATTTTGTGTGATTTTTAGTAGATAGTCGACGATAGGAAAGACTGGCGCTCAATGATACTAGGCAAACTTGTGATTCTACACATCCTTGCAGTTCCTGTCTTGTGGAAATTCTTAGCAAAGAATATGTGAGGTCTTATTATTGGAAATTCCCTGACTTGGTTATTCTTCTTGGTTTGTATCTGCGCAAATCCTTGTTGGAGTAGGGTTATGGATCACTGCATTAGATTTGAAGCCCTCGACTGACGGCTCCTTTTTTTTTCGTGGGATCTAATAACTATGACAGTCAATTTGCATATGGTATCGTGTGCCAGATGGTTGTTTCTCCATGTATTCTCTTAGATATTGTTTGTATTGTACAGCACATGTATCTTGATTTTGGTATTGAGGAATTTATTTTGCAGTGAGTATTAACCAAGGAAATCTTGCAATCTTACAAGAGCAGTGGTGCCATTTGTTCCGTTTAGTGATTGATGAGAGAGGACCCTTGTCTACCTCACCTTTGGAAGTTGGATTTAGTGGAAGATCCTGTGAGATTGCAAGCTTAGAAGAGTTTATTACTTCCACAAAGAATTTGTGCATTGCGTTACAAGTATCTTTAAGGATCCCCCAGTGGATCTCGTTATTGAACAAGGGTATTTTGTAGAGCTACTTATGGGTGGAGTGAGACCTTTTTTGCTGAAAGGCATGCGTGGAGCGGTAGAAGAATGTCTATCACATGGTTAGTCTGCAATTCATGTATTGATGTGGCATGTAGATACATAAGCTTGATTCTTGTTTTATTCCTTTCTTATTCGTTTCATTTTGACAGGGTTTAGAAGGTTCACAATACTCTAGGTTCATTGGTACTCTCCTTGTGTCTTTGGGTTTCAAGGCTTTTATATGAACTAAGTGTGCATGTCGGAAACTAGTGTTGTTAATAGTTGCAGGTACGCCGGTGTGGACTGTCTTTGGTCCATGAGTAGTATCTTGTGTGTTCACATCTTATACAAATAAAGGAGACATTGCATCATTGTATGGCTATAGTGCAAGTTCTACACACTAGACGAAAAGCATGTTGAAATCCCTGAAAACACGTGGGCTCGGTTTTGTTGAGTTCCCTATTCCAAACGCAGTCCAAACGCAAAAAAACGCTTTTTTTGCGTTTTTTTGCGTTTGGACTGCATTTGGAATAGGGAACTCAACAAAACCGAGCCCACGTGTTTTCAGGGATTTCAACACGCTTTTCTTCTAGTGATAACTGCTTAAGTCTAGGGCCATATGTTTTTGTCACTGGCAAAAGATACAAAAGTTGTCAATGCTGAGGTGGATGTGGATTGTTCTCTTAATTCTAAAGAGACATCCAGTGCAACTGATGCTTCAGATGGCGTCCGTCTTTGCAGGAGCAGGCACATGGAATTCTGCCACAGGAAATCAGTTGGGGAAGAGGAGGTAGAGTTTTTTCTACGTTTCTTTGCTGATTTATCTATCAAATTGATTACCGTGTCATAATTCTGTTGCACCATCCTATGTTTTAGGAAATATTCTCCAATTTTCCTAAAACTATATCAACCCATGTCTTGACTTGTTTTTTGGTTGTGGTCCTTGCTTTGACTTCTAATTAGGATTTTCCTTCCAGGTTTTGTTATCAGTCTCTTGTATTATGGTGTTTGCCAAGAGGAAAGTGGTTGGACACTTGGAGATAGCGCAGTCCAACCTTCATTTTTATGGTGAGTTCAATGTCAAAGGCATTAGTAGGGTGGACGATCGGACTTCAATAGTGCATGTGGTTTTATTTGCCTCGATGCTGTTACTATGGAAAAAGGATTCAGTAAACGGAAGATGAGCAACCGGAAAGATTGTTTTGATGTAACTGAGGGTGATAGAGGCAATGCAATGGAGCATCTAGATCCAATTCAAGAAGGTCTTCTGCACGATATCAAGCGGCACAGCCGTTTGAACTTGTCTCAAGTAAGGCCTAATATATCGTTTGATTTGTTTTCATCTAATTCCAAGATATGTTTTTTGTTGTCTTTTCACTTGAAAGAGACAACCTCAAATGAATTTTGGCATTTTGCTTCAATGATGTTCAAATTCTCATTATTAGAGAGAGGTTGATATGTTATCTAAGATCTTGTGCTTGTTGACCTTTAGGTGATGACTGTTCAAGCAACTTGATATCTCTTGCAACACAATGCTATTGAAATCTTCCTTATCAATTCCATCCGTCCTGTATTTTCCAATTTTTCCTACTCAAAGGCTCTCAAAGGATATTGGTGTGTTGGTAGTGGATCTTCATAATAGTTGGTGCTCGGGGAAATCAGGGTCAAGAAGTCAAGAGCACACAATTGATTACATCAATAGAAGAAAAGCTATCGAATTGGCTGAGGATGCAAGGAAATAGTGGCGCTGTCGAGAGATTGGAGTACTTACACACTGATTGGGACCAAGGTCTTACAATGACATCTGAATATCTAGTTTTTCCTTGGATCATATTAGACTATACATCAGAGTAGTTAGATCTTAGCTATAGTTCCTTATTTCGGGATTTGTCAAAGCTAGTGGGTGCACTGAACCAGAAACAATTTGAGGTAACATTCTATCTATCTGGTATATGTTTTCATTTACGCTGCAGGCTGATTTCATGTTGTAATGGCCTGGAGTTGTGTTCTATATATTTTATAACATGCCCAGTGTTTGTACATAGGTTTAGGGTACATTTGCTTGAGGAGAGGTTCCTAAATTTCTCATATCCTGACATTCCAATTAATTAATGGTACTCTGTAATTAATAGTCCATTGTGACATTCCAAGTAATCAATAGGTAATTATTGTCCATGTTGATTTTGTTGGTTTTCAAAAAATTTGCAGTTCATCTCTATGGTGATGATTTTATATTTATCATTAGTGTCTGAATTTGCTGCTGTCTTTAATTGACAACCAACATCTTAAAAAGATGAGTAATATTTGAGCATTCTGTCTGTTCCAGTACTAATATTGAATCTTAAAAACTGCAGCTTCTCCTATGGATCACGCTGCCCAAATATGGAAAATCTCCTATTCTATCCTCTTCGTCTTGAGCCTTGTAGTTTTCCGCATCGGTAGCTTCAGGTGAAGATGAGGAATGAGGATTATAATGAGACTACAAGTTCTCTGTCTAGATGTACTACGGTTTTTTCCCTTTTACGTGTTTCCGCGATTGGCCATTTTTTCGGTTTCTGAAATTGCAGGTATACTGCGTATATTACTTTCATTTTATGTCATAATTTGAGGTGGTTTGATGTATTATAGAGAGGGAAGTATAGAATAACTTCTTTACTCGCACCCTATATCTTGCACAATTTATATTCCTTTGAGATTGAGTTATCGCTCTTTGGGCAATGTTCAAAACTTACAAAGCCCAATTTGTGATGATTTTTGCCCAATTTATGGTGAATTTATGGGTGAATTTCAAAGTCAAAATCATAACTTGTATAGTATGACTTTCAACTTATGCCTTTCAAATCTTGTTGAGGGTATGTATAAAAAATTGTCATTACGTCGAAAAATCATTCTTCTAAGATGTAACTTTTATAATGGTGACTTGGATTGGTTTGAAATTTTTTAGGCATCAAGCCTGTAGTGAGACACACCTCAGTTGTTTCATAATGCTCTTTACCTACAATCTAAGTAACCATTTTAAATTTGATTAAATAAAAAAATCAAGTAATGTAATGCATAAGAACCTACCCTTGGGAGGAGGACAACAATTGGAAACGGTTGCTAATACCCCAAGGCATTATTTGATTTATCATTAAATCAAAGCTTGAGGGCCCCAAAATACTCCTCATCGTCCAAGTTGTACAACATCTTGAACTGGTGAACTTGGTATGTTGATAGCTTGCTAAGAATAATTGGCTTTAACATTTTTCAAGCTTTGGTCCTTATTAGAGAACCTTCTAATGTACTATATCTGATGATGTAATCATCAAATAAGATCTTATAGTGGCTTGAGCATGGGTCAATTCCAAATGCAGTTTCCTCTTTTCTACCCACTCCAAAACATATTGTTGGCATAGCCTAGAATTTGCCAAACCTAGAGGTTCAACAAATTCTTTGCAACTAACAAAGTCTAATAAACATAGTTGCTTTTCAATTTGAAAGAAAGTTTTGAAGGCATTACGGGAAATATCATTTGAATGAATACCATGCTTTTCTTTCAATTTAGAAAACAAAAAGAAATCCCATTTACGAGGTAGAGCCATTTGGAAGGAAAAATGGTGTGGTGAACTTGGGAAAGGAAGGTTGAAGAAAATGGTGAGTAAACTGAAGTAGAGCACAAAAGAAAGAAAGATGAAAATATATAAATTTGGAAGATGAACTTGTAAAGGCTTAGGTACTTGGGGGTTAAAGAGTCACGTTAGTTTTTTTTATCATGCCCAAAGTTGATTGTTTACCAAAAAAACTTATTCAAGGATTAAATTCATTTTTTGCATGGTGTGTCATGTATACAACAAAATGCCTTAATTCCATGGAGCAAATCCAAATTCATAACAATTCTCATGAAAAATCGAATTCAAAACAATACTCATGAAAATTCAACAGGCATTATCACTAAGTTAGGTCAGGATTGCATTCTTGTCCAATGAAATGTAAGCTCCCTCTAAAACACTAGCATCTGTTAATTAGTTTCCAGTAATGTATTTTGCATATCTTTAGAAGAACACTTGTCCTACCAAGGCCTCCTCTTTGTTTGTCGCACCTAAGCTATTGCAGTTCATTTCTTGTAAACGGCACAAGTACTCACCCTAGCGTGAAATCAAAAGTCAAGGCCGTTTTTCCTTCAACGATGGCTCCATGCTTTTCATTCAGAGTAGGCTTCTATCCACATAGAGAATCCTCATCAGTTAAGAGTTTAAAGTTCTCCATATCTCATCGTCATGTCTTGGCCATTGCTCTTTGATAGCATTAATAACTGAATTAGGTTTAACACTTTCAGGCATGAGATACAGCATTAGCATAACCCAATGACCTATTCTCCAAGAACCCCTTTTCAAAGGCAGGCTTTGTAGTCTTTGAGCTCGTTTGACGCTTGCTCTTGTGGGTTGCTGCGCATGCACAAGGGATTCAAGTTAAGTGATGTACTCAACTCGTGTTGATGAGTTGCTACTAACTAAAGAGATTGAATTACACAACCATTGAAACCAAAACAGAATCTATGTGCCAGAGATCTATGGTTGCAATATGAAATTAGCACCAATTTTACATGAAATCAAAAGATAGATATCATCAGGTAAAAGCGTCAATGCAACTTACCTCCAGCAGATCAGCAAAACAATGAGATGCTCCTCCTTGTTTAGCCTGCTTAGACTTAGATACACTATGTGTAGGTTATAATAAAACCTTCAACGACATAAGAGCTTCAGTTATTGATTCGATGTGCGGCACAAGAGATTGTCGCACGCTATCGACAGTTTGGCACCATCGTGCCCTAAAGTCAAGAAGACATGCATGCCAATCACCGCATTCAGAATTGACGATTTTATCTTTTCTTCTGACGCCCCATGACCTTCGTCCATATTGATCCCTCAAGGATCAGAGTGATTAGATGAACATTTCTCAGCAACTTCACTCTTTTTATCAAGCTCAAGCTTTCTCTCTGTTTGAGTTCGCATCCCCCAACATAACAAAGGTCTCAGCAAAGGCGTGAATAAATATATTTTATAGAGCTTGATATCACGAGAAGCCAATTTGCAGGCCATTATAATTGTTGTATGATGCATGTTCACAACCAGACGTGCAATTAAAGTTCTTTCCTTAAGACCACCCTCTTATCCTGGTAGAAGACCCAGAAACAAGGGTGGCAGCTGGGGGCATACTGCTTCATAGTACGCCTGTGTCGTGGTGATATACTTTGGCACTTTAGCCAGGTGTGAAGCAATATGCTCATACACCTTCACATTTCCCTGGAATAACAAAGTTTGCATTATACTCACGAAGTGGACCGTGATGTCCTCCAAGAGCTTCTTCAACATCATCAAACTTATCTACACAATGAGAACAAATGATGTATATCAATTGTACATATAGAACAAGGCTTTTTTTGGACTAGTGTTCCCCCTCCTGGCCTCACAGTAGAGGTCAATTTTTGGAGAGACAAAGCCGCAGAGGTCACAGACCTAACAGATCTAGCGAAATTTCACCAAAAAAAAAGCCATAACATAGATTTCTTATACTGCACAGCGAAAGCATTACAAGATGAACTATAGATTCCACTCAATCACCTCTTGTATGCCCTCCACAAGCCTCTCCATAGAAGCCACTATCCCTCCTTCTCACAACAATAATCTCGATAACATTCATCTTGCTTTTTCGTTCAACCACGTTGAAGGCTCAGATTTGCTCTGCCCAAGCAATGTTAAGAGCGCTTCAACCATATGGGCAACAGGAAGAGTGTGAGCGCTTATTTATCCACCCTTGGTAAATAAGTGAACACAACCAGGTTCTTGAGTTTTTAGGTTTGATTTTTGATCTATAGGTGCCTAGCGTAAATCCATTGTGCCTTCCAAGCAATGGATCTTTTCTAACTCCTAAACATACACAAGTTTGCAAGAACACCAAAGAAAACAAGAAAACTAACTTAATTTGCAATATTTACTCTAATTGGGGTGGCCCAACTAGGCCGCGGTGGTTTTTGAACTAAATGTGATACAGTCTAAATTTAGCAACATGGAAAGAGAGAAGATTTCATGCCATTTCTAAAAACATAAAACTCGACATTATACGACCTTCCTAGCAAAAGTTATGGACGGATGAAGTTCTAGCTCCTATAAGTCTATCTAAACTTCATCCTTGACTTTAGACTCTTTCCTTATTCTATTTTACTTCAAGTTTTTGACCCTGACTCTACATCTACCACTTCTACTCAAGTTCTAAGCGTGGACTTGGATGGATGAGTTTTAACCTATTTCATCCATATATTGACCCAAAGTTCATCCGTTGGTTGCTCCTAAATGATTAAGAATTTTTCCTAAGATAAACTAGTTCTGGATTCTAATAAGTGCCTTCTATCCATTTCCAAATCAAACTTTCCTCTTCCATCATCTCTTTTTAGAACTTGTTTAACCTTTATCCTACTTATGTGACTCGGTGCTACTCTGAGAAGTTTACTGTTTTTAGATTTTTGTTAGTTTTTCTTTGTAGGTCTTAATTCTAGATTTCCAAAATGATAAGACACTTGCTAATTGGACTTTCCCACTAGGAATTATCGATGGATGAAGTTTGACCGCTAATCGGTACTTCGAACTTCATCCATGGTTTTCTACTAACCTACAACTTGAATTCTAATTTTTGTTTCACTTTTGGAGTCTAGATTTATGTTTCTAACTAAGCTTCTATTATTGTTTATTTGGATGAAATATACTAAATGTCATCCAATATTACTCCAAAACTTCATCTGCTAATATCTCTTTCAATTTGATTCCAAATTCTAAGTGTGAGATGGTTCTGGAAACCTCTAACTAGGCTCTACAACATTCATTCCTTGGTTCTTGAAAGAATCCTATTTTAGACACTCTGAACTGACTTGAGAGTTCGGCCCTACTTTTAAATGTCTATTTTTGAGAATTTGAAATGGAGGGTTCGAAGTTAGGGACTTACCTCGGAGTTGGTGTCATTGTTTAGGCATTTTAACTTCAAGCTCCCCATCACTTGCCATGTTTCGAAATTGTTTGGTAATTTTGCCCACGGCTTAAAATAGGAGTTTTAGTACAAGGTTTGCCAATTTCTTGGACTTTCCTTTCCTTTTCTTTTTTCTCTAATCTCTCTTTTCATTCCCTACTATTTAAACTCAATCATTATACTCCTAGTTGACTTCAAAAGGTCTTCTCCAATAATTCCTTTGAATTATTGAATTGACAAGCTTCTTCCTTCCTTTCAAGTCAATAATTTGTTCTATCCTATTTCTAATGGTTCAAATCACTCCTTTAAGATTTTCTTAAAACTCCTCGTATCTTCTAATTTTTTCCCATTTAAACTCCCAACCTCACTCACTAATTCTACACTTATAGTATAAACCGGTTGGTACTACTAGCTATTGAGAGTATGAAGGATTGAGAGAGTTCTATGCCATTGCTAAGTTTGAAGAGTTCTAATTGTCACTATTTATAATCTCTACTTTTCTACTTTGCTATTCTAATTACTATTTCCTTCCTTTAACTCCTATTCTAATTTCCCTTCCTACCTTCTTCTATTTCCAATTAAATTTTTCCTACTACTTCCTATCCTATTTGCTCATCCTACTTCTACTAATGCAATATGATTTTTTTCTCTCCTTAGTATATGAGAAGTTTTTGATGACTATTAGTATGAATTTTTACTTTCTAGCCTAGAGCTTGAATTTTCATCAAGGTGTCCGTACATGTCTAATGCAAGGAGCCATCCCTGTCCAGGCCATACTGCCGAACTCTCAACCCACTGCAAACTCCCAACCGACTACGACTCCCAGCCCGTCTGACAAAACCCCATTCGTTGGATGCCACGTGGCAACGTGGTACAGGTCGGACCCGTCGGGCTTATGACGGGGTGCTTGGGCTGACTACTTGTGACGGGGCTTGTTAAGACTCATGTTCTGATCTACCGATCTTCTCCCGATACTCCCAGTTGGTTGCCTTCTGGTTTTTTGCCTACTGGTGTCCAACTCAGAAATGTTGACTCCTTTCTAACACCCCAATTTCTGACTTTTAAAAGATAAAAACTCAATGCAGATACTAAGAAGTGACTTGCAAGGTTGGATTCTAACTTTCAAACACTAGTTCCCATCACTTTTTTGGAATGTCTTTTGGGGTTTTTATATCTACACTTACCACGGAATTTGGTACTAAGGCTTCATTTGAAACTAAACTTGGTGGACTAAAAGTATCCTAATTTGGGGAAGATTTCCTTAAGCTTAAAGACCAAAGCTTCGCCGTATTTTTCGTAACATCCAAAATTTCTATAGAAATTCTAAACAACCAAGCCAAAGCTTCACCGTGCTTTTGTAAAATGACCGAATTTCTATAAAATATTAAACAAACTAAGCCAAAGCTTCGCTGTGCTACAAGAAACAAGGAGAATACGGTCAACTATGAAGGGAATGACTTGTTAGTGAACAATAAGCTACCACATGCTAGTGCCAAAATAAAGTAAACAACGCTAGAGAGTTTTCCCCAAGCGGCATCGCCAGTCATAGGGGAAGGAAACTCTCTAGGATTAGTGCAAGGTTAGTTCACAACACCCAAGAGTGTCAACAAACTACCAAAACTCAACAAAACATTAACCAAAGCTTCAAATAACTCGCGAGAAACGCCACAAGAAGATAGCTAAGTTTGAAGGGACCCCTAAGTCCTTCAAAAGAGCTTGAAAAGTAGCAAAAAGGAGCTTGAAATGCTCCCAAAACACGAGAATTTGGGAGCACGTGGCCAAAAAATGACCAAAATCCAACTAAATGGACCCAAATCATATAAGGCAGTTCAAAAATGAACCTAAGGGGTGTTTTTGAGAGGAAAAGGAGCCCCCTTATATACATTTTCAAGAGTGCTCACCTCCCCTCTTTTCCTAAGCCGTAATCTTATCAATTAAGATATTCATCCTAATCTTCAATTTTTGACTTTCTACGATGGTCCAAACTTCTAACTTTTGGAGATTAACTCCAAATTGAAAACTGATTGCGCTATTGGCTTCAGAAGGCCATTTTTAATCTTGAGAAACCCCCAACCCTTTAACCAAACTCCAAAAAATGCAACATAACCTAACACTAACTGAACACCAAAATAGGGTAAAAATCCAAATCTTAAAGGTTGACTTTTCTGAGAAAAGTAACTAGCCTAGATTCTTTAGCAGGTATGGGGGAGTAAGAAAAGACCTAGCTTTGACCTCATTCCGATTTCGTATGCTCTGGGTACGCAAGTCAACTCCACTATAAACTTCAAATTTGCCAATTATCAGAGAATCTCGCCGGTTCGGGCACTTTTGGCTATCGAAATGTCTTGAAACTTGGTGAGGCATCTTATTAGCATAAAAGAAGCTAATTCAATTTTTAGTGAGATTTTATCGCAACTTGGGTAATTTCTAGGAATTTCCCATCATAGGTTTTGGCGGTTGACCGTCTGGAAGGGCATCTTTTGCAAGTCAGAAAATTCCGAAACTTTTTATGGAACCTCTCATGGAATTTCACAAAGGATGTGCAAGCTCATATTTTTACTTAGCACAAAGGTCAGAGGAGAATCAAATTCTGTCTTCTTCTTTTAATTTTGGCAACTAGGGAATCTTTCACATACAAAGGAATCTTGACAAGCCGATTTCACCATTGAGTTTCAAATGTGATTTCCACCCTAGAATGTCATGCTCCACCGTAGATTCCTCTTACGAGTCCATCTTGAGTTTGTAACTCCTACATGCCAACAATTAGGGTTTCCACTATTTCTTCGATGTTATGGGGAAAGTGAAACCTATCTCTGAGAATGGACTTAGGACCTCAACGGTATTCCCTCGGACCAATTTTAGCCATAAGATGTCACATGTACCATAAGTTTGGCTGTTTGGCTCGATTAACCTTAATTCCACTATTTACTTATATTCCCACAGTTTAACCTATGTACAAGTGTAAATAGAATTTATTTGGGGAAAAACAACCTATAAGAGACCAAATGCTATATTGGTTCGTAACATAACTATTTTGGTTTTACACTCTTTTTTGGTTTTTTTGTGTATAAAACTACACTTAAATTTGTAAAAATTGAAAAAAAGAAAACTATAAGTCTCTAATGACGAATTGAGGGCTCACAAAGAGCTCTGACCATTTCGTTCATTCTTTCTCTAGCGAACTTCTTCCATTTGTCTTTTGCTTGAGCTAAAAAATAATAATGAGATTAAGCAATTCAACACAAGGCTTCTTGTGCAAACAACCACATGGCAAGGCCCTTAATGAAAAGCTAAGGATCATTTGACTGGCAGCTACAAACCCCCGAGGTCCAATTGTTCAGATTGTCGATGTAAAGCATTAAAGGCAGCACCTTAGCAGAGACTCCCAAATATCTGCTCATAAGATTCAAAACAAGAGCCATCTCTACTTGGATACAAGTTTTTTTTTGCTGCCCCGGCTGCCTGCCAAGCATTGAAAACTACATATCATACACTAACTTTTTACCCATGTTGTCAAAGGTTATGAAATTTGTTCAGCGTTAAAGCTACTCTTCGGGCACATGCTCTGTAAAAATTTCAAAGAAAAAAAATAAAAACTCCATTCCTACTGAGCTGCCCGAAAGCGCTATATTGCCAAAAAAGCAGTTTAGAGCTTCAGGGGTTAAAAGAGCAGCTATAAAGATTGTTCCATTGTTTCATTAAAGAAGTCTCATTGTTCATTGGGTCATGCTTTCGGCATCCAATGAAAAGATGAGATGACAATGACAAGCAAATTTTCTTCTAGAAACTATTGCTTAGAAGTCAACCAAATGGGAGAATAGAGAAACTTTTATTTATTATTTATTTCATAAGCACTGGATCTAGTGAAATTGGTACTACTTGCCTCTGCTATCATATGCAAGCACCCTGAATCTACTGTTCTTCTCAGCTTGCTGTAGCCAAGGCTTAAACCAATTGGGAGATGGCTACTTCGTACTTGGTGCCAAATGACGAATCCCTGAAACATTGTGAAGATGAGAAATTTCCTTTGGTACATCAAATTATCCTCCATTCTGTTAGTACTGATTACTGATTGAAAATTTGTTCTCTTTGGGACAACTAAGTGATATCACCGTATTTGACTACTGCAACATTTACCAACATGTGCTGCTGTGTTGTGGGTTGCAATGCCGGCCTTCGCACACGTTGAAAATCATTACGTTGGAAACACGGGTTTCTTTCCTATCGATTCTTTTATCCTAGATAACGTTGACAAGACTCAACATATCCCTACTGTGATTGTCCAGGTTAGAAGCCTTTTTTCCTCATTGACTCTTCTTTCTATTCCTGTTTTCTGACTTGTAAGGTAACTACGGACCCTTACTTCAAAAAGAATCCCAATAAGGACATGGTCAAAACACGAATTGTGAGTTTTCAAACTTTGTAGTTCATGAGAATTTTCAAACCATTTTCGGACAAACCTGTATTCGTATGCTGTCCAAATCTAACATGCTCAGACTCGTTGAAGTCCTCCATTCAGGTTGTGTTAAAGTAGTGTTCGAGGGTATTGCAGCCGAGTCCGATGGAGGCATCACAGATGCAGGAATTGGAGACAACGCATGCACGAATTTCTGCAATCACGAACAACAGAACACAACACGAGATGATCTCGTGAACTCAGTAACCCAGAACATCGTCCATTCAGATGAAAAGACAAAATTTGAAGAGATTGACACATTTCCAGACGCACATTTCTAGAACCTCAGATGTATACCAGTCCTAGTATTTAGAGTTCTGTGCACTTGAATGTCACGAAATTTGGCGACCAGAAACATGCCATTTGAACTAAAGATGACCATAAACCCATTGTTGTACAATATGCCGAGCGCAGGAGCCAAAATTTCACCTGCTTCTTGTCGTTTCCCACAGCTCCGAGACCAATAAAGCGTGTGACATGAATAGCATCGGATTGCGGTACGGCTCATGTGCGTAGAAGACGCCCTCTGAACCTGCAAAATGGTAGCTGGTTGCATATGACAGACTCAAATCCTTTTCAACATCAGCTTATGAGCAGTTACGCTCAATTCAAGGTACACTTACCGCCCTTTGCACTGTCCCTAAACCCTAAATCCTAAACAGTAAAAACACATGAAAAACACATGATAATATTCTTGCATTATCACAACCGAAGATCGGCAACACCATCAATAAATGAAGTAAATAAGAACTTTCTGGAAGTTGGTGAAAAGCAAATATCCTGAACCAATTAAAAAGACTCGGAAGCATTCAACAGCAATATCAATTAAGGTGAGACGCAAAAGGAAGGCGTACCTACCGAGTCTTCAAAATGGATGCAAGCTCTGCAGAGATGTCGCTACCAGTTGAGGCTAAATCGATCCCCTCCGGAGCAGAAGAGGATTGATTGGCTACTCCTAGAGGCCACTCATTTGTGATGCTTGTCAAGGATATCAAATGGTATCATCAATTCAATACACAGACGCTATCTACTTCACATGAGCAATTGAAAAACGCAAGTTCTAAAAGCAATCTAGAAATTGCACATAAATATCAAAGGTGGTAAGAACTACAAGAATTGAGATTTTAAGGAAGCAACAGCTAGAAGAGGATATGAGAGAAATATACCAGTCATGTCTTTTTCATCTGCAATAGCTCGTAGTGCATCCACATCGTCCTCTAAGTGACCTCCTGATCAGCGTTTCTGTTTTGAGCGATAATTCGCTCAGCCCGCCAAAAATTGACCTCTCACTCGTCGTCCCTCCAATTACTGGCCAATGCAGCAATTCCACCGAACTGACACGGGTCCAAAAAAAAACTCTGCTCCTGATGCTACGGCTCCCTTAGCAACCTTGTACACGTCGAGAATGTACTTTCCTGATAAGTACGCTATCCGAAGACCTGACATGTGCACGCAAATTCCACTCAGAGAAACACATTTCTTGTAAAAACACTTTACAGAAAATTTCCATGATACCGAAGACCCTACAAAATTGAAGGTGTCCTAGTTGTTTTACTTCCCCTAACTCGGGGAGAACCGTATGCAGGGACGTTACGATGCGGTTTGCCCAATGACGTCCGCATAGGATCTTCACAGGGAATGGCCTGAGGCAATTTCAGGGTAAGTATCTGCAACCAGACCACTTAATATGATCTCTAAATCAACATTCTGGAATATTCTACTCATTTTTCGCACTATCCTTGAGTATCACACTGTCAATTATCTCCTAGTTGTATTTTGGGACCCCAGGCATTCAGATTGAAGAGGTCAGGTATAGCTCTTCTAAATGCCTGTGATTATAAACAACTTCTATAATGACGCTCTGGGAAGTTGTTTAAGTTTGAAAGACATCGAGGTAAACCAAAATTGGCTGTGTCCCCTGATTCACAAAAAAGTTGAGGCACAAAAATTCCTTCCGGGCTCTCAACAATGCAGCATTCAAAATAGTAAGCTCAGAGTTCAGAAAATCAGTCAGGGACTGTAGCTCTACAAAACTCGATACATCCCTCTCAGATTTTGCATACGAAAAACGGCCATAACTGTGGAGCTCCGATAGTAAGGCGACAATTTGTTCCGCAACATCGATGTGACTGATAAACACAGCAGCACACTTCTCCGTGGTCTCAATAGCTTCTGCGTCCGTGTCAGCCCAATCTGCCCCTACCATACAAAAGCACAACCAGCCTTTGATGCTGAGTTTCGAAAGAATAAGTCTGAAGAATTGTTCTTCTGAAGTGTAATTCAAAAGCCTAGCGGAAAGAAAAATCCAGAAGACAATTAAAAGACTAAGAATTCAGTTGGGAAATGCTACGTTAACCGATTCACAAAATGTTTGTAGGTATGTCGTGCTGGCTGCCAAGCGTTTCGTTGATAAAATTTAAACATTCAATAGAAGAGTAGAACTTTACTGTTCTAGTTGAACACTTCAATTTGAAAAGAGTAAACTGCTAGGGTTTAAGAAGAAACAACTACGATAAATTAGTAGTTCGACAAATTCACCTCATAACAAAAAGATGGTTAGACCAACACACAATAGAAATCAAGGAAACCGGTAGAGTTTGTATTAGAGAAACCTCAGTGCAAGATACAATCGTAAGTGAGACATGCATGCAAACACACACATGAGAAGTAATAATAAATTCCCCAGATCTTAATTTCTTGGATCTGCACATAAGCCAAGCTCCACCAAAAATGCCTCACAAGTCCCACTCCCTAAGTGCTTCAACTTTATATTCTTAAACTTATCCCTTAATTGATGGTAGTGCATTACCCTAAAAGCATCCGGGTTTGAGCTTTTAATTTTGCTCCACTTCGTGCCATAATTTTTTATTCCTTGAAGCAAAGCAATTTCTTGGTCCTCCGTCCACTTCATAATGGTCTTTTTTATTTCCCCTATTACTATCGGACTGTGGATGACAGGTGATAGGGAAAACATCGGAGAAAATGTTGGGGATGCACTAGGGACACTCCTAACCCTCTCCACACTGGGAGGGTTATCCAAAAATTGATTTACAACCTGGAGCCGTTCGGCCTCTTGCAGCTGCTCTGTCAGCCTCGCCACCTTCACCTCAACTGCCCGCCTGAGGGATCTCTCCTCCTCAAGATGGGCCAACGTCCTCTCTAGCTCATGGCCAAGCTCCTTCCTCTCGGCCCGTTCTTCGTCAAGGACTGCCTCAAGCGAGTCCAGCTTCAACTGTAGTTCCTTCATCGAGAACTTCTCAACCATCGAATCTCCAAACGGCACCGAAGCAGTCTCATCAATGATGGCCTGTTCACATCGCACTTCTAAGTTAATCCAAGATAACAATGCAGCCCTGGTTTACATAGGGAAAAAACTCACCAAGATGCAACAATGCAACTATGCTCTAAATAGGAAAGAAACTCACCATATTCCGGATGTTTTTTGCTTGTGCAGCAAACTTCAGAGTACTGGAGGTTTCAAGAGCAACTTTGCTTGATGGGCTAACGGCAGCAACAATTAAAGTTCTCGAATTTCCTCCAAGTGCCTCCTGCATTGTAACCAACACATAAATAATGTAACCAACACTAAATGTCAACAAATAACCCCAAATAAACCCAAACTTTACCTGGAGAAGTTCGGTCAACTTGTTGCCTCGATAGTTAATGTGTGTTGCTTTGCCCTTTTGGAAATCCGAAATATTTCTAATCAATGACCCAAGTGCAGTGAGCGATAAGTTGATGGATTTTGCTTCTTTATCCCGCTCCACATTGGCTCCGCTGTTACTGTTATATGGCCTGAAACCATGCAAATTAGAATTAGAATGCCTTCACATCTAAGCAATTAACCAATTTCATGCCACAAAAAACTTGGGATGTTTACCTCTCAGAACCTGCAAGGTCAATAAGGTTCAGTCTTCCAAGTCGCACATGCTTCTCTGATTTGCTTTCGACGATACATGTGAACACACTATGAGAGCGGCTGGAGTCTTTGTTCATGTTTGTGGATGCCACTTTCCTGTTCGCCAATCCCTGCAACAGATAATGGTGAATCCCCATGAGCACTTCTAGATGAAAAAAAATGATCTATCTTTAGGCCACAGTTCCCAGAAAAGAGGTGGGAGTGACCTGGATAAGCAACTGAATGACGTCTTGAACATTGTTCACCACCACCTGGGTCAACTTCTCCACGACATGCACCCCTTTTCGTAAAGCCCGCAGCTGCAGCACATCAACACAAGAATTCATCAAAAACAAAGACCTCAAAAGCCTCCCTCGCCTCATTTGCTTTCTCTCTGGCCGCGGCAAGACGGTCCTCGAGCTTCGGTGGTTTCCGTCGAAACCAACCCAACCCTATCTCCACAGGCTGTCACTCCCTCCACCAGGGTCTCCTCCACCTTCAAAAACAAGCCCTGCGTTGCATCTTTCACCGTTTGCAACGGACTCTCTCGCCTTCCTCTGGTGACTTCGTTAGTATGGGCTCTGGCGACAACAACATCGCTGACCCCAGCGACAACAACAACATCGCCAATGCCACGATGTTCATCATCGTAGCTGAGATTGCAAACTATCAAAAGCAATCAAAGGAGAGGAGCAGCACCCGCAAGTTGGTAGAGGTAGGCTCCAGCAAATCATTAATGTGATTGTGAAAAATTTCCAGGAAGGAACATTTGGTCAAAAAAATCACGTTCTCGTCCTTGCGTCGTTCCTCTTCCTGCACAGTTTAACGAACACCATCTCATCCCCGGTTCCCTCCAAGTGCATCCCCGAGGCCCAGTTCCCTCCCAGTGAATGCTTAGACGTCTCATACACCCGTCGCATGGATGCGGTGGCCTAAACGTAAGAAAAGAAAAGGTAAGTTACCAGTTGGAAAAGGTACTCAAACATGCGAGGAATCATGCCCCATTTGTCAGTTGGTCCGGCGATGTCCCCGAACATGGTGTGGGTCTTACCACTTCCAGTCTGCAACAACCGCCCCCGACTTAAGTCAATCCAAAAACTGCACAGAAATATCAATTTTGAGTCGGAATTTTGAGTTAGAATCTTTACCTGGCCGTATGCAAACATGCATCCATTGTAGCCGGCCATACAATGTTGCACCAGTGGCGCCCCAGCCACTTCAAACAAATCATCCTGCAAGACAATCCAAGTCATTAAAACTGCACTTGCAAGAAAAGGACTAGTACAAAAAAAAGATTACAAAAAAAACCCTTCAAACCTGGGAAACATGTTCATCAAAAACATGATCGAAGCTATAGTGCTGTCTTCTCGTGTTGTTGGAGGCATTGCTCGTCCAAATGAGCGTTTGAGAATTTGTAACTTCCAAACATTTCTTAAACCCATCGGACTGTAATTCTGTCTTGTTGATAGGACGGACTCTAATTAAAACTTGAACAGAGTCACCCTCTCGTAAGCACCGAGGGTTCATCGCTCCGCACAGCACCCACCTCCCAAAACGAAGCTAACACAAGGCTCTCCCTACTTGAGCTCTTCGTTTTCATTTTGAACCCTATTTGTTCCGAAAAACAAGAAAACAAAAAAAAAATGGCGCTTCCACATTGAAAGCCCAAACAAACACACGAATGAGGATCGGCCTCGATCGGCCTCGGCACTAAGAGCATCCCCACCTGTGGCTTCCCTATCTCTATCCCCAAATTTAGTTCTCATCCAGATGGGGAGGGATAGGGAAGTGCTGCCCCACCAATCTGTCCCCTAAATTACGTCTGTTTTACCCACCAGTTACTCTGATTGTGAAGACCTGCTGGTGGAGACTTGCTGGTGGAGCCTTGGGGTACAATTCAAAAGAAATTAACTAATGTGGCAGTTAAGCTTCAGTTCAACTACTGGTTGGTGGGGTTCTTGATTCCAAAAATAATAAATTGATTTGATGTTATAAGGAAAGTGAAGTTAAGGATTGTTACTGATTATCCTTGTTGTTAATTAAGGGTTTAGTTGATAGTTAATTAAAGGTGGTTCGTTGTTTATTAAGTATTTAGTGGATTGTTTATTTCGTTGTTAATTGATTGTTAATTAAGGTATTGTTTGGTTGTTACTTAAGGTACCAATTGATTGTTTGGTTTAAATTACTACTTTGTTAATTGATGTACCGACCAAATCTAATTAGAATAAAATAGAAATAAATTGGTGGGGGCAATTGTTTAATAATTGGACTTCTTTAAATTCAATATTAATTACAAATTTGGAGATGAATGCAGGCTCTCTCATCTTTGTTAGAAGAATATAAAATATATATACTTATTTAGGTTGAAAAAAATATTATATCACTTCATTGCATGTCATGTGATTTAAAAAAAAATAGTTTCACTACCTTCCACTAATAATGTCGTGGAAAGATTGATTCAAATACATCTTGCACATTAAGACTACGATTTTCTAAATCTATACTATCATCATCTTCTTCAACTTCTACTAAAGTAGCAGCATGAGAAGATGAAATAGGAGGTAGGACCAAATCACCAGGACTTGTGGGCCTAGGTGGAGACAAATTGATGGTTGGATTTGAAGAATCCACATTCACTGTTCGTGCCATTGGTGTTGTACGACGTAATTCCTCATTAGCAAGTCTTTTCAATCTCGCATTCCTAATGGTGCGTAGCAAAGTCTGCTCATCTATACGTCGACGCACATGGGCTACATATTCTGGATGATCAACTCCTAATTTAGAAAATAATTCATCTGCAGCTATGTCCTCCATCACTTTTGTTCGAGCATCTATAGATTTAGCCAATAGCAAAGTCGATTTTGAATTACGACTCAAATTTTCTGTCAATAATGCTTGAGCTTGCTGGGCTGTTTTGGCTGTCTTGGATCCAATTGGTCTTGGTATTCCAGCAATCAATTCCTCAAGACTTGGTTGAGGATTTGAAGTTTCACCAATTTCGAATGAAATGTTCATGGGCTCTTGTTCCCTTGTTGTGTCTTGGGCCCTTCCTTTTTCGATGGGTTTTGGTCTTGGTCTGCCTTCTAGTGCCCATTCTGGTGCATTCTTCAAGATTTTCCAACAATGCTCATATTTAAATGAAGCACCTTTGGGATCATTGCTTATATACATGGATAATGCCATGTTATGTTCATCTTCTGCATTGGTCCCTGACTTCTTCAATCTCTTTGCTTCATTCAAGCAACCCATGAATTTTTTTGTATCATGTTTTATCTCGGACCACTTGTTTTGCAATGATTTTTTGGTTCGTTTTGGAAAATGAGATGAATTAAAGCGCTCTTCAATCCTTGACCAAAATTGATCAGAGGTTTGATTAGTAGCTCTAGCTGCATCTTGTGAAACAGCCAAAAAACATTGGGATAGTCTGCTATCATCTGCAGTAGAAAAATTGGACTGCCTTTTTGGGAGAGGAATGCTAGACATGATTCTCTAAAAACAATGATGAAAATATATAGTGAAGGAAAAAAAAATATAAAATGATAGTATATAAAATAACAAAAAATAATGATGATGACTCAAAATATGTTTAATAGAATTTGGCATACATAAAAGTAGTTTACAAATATGAATTACAATTGATTTATATAGGAGGTGAACAATAATGGAAAAGTAATTTTTTAAAAGTAAAAGTATACTTGTTAGTAAAAGCAAAAGTATATTTACATTTACTCTACATAAAAAAAAAGTGTAAAATTAAAATAGAAGTGACCTATTAAAAATAGAAAATAAAAAGTAAATCGCAAGTGAAGTATGAATATAAAAATATAGACTTGATTCTATAATGATATAATTACTACGAATTACTTATAGTGTATTAAATTTTGAGTAAGTCATTTTAAATCATGTATTTGACTATGTGATAGCCATACCTAAACTTCCTTTAAATATACATAGTTTAAAATATAATCTACCTCTATCAAGGTTAATAAATTTAATTTAACTTAAAATTTATAATCGAAGTTTATAATGGGAGAGAGATTGAAGGAATATTTGGATAGCATAGCAGATGAGTGGGAGGAAGTAGAGAATTTGATGTTAGAAAAAACTATATTGCAAGGACAAGTAGTGCGTTATCAACAAGTGGTTGCAATTGAAAAAAATAAACATGGTGGTTCATTACTAGGAAAAAAAGGAAATTTGAATCGAGATTGGAAGCAAGGTTATAATCAAATAGTGAAAGATTATTTTGCAGCAAGTCCATTGTACAGCGAAACCCACTTTCGAAGGCGGTATCGAATGTCAAGGCAATTGTTTTTGAAGATAGTCAAAGACGTTGAAATGCATGATAAATACTTCAAGCAAAAAGCAGACGCCACCGGCAAACTAGGTATTTCTAGTATGCAAAAGTGCATTGCAGCTATAAAACAATTGGCTTATGGATTCTCAGCTGATGCATGTGATGAATATGTACGATTGGCGGAGAGTACCGCAATGGAATCATTAAAACGATTTGTGCGAGCAATACGAGAACTTTATGAAAAACAATATTTGCGGAAACCCACTCGAGAAGATATAATTAAACAGATGGAAGTCAATGAAAAGAGGGGTTGGCCAGGTATGTTTGGATCCCTTGATTGCATGCATTTGGATTGGAAAAATTGTCCCACGGCTTGGCAAGGTCAATTTATTGACAAAGATGGCAATTATTCAATGATATTGGAAGCTATATGTGATCAATCACTATGGATTTGGCATGCCTTTTTTGGTATGTCAGGAACCAATAATGACATAAATGTTTTAGATAATAGCCCAGTCTTGCATAATTATCTTCAAAATCAAGCTCATGATTTAAGCTTTGAGGTGAACGGTAATCTTCATAGAGGATACTATTTGTTAACAGATTCAATCTATCCACCATGGGCACTTTTTGTACAAACTATTCATGGAGCGGAAGAACAAAAGAAAGCACATTTTGCAAAAATGCAAGAGGCTGCCCGAAAAGACATTGAACGTTGTTTTGGTGTTTTACAAATAAAATGGGGTATTATGCAACAGTCTAATAGGCAATGGAAATTATATATAATTGAAGATATAGTGATGACATGTATAATTCTACATAACATGATAATTGAAAATGAAAGAGATGAGGGACTTCCTCCTATTGATTATGAAAGAAGTGATGTTGCACCTGAAGAACGTGGATTAACATTTGAAGAGTACCGGGAAGGTTCAAGGCAAGTGAAGAATGAATCAGGATTCTTTAATCTGAGAAATGATCTCATTGAACATCATTGGGCAAGGAAAGGGAGAATGAATTTGTAGGTCAAAGTAATAAACTATTTTTTTAGGAGGAAAAGAGGGTATTCTTCCTAAACTGATTAAATAAAACATTGGTGAATTCTTCTCATAATTAGAATAATTAGAATGTATTAATTGTTATTATTATTATTTTTGGAAATTAAAAATAATTAGAATGTATGATTAATTATTAATTTTCATTTTTTTGAAAATTGTGAATAATTTTATGTATGAATGATTATATTGTTTTACATTTTAGTCTTTGTTGTATGGTAGCCGACACATTTTCAACCACTTCAGCAATTATGTGCATCTGAAGCAGAAGTTATTTGAGTGCGTAAATTTTTGCATGTACAAAAATAGGGTTTAAAAAGATTCCATATTTTTTCATAATGTTATTTCTCAAAACATAATGACTATTGATTTTTTAGTTGAAGATTTTGTTTGACATATTCTTGTCATATAAGTCTTTTTATTTCCAACCATGGGTTGCTTGCAAAATTGACCAAGACTGTAGCCAACCAATTGTAATGCACCCTCCATGGGATTGGAAATTGTACCATAATTAATCACAGATTACTCATGTTTTTTCCAATTGATTGGAAAGAAAGTAGTCATACGTAACGAGAATAGGTCCTTGGAAATAAAATTGGTTTGGCTACCATACTTCCATACATTAACATTCCTTTCTTATCAATCAGTACTCAAGTAAGTATTACCAGCAAGTCCATTTTTCCATTTATTCCCCCATCAATTTATTTTTAATTCATTATAATTACATTTGATCAATATATTAATTTTAAAAAATCATAATTTAAATCCAATAATCAATCAATACCTTAATTAGCAACCGAACACAACCTTAATTACACCCAAACAGTAACTTAATTAACAATAATAATAATCAGTGAAATTGCTATTTTTATTAATCTTATCAAATCAGCAAAAGTTTATCCCCCAAAATCAAGAACACACCAACCAACTGAAAAATAAATAAAATAAATAAGCTCAGGTGGAGAGACTGACTATCAAGTCTGGTCACGCTCAGTAACGCTCAGTAATAAACGAGCCAGGTTGAGTACAGGTCACCCTCAGTCAAAAAAACAGGAACTTTATACTAAAAACAAGGATAGGGTTTACTCATCTGAGTTCCCTAAACCAAGCCCCTTTTACAGGATTGGGAACCCCCCTCCCCCAAATTTTAGAGATGGAGCACGCTGGTGGGGGGGGGTTCTTCCCTATCCGGATGAAATTCATCCGGATAGGGATACAGGATTCCCCTGGTGGGGTTGCTCTAAGTCCCAGGGCCTTTGGGGGAAACGCCTGGGAGCCCGGCCTTAAAACTATGATGTTGTAAATAGGTAGTTGAATTGTTGTTTTGAAACTTTATTAGTATAATAAACAGTTCTTTTTTATTCTATAAAAACCATTGCAAATGATTGTGTAAAGTGAAACTTCATTTATCGGATGCATTGTATCACAGCTAGAATTTATGGAATGCTAGAATTGAAAGAATTCAACAAGCTTTTGACTAGGAAGTGCAACCGCAATGAAAAAAAATCTAATAAGCCACTTACTAAGGATACTTTCAAAAAATACTTGATTTAACCTCTAAAGGTTTTTCACTATGTTTTTACCAAAAATGCTCTAAAACTACCATTTCTAGTCTAAATACCAAATTTTAGAAAAAAAATCATTTTTGGACACATGTAACTGTAGGATCTTGTAGTACATTGCTTTGAAAAGAAGTAGAAGAAATTTCAAAACTTTCCACTTTGTAGATTGCAAGATATTAGTATTTGAAGTAAAAAAAATTATTTTTATGGCCCTACAAAAATCCAGGCAACTATACTTCACAAGGTTACATTTTTGTGAAAAAATGTGCAAAATGGTTGAAACTTTTTGGATTCATTTTTAATGGCAAGTTGGGTACACACTTGAAAATTTTTAGATCATTTGGAATTGTACAACATATAGGAAAAAAATACTACGTAGAGAGAAGTAGAGAATGCTTTAAAATATTAAATTGTTAACAAGGTTTTATGGAATTTAAAAATGCCAATCCCAATGGTTGAAATATTGTAATAAACAATCTACACCTAGAATTTTTTTTATTTTCAAAAATATTAAACATTGAGTTAAATAAAAGACTTCAAAGTTTATCTTAGGGTAGAAATTCCATAACTACCCAAAAACTACTACAAACTAAAATTCCTCATAACTTTTGACTAATTGATCAAAATGGAATGATTCAAATCTTTCCAAGTATATATAGGTCTAAGAAACCACTTTCAAATTTTTATTTTTTCAAATAACTTTTTAACCATGTGGTCAAAAGTTATGAAAATTGTTTGGCCTTAAAGCTACTCCTCAGGCACATATTGTGTGAAAATTTTAGCAAAAACAAAACAAAACTCCATTCCTAGTAAGCTGCCCAAAATTGCTATGTTGCCAAAAAACGCAGTTTGGTCCTTTAGGGGTTAATAATTGACTTTTTATAATTTGTATATAATATATATGCCATTTCAAACTATATTAGTGTAGTTGTGTGCCATTGCCATAATGTAATAAAATAAAAGTAAAAATCATTTTCTAATTTTCTAATTTGTAAAATCTTCAAAATTTAGTATCTTTTTTGTTATTAGTCAAAATGCTACAAAACAAAAATTCATACATCCCTCCTTGTAGAGAGCTTTCTCACCGTCCTATCAATGTGACCAAAGGATGCATGGTTCTAGAGATCTAATTGTAACAAACAAAACAAAACAAAAAACAAAAACAAAAACAAAAACAAAAACCTCATTTGAGGATTTGTTTTTAATATTTAAACATTATTATATATATCATTAGCATATAGTATTGACAAACCTATGAACTCCTCTCTTAAATTGTCTTCATCTACTAAGTTTTAGTCTAATTCATAATAGCAAGTGAATATATTCCTTATGAAGGGTAGTGCAATAGAGGCCATGACTTGTGTGAATTTGTTTATTTAGGTTTTAGTAGGAAGACTTATACGGTTGATACTTGTCTTTCTTTCATTGAATCCTAATTCAAACAAAGGTGTTCTTAATACTTCTATTGTGTGATAAGCTCAATATGAATAGTACATACAACATAGACAACTCAAAAAGTCAAATTATATTATATGAGTTATTTTGGCTTTACATCCACTTAGATAGGATGTACCTATTTCTAGCATGGTTTTAGATCCATAATAGTCAGAGTTATAGGTCTTCACTTTTCAAAACTCTAAAAATAAAAAATAAAAAAATTGAAATCTGAGCTTAGTAGTCTATACTTATGTGATAGCATTCCCTACAACAATCACAACAACAAGGTAGATAACGAAAAAAGCGGAAAACAAAGATGATGAAGAGGCAAATAAAGACAATGAGTTTGCCAAGTTGGTTGGCAATGGCCATTGCCTATGGCTAAGCCCATTTAATCAGGTTCCTATAATATAGTTTTTAATTTTTTAGAGGGAAATTCTTCTACAGCATGGACATTTTCTTTAAGCCTTCTAATTAGACAATTTAAAAAAAACCTTGTGTTTATAAAAACATGCTTATTATTTTGAAAAGTTTCAACTTTCAAATAGCTAAAAGGAAAAAAATTTGAATACAAATAAAATCTTGTTGACTAGATCCTTATCAATAAGAAAAACTTTCGTTTATTCCATTCTAATGAGTAAGGGGCACTTCACACTATGGCCGAAGGTCGAGAGGCCGTGGGTTTCCACCAATCAGATTTCTTGAAATCCAAAGTCCGGCCTCTTGAGCCTTCACACTAGGAGCCTTGGGCCAAAGTCCATCACCCTCCAAAGTGCCTACATGGCAAAAAAATGCCCACATGGCGACGGCCTTTCGACCATAGTTTGGGTCTCCATTTTTGGCCAACCCAAACTATGGTCGAGAGGCCGTCGCCATTTTTTTCAGAAAATGTCAGAAATTGACAAGATCTTTGTCGTAGATTGGACTAAAAGACCCCTTCCCTTCTCTTCCCTCCCCATGTTTAATGTTTAAAGTTTAATGTTTAATCTATTTAATGTTTAATGTTTAATCTATTTATATTTAATGTTTAATCTATTTATACCCTTCCTATTCTTCTTTTCTACAACTATAGGATATTCCTTTACATTTGTTGTTTGATAATGAGAGCATGTGCTGTGATTATTTTTACAAGGCTGTTTTTGACTATTTTCTCAAGTCTTTTTAGTTTTTTCTTGAAAAAATTGACACATGGGTGGAACTTCATAGAAAATTTCAGAAATTTGATGGATTAACGTAGAGAGAGAAGGATAAAAGCCAACAAATGGTATAGGTTTGGACTTTGGGCTTGGCCTTTAGAGGCTTCACACTATGGCAGGCCAAAGGCTCTAATTCCTATCATTTATTGCCCATTTCTTTGGACTCTCACCAAAACTTTGGCCACTCACTCCCACGGCCTCTCGACTTGGACAGCCATAGTGTGAAGTGCCCCTAAGATAAAACATATGAGGAACTCTTTTGGAAGGCAATAATAAAATTTGTACTTTTGAAAGAAGTATGAGGCTTGTTTTTTTAACTCAATGTTTACAATTTTGAAAACAAGAATAATTATAGGATTTAAGATATTTTTAGTTAACGTTTTTATCATTGGGATTGGTGTCTTTTATTTTGATATTAGAGCTATTATCAATTTCATTTATTCTATTATCTTATATGCCCCTTGTACATAATGATTATTAAAAGGATAAAAATGAAGTTCTTAAATTTTTGGAGTTTTGTTTTGTAGGTTTTTTAATCAATCTTTAATATAATATGAAATTTCTTGGGGAGAAAAAGACAAGCATTTTTTCTGGGAAAGTTGAAAACATGAAAATTCACTTTTTGGAAGGATTGAAATAGCTTAATGTATAATTTTGAATATAATGATCTTTGACATGCAACAAAATTAGAGTCAGAGTTTCAAAAAAAAAGAAAAAAAAGAAAAATTAGAATAAAAAATTGGCAAAGAAGTAGACATTTAAAGTAGGTATAAGATTATATGATTAATTGTTGCAAAATAGATCAGTGGAGAAAGTAGACATTTGTAGTAGGTGTAAGATTATATGATGAAAAGTTGTAAAAGAGATTACAAATTTGACCAATCTACTTTATTTTGAACATGTAGTATTTTATTGAAATTTTTGTCCAAAACACTTACTATAGAAAAATTTAGGAATCAATAAGCTACATTAGAAATAAACAACACCATTTCTACTAAGCACAATCTATACCTTAAAATAGGTTGTTTGTTTTGTTTGTTTGATATGTTGAGATGTAACAAATCGTGAGGCATCTCGTAGCACTTTTGGTACCACTCAAAAGCTCTTGGCAAGGAAGGGTGCATTGACTTTGTTTTGTAGCGTTTGGACCTTTGGTATGAAAGTTATTGAATTTCAAATTTTTTATGGATTTGGAAATTGAATTAAATGATCTTTTATTTTGAAAAATTCATAACTTTCGCATCCAGAATCCAAACCCAATGAGACAATGTCCTTTCACTCCTTGTTATATAGAGCTTTCTATTTGCATCAAGAATGCAACCTCTTACACCACAACAAAGCCCTTGCACTTATTTTGTTATTAAAAGGTATTGAAATCCCCAAAGTACTAAATAATGAATTAAAAAATTAGATTTAAAATTTAAAAAAAAATTGGTTGTGGCATCGACACAGGGCACACTAGTAAATATGGTAAGAATAATAATTAGTGAATCTTATTTTTCTCTATTATATAAATATAGAAGCAATTATAATACCAAAAGATCATGTGCTTTTACTTTGATGTATCATCATTTACATGGAATTGTGCTAAGAGGGCTACAATAGGAAAAAAAAAATGGGGAGCCTAGGTGAAAGTGCCCTTTGAAATTAAGAATTTAATGGAATTGTGCTAAAAGGGCCACATTAGGGAAAAGAAATGGATAGCCTAGTTGAAAGTCCCCTTCTAAATTGAAAATTCAATGGAATTCTACTAAAAGGGACAAAATAGGCCCACAAAAATGGGTAGCCTAGTTGAAAGTCCCCTTTGAAATTGTAAAATTCATAAAATTGTGCCGAAAGGGCCAAAATAGGGGGGGGGGGGGGAATTGGTAGCCTAGTTGAAAGTCCCCTTTGAAATTGAGAACTTCATAGAATTGTGCTAAAGGGCCAAAATATAAAAAGTAAATGGGTAGCCTAGTTGAAAGTCTCCTTTGAAATTGTAAATTTCATAAAATTGTGCTAGAAGGGCCCCAATAGGGAAAAAAATGGGTAGCCTAGTTGAAAGTCCCCTTGCAAATTGCAAATTGAATGGAATTGTGCTAAAAGGGCCAAAATATAAAAAGTATGTGGGTAGCCGAGTTGAAAGTCTCCTTTGAAATTGTAAATTTCATAGAATTGTGCTAGAAGGGCCCCAATAGGAGAAAAAAATGGGTAGCCTAGTTGAAAATCCCCTTTGAAATTTGAAACTTAATAGAACTGTGCTAAAAGGGCCAAAATATTAAAAAAAAAATGGGTAGCCTACGTGAAAGTCCCTTTTCAAATTGAAAATTTAATGGAATTGTGCTCAAAGGGCCAAAATAGGGAAAACAAAATGGGAAGCCTAGTTGAAAGTCCCTTTTGAAATTAAATTTTTGATGGAATTCTACTAAAAGGGCCAAAATAAGAAAATCATAGGGGTAGCCTAGTTGAAAGTCCCCTTTGAAATTGAAAATTGAATGAAATAGTGGTAAAAGGGCCAAAATAGGAAAAAAAATGGATAGCCTAGTTCAAAGTCCCCTTTGAAATTGAAAACTTAATAGAATTGTGCTAAAAGGCTAAAAAAGGAGAGAAAAAAATGGGTAGCCTAGTTCAAAGTCCCCTTCGAAATTGAAAATTCAATGGAATTGTGGTAAAAGGGCCAAAATAGGGAAAAACAAATGGGTAGCCTACTTAAAAGTCCCCTTCTAAATTGAAACTTTAATTTAATTGTGCTGAAAGGGCCAAAATAGGGGGGGGGGAATGGGTAGCCTAGTTGAAAGTTCTCTTTGAAATTGGAAACTTAACTGAATTGTGCTAAAAGGGCCAAAATAGGAAAAACAAAATGGGTAGCCTAGTTTGAAGTCCCCTTTGAAATTGAAAATTTAATAGAATTGTGCTAAAAGAGCCAAAATGTGGGGGAAAAAATGGGGAGCCTAGTTGAAAGTCCCCTTTGAAATTAAATATTAAATGGAAGTGTCGTAAAAACACCAAAATTGTTAGCCAAAAAGAAAGGATAGCCTAGTTGAAAGTCCCCTTTGAAATTGGAAATTTAATGGAATTGTGCTAAAAGGGCAAAATAGGCAAAACAAAATGGGTAGCCTAGTTCATAGTCCCCTTTCAAATTGAAAATTGAATGGATTTGTGCTAAAAGGGCCAAAATAGGGGGGAAAAAATGGGTAGCCTAGTTGAAAGTCCCCTTTGAAATTGAAAATTTAATGGAGTGTGTTAAAAAGGCCAAAATAGCCAAAACAAACTGGGTAGCCTAGTTGACAGTCTCCTTTGAAATTGAAAATTGAATGGAATTGTGCTAAAAGGGCCAAAATAGGGGGAAAAAATTGGATAGCCTAGTTGAAAGTCCCCTTCAAAATTGAAAATTCAATGGAATTGTGTTGAAAGGCCCAAAATAGTAAAAGAAAATGGGTAGCCTAGTTTGAAATCCCCTTTGAAATTGAAAATGGAATGGAATTGTGCTAAAAGGGCCAAAAAAATAAATTTTAATGGGTAGCCTAGGTGAAAGTCCCCTTTAGAATTGAAAATTCCATGGAATTGTACTAGAAGGGGCAAAATATTAAAAGAAAATGGGTAGCCTAGTTGAAAGTCCCCTTTGAAATTGAAAACTTAATAGAATTGTGCTAAAAGGGCTACAATAGGAAAAAAAAAATGGAGAGCCTAGGTGAAAGTGCCCTTTGAAATTAAGAATTTAATGGAATTGTGCTAAAAGGGCCACAATAGGAAAAAGAAATGGGTAGCCTACTTGAAAGTCCCCTTTGAAATTAAAAATTCAATGGAATTCTACTGAAAGGGACAAAATAGGCCCACAAAATGGGTAGCCTAGTTGAAAGTCTCCTTTGAAATTGTAAATTTCATAAAATTGTGCTAGAAGGGCCCCAATAGGAAAAAAAATGGGTAGCCTAGTTGAAAGTCCCCTTGCAAATTGCAAATTGAATGGAATTGTGCTAAAAGGGCCAAAATATAAAAAGTAAGTGGGTAGCCTAGTTGAAAGTTCCCTTTGAAATTGTAAATTTCATAGAATTGTGCTAGAAGGGCCTCAATAGGAGAAAAAAATGGGTAGCCTAGTTGAAAATCCCCTTTGAAATTGGAAACTTAATAGAATTGTGCTAAAAGGGCCAAAATATTTTAAAAAAAAATGGATAGCCTACGTGAAAGTCCCTTTTCAAATTGAAAATTTAATGGAATTGTGCTCAAAGGGCCAAAATAGGAAAAACAAAATGGGAAGCCTAGTTGAAAGTCCCTTTTGAAATTAAATTTTTGATGGAATTCTGCTAAAAGGGCCAAAATAAGAAAACCAAAGGGGAAGCTGTAGCTAGGTTTTTGGAATCCAATCCCAAATACTACCGAGTTCGAACGCTAGGGAATGATCTATGTAAGGTCAGTGTTGCGTGTTCAAAATGTCACTTATGTACTTGTGTTTTGAAAATAGAATGAAAATTCACTTTTATTCCCACTAAATACCCCAAGAAACACTCAACAGTCCATTATAAGATAAAAGACTCGGCATGCATGTCCTTGTCCTATCTAGTGTTCTAGGGCTCAGGACAATGTATCTGGACAATATGTCAAGTTGGACTGACTTGTGTATGGATGCAATGCAGGTCTTAGACTTTAGTACAACCCACTATAGTACTTTAAAAATAGTACAAATATATGTATTTAATATTTCAAAACAAATTAGAGTTAAGGGTTTGGAAAGGCTTACAATAAGTCACTTCAAGGCTCTAGGACAATATGGCCAGTATCAGAAGTTAGTACGACCCGGCAAAATAGCAGCATTGAAACAGCACATCAACAATTGATCACACCGCACCCTTGACAAATTCAGCACAATTCGAGAGCAAACAACAATTTTTTTATTTTATTTTTTATTAAGCATTACGATTTACAGCACAATTTTAGTGCACCAAGAAACACACAGCACAGGAGAACGAACAAAAACGCAAGAGAGAAGAAATTGCAAGGAACAACAAAAATATAGGTTGAATTCGGGGGTGATCAGGAAAGCTGTGAAACGCTTCGCGGCCGGCGCGTCGTTCTTCACGCGCCTCCGAAACCCTAGAATTTCATCTTTTTCTTTTTCTTCTTTTTCTTTATCTTTTATCTTTGCCTTTTTGCTTTGTTCTATTAGTTTGTGGCCACTTACTAAAGTATCTTTTTACTTTTTGGACACTTTAATACATTTAGAAGCTACATTTACACTAAAACTCTAAAATATATAGAAATAATATAGGAAATGTCATAGAAAATCGAAAAAGTTCTATAAAAAATAGAAAAGCTAGACTACATAGCCCTCTACTTAGCCTATTGACGTCCCCGTCAATAATGTCTTGGTCTCTTGTTTCTGTCACGATTCTGCAACTAGATATCTTTCCTCAGGGTCTTTGCACATTCTTTCTTCACGTCCTCATCCCTGTCCAATAATGATGGGTTATGTAATCTCTGATTCTGCAACCAAGTCTGAGTAGGTAGAAATCTGTTATGGCTAAACTCATTGATGAAACACTTTTGAGCACCCCATAGAAAATGAGTCAAAGCCATAAGTTCTAGTACTCAATGCCATCGAGCACTATGATACTGTAACTTCATCATCATATGAAACTTTGGTTGTAATGGATCATACTTGTTCACATTGATCACCACCCCAAACTTAGAACACATATACTATAGAAAGTCACAGAAAATTGCCGCTCTGAAACATACCGGATAGAGGGTGGTGGATTTATCTGCCATTTCTCAGAAATCTTCAAATAAACTTTATCATATGGTATATTTTCTGTCCTGGATAATCCATAGTCTTCACCCAACCACTCCAATGCTTTCCAAGATGGTACAGGTCTCTCAATAGACATATCCTCAAACATAGCAGAATATTTTCCCAAAAACTGACAAGTAAGAATAGAACCTTGTATCGGGGTCCTTGTACATATCCATGCAACAGGTACATATGACTGTGGAGGTAGCTTGAACGTAGCACTTTCTTTTGTAGGATAGAACTTGATCTGGCCCTTGCTATAAGCATCCACAGTAGTACATAATCTAATATACGTCTGCTGGATATTATACACATAGTGACCGATGGTCAGCTCACCTCTCTGGGCCACTGCCTCTCTATTAGCAACTGCCTGCAATAAAGTCTCCATACCGCCCTGAGAGGTCTTTGTAAAAGTCAACTGACTCCGTAAAAACTGAAGCTCCCTTTTCCACTTGCCTCTAATCTCAGAAGAAATATAATAACTAGAATCAATCCCTTCCTGATGATCAGATATCCACACAAGTCTCTTCGGTACAGTAGATAAATCCACTTGTTTCTTGTATTTCAACTCTTTTTCCAACTGTATATAATAACATAAAGCTCTCGCTCCCAAATCCGCTATAGGATAGAATAATGGCTCCCAACTACTCAAAGATAAGTCCTCACGAACTAACATTTCACATAGAAGATTCTGCATATTCTCAAACTTACTAGCTCTCTCCCAAACTACTGAGAACTCCTTTGGGGTTAACTTCTGCTCCTTTTCTAAATCCAAAATACTCAAACATATCCCACTCTGAAGCTCATACGCTCTGTATAAAGAAAAGGTAGGTGGAGACTCATACTGGTAATGCCACATACTCTGGTGTAATCTTGATATGGTAGATTTCTCACAACTAACCTCTCTCTCTGTTTAGATACATATAGTGGATACTGAAACTGAAACACTCAGGATCACTACCTCTTCATTCTTCTTTTTTATTTCGCCTTGTAGTCTCTCATTATCTTCCACTAGGAAATCTACTTGATGTAAAGCTCTTGCCAAGGCTCTATCAATGTCGTCTTTGACTCCTTCCATCCCATTGAACTTTTCTCTCCACAAATTGCACTCATCAATTTTTGCCTTTAGTCTCTCCTTAAAATGATTTTTATACTCCACATTCAAGGTTTCTAGTGTTTTAACCTTTTCTTGTGCTTTTGTTGCTTTATTCTTAAAAATATGAACTTCTAAACTCAAATGATTCACTTTCTCTTTATAAGTCTCAATTTCCTGTCTCAACTCTTCAATTAAAACTAAATTACTCTCAACGGGGGGTACAGAGGAATAAGACAAATCCGATAATGTAACCTCTTCTACATCATGATGCCTACAATGGGACTGGGCAGGATCAATACTCATGATAGGCTCCATGTCTCCAATGTATGGGAAAACATCCATCTCTGTAATAACCTGCTCACACAAAGCCGATAATAGGTAAGCAGACTCCAAATATAATGTACTGTCATTTTTCTTTGCTTGAAGCTCTTTTATCATAGTTTGATAAGCTAGATAGGCCCAATCAATTTTCTCGCCCATATATGCTACATATACAATATAGAAAGACTTGGTATCCATAATTGGGAAATGTGTTGCTCCAAAAATATGTTGATTAATGAATACAAAGAACAAGGCCATTTCTTTCTCAATCATATAAGCCAAATCAAACCATTCTCAACATAAGCCTTCCTATAGTTGGTTCCAAATAATTCAATTTTTGTTTTAAAACCC
>CATNWC010000230.1:2931277-3193934 GCA_951230915.1 Antitrichia curtipendula | reverse complement strand
TAGTTCAATTGGCAAAATGGCCTCCTGACTATAAACTAGTTGAAAAGGTGTACATTTGGTAGTTACCTTGTACGCACACCTATAAGCCCATAAGGCATCTAGGACTCATGCGTCCCAATCTGTATTAGAGCCTTGGACTGTTTTGGTAATGATTTTGCAAAGTATTCCGTTAGTCTTTTATGTCTGACCATTTTCTCTTAGGTGATAAGGACTGATTTTTCTGTGTTTAATCATATATTTTTCAGTTAGTTGAGCAATGGTGTCATTCAAAAAGTGAGTGCCTCTATCACTCACAAGCTCTTTTGGACAGCCAAACCGTGTGATGATGTTTTCATATAGGAATTTGGCGACGGTTTTGGCATCGTCCGTTTTAGTGGCAGAAGCTTCTGCCCATTTAGTGACATAGTCTGTGGCAACTAGAATATATTGTTTCCTACCATTTCGACTTGGGGGTTTAATTGGGCCGACAAAGTCAATACCCCATTTCTCAAAAGGTATTTGGGCAAGGATAGGAGTTAGGGGCATAGCAGTAGAAGGTGTAGGTTTGCCTGTTCTCTAGCAAGGGTCACACTTCTTTGCATATTTAGCAGCGTCTGCAAACATAGTTGGCCACCAATAGCCAGATTGTAGCACCTTTTGGGCCATGACTAACCCAACGAAGTGCCTTCCACAGACATCGCTGTGACATCCTTCCAAGATTGAGGGTACTTCACTTGGGTTAATACAATGTCTTAATAATTCATCTCTACCCTTTTTGTAGAGAACGTTTTCTATTAGTGTGTAAGGTATTGCTCTATAGACTAGTCGTCTCTTTTGCTTTTCTGTGTATTCCGTAGGAATTTGTCCAATGGAAAGGTAATAGATGATATCTGCATATTCTGTTGGAATGACATCTACTTGAAATAAGTTGGCATCTGGGAAATTATCGTCAATGGGGTCTAGTCCAACTTCTGGGTTAATTCGAGATAGATGGTCTGCATTCGTATGACTTTTTCTAGGTCTTACTTGGATCGTAAAATTGAACTCCTGGAGTAATAACACCCATCTAGCGATCCGTCCACTAAATTGGGGTTTGTTTATCATATATTTCAAGGCATCATGATCTACGTGGAAAACAAATTTGTATCCCAGCAAATAGTGTCGGAACTTTTGGACTGAGAATATCATCCCTAACGCTTCTCGTTCTGTTACAGTATAATTCTTTTCTGCAGCGGCCAATTGGCGGCTTGCAAAATAAATAGGTCTGTCATGACCTTTTTCATTCTTTTGACTTAACACACTTCCAATTGCAACATTGGAAGCGTCAACATAAACTTCGAAGTCTTTATTCCAATCTGGTGGAATTAGGACAGGAGCTGTTATAAGTTTCTGTTTTAGGGTGTTAAAGGCTTCTGTACAAGCCTTGGTCCATACATGTGTACTATCAGTCTTTTTGGTTAATGCAGTCAAAGGTAAGGCAATGATGGCATATTTATGAATATATCTTCTATAGTACCCAACATGTCCTAAAAAGGCCCTAACTTCCGTTATGGTGTTAGGTTGGGGTAGTTCACTAATAATTGCTACTTTATCCGGATCTGTAGCAATGCCTTGGTTAGAAACAATGTGTCCCACGATTTTGCCATAAGGCACGGCAAATTGGGATTTGGCTGCGTTGATCAAAATGCCAAATTTCTCACATTGTTCGAAACACTTTTCTAAGCATCCTGCATGATTGGCTTTTGTGCTAAATACACAAAAGTCGTCTAGGAATATTTCGATGAACTTTCTGAGATACTCTTAAAAGGCTATGGTCATTAACCTTTGAAAAGTAGCAGGGGCGTTACACAACCCAAAAGGCATAACTGTATGAGCAAAAATTCCCCAATCAGTTGTAAAGGCTGTTAATAACCTATACATTTCTGCAATTTGGATCTGGTTATAACCAGAGAATCTGTCTAGAAAGGAATAACATTCGTGTCCGGCAACACCGTCTAAAAGGATATCGGTAAATGGTAAAGGAAAGTGGTCTTTCTTGGTGACACTATTTAGTTTGCGATAGTCTTGGCAAATTCTTAACTTGCTGTTTTTCTTAGGTACTATCACAATAGGTGAGACCCATTCACTGTAAGGTACAGGAAATATGAATCCGCATTCCAACAGCTTGTCAATTTCTTCTTTTACCATTAACGAATATTTTGGATTCATTCGGTATTGTCTTTGTCTAACAGGTTTTACATTTTCTTCTAATACAATATTGTGTTGGCATATTTCTGGAGGAACTCCTTTAAGACCGGCATAACTCCAAGCAAAAGCTTTTCTATGTCTCTTGAAAAAGTTGTGCCAATACTTAAACTCTACTTTTGTCATTTTAGAGTAGACTCTAATAGGTTTAGGGTCTTTCTTTGTTCCTAAATTCATTTGTTGCAAAGGAATTTTCAAAGATTCCTTTTGTAAAGGTGTTGGATCTTTATGGGCAAATAAATTCTCTATGTCTTCAGTATCTGATGGTTGTTTAGTTTCAAACTCTGAACTCTTTTCAACACTAACATTTAAGACCTCAGAATTTTCCCATGCCAGAATGGCATCATCCGAGTCATCAATATTATTCATGGGAGTAAAATATTCTCCCAACCCAACACATTTATAAGGCAATTCTTTATTCACTTTTTGTGTTGGTTGGTCATCGTCACTCTCTTCCTCCATGTCCGAAGAAAGTGCAGAGGTTTGATTAGAATCCTCCTCTTGGGTTTCTCCATAATAAGGAGTTGGATAAAGGGGAAAGACAATTTGGTTTTTGCCTTTTCCTATAGTCAAGGTTCCCTTACCCCAATCATCTTTTGCTTTGGCTAAAAATAGCCAAGGTCTGCCTAATAGGATAGGATAAGAAGATATAGAGTTCACCAATTTGAAAACTATATAGTCTATCTTATAATCAATCCCTTCTATAGTGGTGGTAATTTGATTCAACATTCCAAGAGGCTTGACCCTACTTTGGTCTGCCATTCGTAGAATGATAGGTGTTGGTGTCATAGTGGTTAATCCCAGTTCTTCCATGGTTTCGAAGTTCATGAGATTAACACTAGATCCACTATCGATTTGGACTCCATGGATTAATGATCCATCAATCATTACTTCTACTATTGGGGCTCCGGGATCTACTGAAATCTCATGAATTTGGTTTAACTTAACCCTTTTTCTTATTAGAGAAGTACTAAGGTCACTCCTACAATTGGGCGAAATTGCCAAAAGTTGTTTCATAGAAATGAGGAGTTGTATTCTGTCTAAGTTGTCCAACACGTTGTAGGGCTGCATACCTGTTTCTAATTTCATTGTCCGTGTTGCTTTTCGTTTGATTAAGTCATTTTCATGACTTTTAGACTTATTCCTTTTAAAAGGAGGTTGGTAAAAACTAGGTAAAGTTGAAGAGATTGTAGGTAATACTTTTTGTGGTAGAATTACATTCTAAGGTTGGTTTTGGTTTTCTTGGTTAAGAGTTGCCTTAAGGGCTCTTTCTTGTCTTTCTTTTAAAGTAATTTCTTTTTCTGGAAATGTTGTGTGTTCAGATTCTAGTATGTGATTAGCAATTTCTTTGTCTTTATCTGGTTCAGAAGATATTTCTTCTTTTGACCAATATGGTCGAACTCTTTCCCTTCCTGAATAATCTTGGGATTCATTATTTCTAACATTTTGTTTTGTTTCCATTCCCCTAGTGGTTACATAAACCTTTTCAGGCAATGGTTCATTCCTATGTAGAATGTGGGAGACGTGATTTGAGGATCTGGTGTTATCCTGGTCCTTAAAGTGGACTTGGTTTTTCTTGGGATAATCTCTGTCAGAGGGAGGAAAGTTCCTAGGTGGGGCATTACACTCTTCTGCAGTATGACCTCGTTGTCTACAACGCCCACACCAAGGAACGTAACCAACTTCTTTTTTAGGATTAGGACAGTCTCGAGAATAGTGACCTGGTTCACCACATCTATAACAAATAACCGACCTTTCTGGTCTAGATGAATCGGATGGGGGTAAAGGTTGATTATTATTGTGATTATTATTATTCCAATTTTGTCGATTGTTAGAATTAGGATTATATGTAGGTCCTTCATTTGGTCTAGTGAATGGTCGTTTGCTAAAGTTAGACTTATTAACCCATGGCCTATTGTTTTCAACTTGCATGACTTGCTTAACTGCTGCCATATCCTGTCTAACAACTTTTAAATTCCAACATTTGTCTGTAAAATGTTTACCACCACAAAGACCACAAATACGGCTTCGTACTATATTTTCTATCAAAGGTGATGAACATTCTGAAGACAAATGCCCATGCCCTTTACAATTAGAACACCAAACATTAGTTCTCACATTGGTAGGCTTATTTCTCTTATTTGGTGCATTGGTCACTTGGACTCTTAAGTCAGCCATTCCTTCAATCAATTTATTCAATTGATTTCCTAATCCAGTTTTGGAATCTAAATTTGGTTTTGGTATATGTATTTCTGGTTTTATATAATTTGGTTCTTGAACTACTGGATACATAGGATTTTGAACATAAGAAGGCTCTAGAGATGTTGTAGGATAAGGTGTAAGATCTGCCAAAGACAAATCTGCTTCACCAATCCTAGCTTCTTCATATCTTTTAGCATTTTGCAAGGCTTCTGCTAAATTTGCAGGGTTCTTTTCTCTCATAGCTATTTTGAACTCAATAGGGTGTAATCCTCCTATAAACAAGCTAGTAAGGTAAGCATCTGGCATACCATGATTTTGCCAACGTCTCAATAGATATTCCATTCTTTTTATAGTAGGAATCTATTGTTTCTCTAGGTCCCATTCTCAAATTCCGTAAACGGTCTTGAATATTTTCTATAAAGGCTAATGGACGGAATCTCGTTAGGAAGGCATCTCTCAATGCTTCCCATGTCGCATAGGGTCCATGAGTTTGATGCCATTCCTAAGCAGCACCCATTAAGGTGGCAGGAAAGGTTATCAAATAATTGGCCTCAGGTATGAGGTTTGCTTGACATGTCATCAAAAATCTATTGACATGATAATCAGGATCAGATCCTGGATGGCCCAAGTATTGTGGCAATGGAACCAAACTCAAAGGTCTTGGTTGTGCCATGTTTATGTCAGAAAGGTTCTCACTAGATGGTGAACTATCACTAGAATTATCACTGGATGAAGTCAAATTTAATGAGGATGAATTAGAACACCCTTCTGATGTATTTAAACCACTTTGATTACTATTTTCTTCTTCAAATGGTGGTAAAAATTGACCCGAAGAAATTTCAAAATGAGAAGGTGTATCAGAATGTTCTGACTCAGAAGTGATAGGATCAAAGTTTTTGTTCACATTGTACAAGAGCTTTTGCAAGTGTTCTCGTACACTGGGACTCTCTTCACCTCCAGATTCTTGTAAATATTCTGCAACTGGACTAGTGAATTGAGGGTCTAAAATAAGATTTCTAGGTCTTGAAAACAAATACTCGATAGGGGTCGAGTGTAACGTAGGAGAATTTGAAGACTGTCCTTGTTCAAATGTTGAATAAGGATTTTCTTGAAAATTCCTAACTTCTTGGTTTAAAAGGTTATCAACAATGTTTGCTACAATGGGGTTTATAATCTCAGCTGATCCTTCGCCTAAATTGTTATCTACTTGTCTTCTTGCATAAATTCCTAAAGGTAAACTTAAAGTTTGTTCTATGTCTAAATTGTTCAATTTAGAATCTTGGGGAGAAGGTGGTCTTGCTAGTGTTGGACTAAATACAGGGTTGGCATAAGAAGATATAATTCTACGATTAGACCATTTATTAGCCCTTTCTTTTCTTTGGTTCTTTTGCAATGCCTTTTTCAACTCATGCTCACTAATATTTTGAAACATTTAATGTATTCATTAAAGAATTTGAACATTTGTATTCTACAAGATATATTCAAATATATTTTAAATTTTTAATGTGAGGTCGATTTCAAAGGCATAATAATCCAAAAGAAATACTCATGGGATACTTTTCTTCCCTACTTACGAAATCAGGTATCAAAGGTGTTAATCTTGGATTTACTGGTCCATAATTGAAAACATATAATTTTCTATCTAACCTAGTACCATGCCAACCAGCATATCCACTAGGGATTTCTACGCAAGGGCAAACTCTCAATTTTCCAAATTGCCCTAATAAATAGTTCAACGATGGGTGAATGAGCAAATCTTCACCTTTTGCATAGAAATTTCTATAAGGTCTTCCTTCTCTCCAAATCTTACTAAAGATAATATGTTTTACATCTAGTGGTAACTTTTCAATTTGACCTTTTAGTTCAAAAGTACAAAAATCTTCTTTTAAGAATTTGTAACCTTTTCCAAAATAAGCATTTTTATACAATCGGTATAAAGCCATAAAAAGACATGGTCCTGAAAAGTAGTCTTCTATTATTCCTGAACTTTCCCATGGAAATAAATATTCCATTTTGAGTCATTTGGGAAAAACTATTTAGTCAATAAAGATTAAAACTATCTTGATGGGCTTTGCTCTAGGATGGATGAAAATAAATCAAAGTATTCACAATTGTTCGTATACGAATCAATTCCTCTAAAGTTATGTCAAGGTTTCTCAATCTAGGTAAACCTTTGATGGTTTCAAAGAATTCTTGGTCAAAGTATAAAGTGGGTTGGGGTGGAATTATAACAGGGGGTTTTGGAGTTACAACTGTATGTTGTTTATGAATTGCTTCTGAATTATCAAAGGCTTATTTCGTGGAGCAAGTCTTCTTAATATGGCCGATTTCTCCACAGAAATGGCAACGGGTTCTTCTATTGTTTTCTGCATAGTGCCTAGAGTTAGAATTTCTATGATTTCTAGGAATAGGTTTAGGATGATGTGTTTGGGAACTAATTGGCCTTGTTCTTTGAGGCATAGGACTTTGTAATGGACTACTACTATCCACTGTAAATATGTCTACCAACAAATCTTCTATTATTTCGGAACTTTCCTAAGGGAACAACATTTTGACGTTGTCTCATTAGCGATAGGTTTGACTTTGTCTAGGATAAGTTTGAATTAAGGTATCTATAAGTGCTCTTATTCTAAACAAATCTTCTATCGTATTGTTCCTAACTACTGATTGACTAACTTTTGAAACTAGTCTCAAAAATTCGATGTCTGAGTTTCTAGGACTAGGTTCAAAAGAGCGTCTTGGTCTACTTTCTAACGATTGCTTTTTCCAGCACTTTCTTTCAATATGACCCCTCTTTCCACAAAACCGGCAACTAATTTTTGGATCGTTTCTAATGTGGAAACTAGACTTATCGTTTTGAGAATATTTAGAAATAAAAGATCGATTTAGTAAACTACTAGTTTCCGGACTTTCAGGAATTTGATTTTGTGGATGGTAACGCGTGTCTATCGTAAAGATGTCTCTCAACAAATCTTCTACAATTTTAGTAGGTTTTCTAGTACAAGGTTTCATAACAAAACATATTTTAAATATGATTGTCAGTTCATGACAAATAATATAAATTTTGCTCTCTATCATGAGTTACTAATGTTTTCACTAAAAAGATTCCAAAATCTTTTCAACTCTCGAGAAATTGACTTTTAAAGAACTTTATGGCAATTACATGAATGTGAACCTTTTTATACATGTTTTCACAATTCCATGTGTTTACCTGTTTCCTTATTGTCAACTTTCTCAAAAATGAAAAAGACTTTTCAAAAACTCAAATACACTTTTGAAAACCACTAACCAAGGATCAATCCCCGGCAACGGCGCCAAAATGTAGCTATTTTGGAATCCAATCCCAAATACTACCGAGTTCGAACGCTAGGGAATGATCTATGTAAGGTCAGTGTTGCGTGTTCAAAATGTCACTTATGTACTTGTGTTTTGAAAATAGAATGAAAATTCACTTTTATTCCCATTAAATACCCCAAGAAACACTCAACAGTCCATTATAAGATAAAAGACTCAGCATGCATGCCCTTGTCCTATCTAGTGTTCTAGGGCTCAGGACAATATATCTGGACAATATGTCAAGTTGGACTGACTTGTGTATGGATGCAATGCAGGTCTTAGACTTTAGTACAACCCACTATAGTACTTTAAAAATAGTACAAATATATGTATTTAATATTTCAAAACAAATTAGAGTTAAGGGTTTGGAAAGGCTTACAATAAGTCACCTCAAGGCTCTAGGACAATATGGCCAGTATCAGAAGTTAGTACGACCCAGCAAAATAGCAGCATTGAAACAGCACATCAACAATTGATCACACCGCACCCTTGACAAATTCAGCACAATTCGAGAGCAAACAACAATTTTTTTATTTTATTTTTTATTAAGCATTACGATTTACAACACAATTTCAATGCACCAAGAAACACACAGCACAGGAGAACGAACAAAAACGCAAGAGAGAAGAAATTGCAAGGAACAACAAAAATATAGGTTGAATTCGGGGGTGATCAGGAAAGCTGTGAAACGCTTCGCGGCCGGCGCGTCGTTCTTCACGCGCCTCCGAAACCCTAGAATTTCATCTTTTTCTTTTTCTTCTTTTTCTTTATCTTTTATCTTTGCCTTTTTGCTTTGTTCTATTAGTTTGTGGCCACTTACTAAAGTATCTTTTTACTTTTTGGACACTTTAATACATTTAGAAGCTACATTTACACTAAAACTCTAAAATATATAGAAATAATATAGGAAATGTCATAGAAAATCGAAAAAGTTCTATAAAAAATAGAAAAGCTAGACTATAGAAGCCTAGTTGAAAGTCCCCTTTGAAATTGAAAATTGAATGAAATAGTGGTAAAAGGGCCGAAATAGCCAAAACAAAATGGATAGCCTAGTTCAAAGTCCCCTTTGAAATTGAAAATTGAATGGAATTGATTTGAAAGGGCCGAAATAGTTTTAGAAAATTGGGGAGCCTAAGCGAAAGTCCCCTTTCAACTTGAAGAACTCCCCACAAGTGCCCTCAAAGGTTTACTTGCATTTTGGGGGGTAGGGGTACAATTCATTTCTTGTTTTTGCATTTCCTATTTCTTTTTTGGACTCGTTCTTCTCACTCCGCATTTCCATTGTTTTACCTTTTGTTCCCGCATTGAAGTCCAAACAATATATATGGATACATATATAGCCATAAATATATATGTGTATGTATTTTAGTGCCTTCTTGTATACCAATGAAACGCAGACAGTGCTAGCACTCATGCCTAGAAAGTGTGCCTGAACCCCCTAAACCCAACTGAAAATACCCTTACTACACAAAATAACCCTAGGCGCACAAAAAAGGCCACCCAAACCCTTTTGCTGACCCAAAACAGTGATGTGAAACACTATGGACTCCACAATAGAAAGGGGGGGGTCTGGCATGCATGCGGCATGGTGTGAAACACGGCACCCCATGTGGCCATCATGCATGGCCCCCAAGCAACTGCCATGGTTCATAGGCCATGATGCTATGATGCCCCCATGCTGTATGGCGGATGCTGCTTGCGCCGAAACACTGCGCCCGAAACGTTGCCAGTCGCAAGAAACAGTGTCAGTCCGGGTAAGACCAGCCAACTGCTACATGTGGCTGGGTGTGGAAAAGTGGGCCAGCACACACACGCCTACTGTCAGGGTTCACTTCAAACAAGGCCAGCAGGGGACAAGAGGCCATTTAAGAGCCCAGCTCCATTATGAGCCGCTAAAACAAGGGTAAGAAATAGTGTACACCAGTTGGGACCTGAGGCAACTCAAAGAGACTAACTTCCGGGCGTTTTAGGGGCACTTCACACTACGGCCGTCCAAGCCGAGAGGCCATGGGAGTGAGTGGCCAAAGCTTTGGTGAGAGTCCAAAGAAATGAGTACTTGATAGGCAATAAATGATAGGAATTAGAGCCTTTGGCCGGCCATAGTGTGAAGCCTCCAAAGGCCAAGCCCAAAGTCCAAGCCCATACCATTTGTTAGGCTTGAATCCATCTCTCTTCACATGAATAATCCATCCAATTTCTTGAAATTTTCCTCCCACCTTCTCTAACCATGGTTTCTAGAAAGGAACGCATTTTTGTTCTACTTTTGGTTTTCATGGTCATAAAGTATGTCATTGTAGACATTTTGGCAATGCAAAAACTTGCAATTTTAGAACAAAATATCCAAATGATGATGATGGCAGTTTTTATTGCCCAAGGACGGAGGGTGAATTCTCAAAGAAGATGTTGGCAATTTCAGAGATATGGAGGTTTCTTAGAACACATACTTATGGGAGAATTTTCAAATGGTGATTTTCGAAAGCGGATGAGGGTGAGTCCATCTACATTTCAATATCTATGTACTGTTTTGGGGCCTGTTTTGAAGAAGAAGGACACACATCTCAGAGAAAGTATTAGTGTGGAGCGGAGGATTGCAGTAACACTTTCTCGATTAGCAACCGGCAATTCATTGCAAATGGTTGGTGATTTATTTGGGGTAGGGTTGAGTACAACTTCTATCATTGTGAGGAAATGTTGTGAAGCTATATAGGATTCATTTGAGACCATTGGTTCTTAAGAAACCAAGTCTTGCTTGGATGAAAGATATAGCAAAGGGTTTTGAAGCACTACATGGCATTCCACTTATTCTTGGGGCAATAGATGGTAGCCACATCCCTATTATAGCACCATCTCATGATCCTATATCATATTATTGCCGAAAGGGATATTATTCATGTTTACTACAAGGTGTTGTAGATGTTGATTGCAAGTTTTGGGACTATGATTTTGGATGGGCGAGACGGATTCATGATTGGGCCTTATTTCAGAAATCAGAAATTGGGAAGAAGACTATGAGAGGTGCATTTTTACCTTACAAATTCATTGGTGACGCTGCATATCCTATGAGGCCTTGGTTTTACTCACCATTCAAAGGCAAAAGAGACGGATTGCCTAGAAGTAAAGCACATTGGAATTTTATCCAATCAAGCACTCGTATGGCTGTAGAAAGAGCATTCAGAATTCTGAAAGGTAGATGGCGCATATTGTTGAAAAGGATTGACATGCCACTCCGAAATGTGCCTGATATTGTTACAACATCTCTATGTCTCCACAATCTGTGCATTCTAGAGAAAGATGAATTTTCTATAGATTGGGCTAAAGAAGTACAGAAGGAGCTGCAAAAAGAAGCCAAAATGACATTCGGGAAATTGCAAGAAACGGATATGTTTCACTCTCTAGAATCAGCATTGAAGAAAATGAGGCAACTTCAAAAAAAATCCGGAAGCCGAAGAAACACCATTCATAGAACCGGGAGAAGAAGAAGAAATTGAGAACGAGGAGAATCCTGCATGCTAAGAAACAAAGATGGAGCGACAAGAAAAAATGAAGAACATGTTGGCAGATTCATCTCAAGTTCATCTATTACTAGCGGATAGTTTTTACAGAAGCCATTTGGCCAGAAATTCAGAGATTCAGTTTGAAAACTGTACCAATGATGATGATTCTAGCCTAGATGAAGAGTAGCATATTCTAGAGCTTATTGATCAAACAATCAAATTGATAGTCTACTCTCTCAAGAAGCTCATTTGTTCTCTCAAAGTTTTTCATCAAACTTGTATTAGTTTCTGCCATTTTCTCAAAGATGTCAATGGCTCTATCATGAAAGTTTTGCTTACCTTTTGTTGGTGGTGTGGAAATGGTTGTCGGAGTTGTTGTACTCTCTAAATCCGGGGCTAAATTGGTTTGGCTTTGTACATTGTCCGTAGTTGTAGTCGAAACACGCTTCATGATCTACCCGGCTTGGTGATACCACTCATCAAGAGCATCGTAAAATTTGCTCTCTTGCCGATTATTCCCAGAAATTCCATTGGCCATTTTGTCTTCTTTGTATGCATCAAAAACAGTCTTGAATTTCTTGCGGCATGCCACAGCAATGTGGTTGAACTTTGGAAGTATAACAACCATTTTTGCATGGAGCCTCATCCAAGTATCAATTCCTACAAGCAAAAGATGCATAAGACATGTCAAAGGAGTCAAAAACGGCATGAGAAGAACAATTACAGCACATGCTCTCATTGTCAAACAAAGACTATGGAGGGTTTAAATGGAAAAATCCAGTGGCATTAGTCACCGGGGAGAAGTAGGTGGAGGGTTTGTTGACATTGTGCAAAGTGTCTCCATTGTGGTGCCGGAGACTAAGGTTCAAACCCCACCGGCCACTTCGGATTTGCCAATGCAATGGGGGGAAAGGGGGGCCTGGGGGCTGGGCACAGGCGCGCGGTGAAGGCCTTTAGGCCCCAATCCTCAATCCGAATATTTTGCAAAAAATTGAAATTAGTGTATAGAATTCAGAGTTTCATACCTTTTTTTTGCCGTTTCTTACAAATTCAGGTTCTATCTCCCCTTTCAACGCGATCAATTGAAGCACCTCTGAGTCCTCCCACTTTCGATTTGCTTCATCTCCTTCAATTTCGCCTTCAATTTTCATGGTTGCCTTCTTTTTGGGAGCAACTTTCTTCTTCGGAATAGCGTTTTCCTTAGGAGCAACTCTCTTTTTAGAGGATCCTACAATCTCACAATGTCCTCCCTCAACAACCTTCTCTTCTATCCTTTCAACATTTGCCTCTTGATTCTCTCTAACTTGAGTTGAGTAGGGCTGAAATGCTCCATAAGAAATTGGAGTCAACAAATTTTCTATCCCTATCAAAGGCGTTTGGCTACCAAAAAAAGGGTTTTGAGAAAAATGATCCATCTTCTCTTGCTACAAAAAAATGCGAGAGACAAAAAACAACAATGAACAGCAAAAAATAATCGGAGCACCTTCTACCAAAACACACGAGAGAGAAGAAGAACTTCAACGCAACCCACTTTTTGTTGTGCGATAAACAGTCCTTACAATCTAACGGTTGAGATCTTGTCAGTTTTTGATTTTTTTGATTTTTTTTTTTTGAAATTTGACGGACTCTCGACTAGAAATTGGGCAGCCATTTTTGGACAACCCAAGCGCACCTCGAGAGTCCGTCGCCATGTAGGCATTTTTCTGCCATGTAGGCAGTTTGGAGGGCGACGGACTTTGGGCTGAAGGTCCTAGTGTGAAGGCTCGAGAAGCCAAACTTTGGGTTTTCTGAAATCTCATTGGTGGAAACCCACGGCCTTTTGACCTTTGGCCGTAGTGTGAAGTGCCCCTTAGAGCACTTCCAGGGACGCCCAACGACTTCCAGGGACTTCTAGAATCTTCCAGAGACTTCTAAAGATTTGTAGGAACTTGTACGGACTTACTTGTAGGGACTTACTTATAGGGACTTAGGGTGGACGTCAACGTCCATGAATTGGTCAAATTTTGTAAAAAAAATCAAAGATTTTTTGGAGTTCTACAAGGTTTGTAAGTATGCAACATTTGCAAGAGGAGAATTGGAATTGTTGGCAGACAAAACTTTAATAAGAGGTTCATGAAAAGCAAAGGGAAGCAACTTTCCTAAGTTTTGGAAAAAATAACTTTTAACATTTTTGAACTTGACCTTTTTTCATTGTTTTTAGTTTGGTAACAAAGAAAAAAAATCCTCTTGAAATGCAAGTGCAAACATTATGAAACTCTCCAACTAAGTTTTGAAAAACTCTTTTTGAATTCTGATATAGCATGGACATTCACCTTTAACCCATAAAATGTCCAAGGCCATTTTTTTTTCAAAAACCATTCAAAACTACCATTTTTGCTGTGTTCACTAATGAAAACAAAACAAAACCAAAATTCAGAATCTAACCGAAGGACCTTGTACTTTACTTGTCTAAGATTTGACCTTACCAACGGGAGGATGTAAGCATCCAAAGTTGGAAAAAAAAAGTTTTTTTAAACACTAATTTGCAATTTCAGATGACTTTGACGACCATCTGTGGAATTTGTTTGCACTATGGACTTTGAATTTAAGAAGATCTTTAAATTTTTGATCTTTAAGATTCATATCTCAAAAGATATGTTTTATGGGCAAAGGAAAAGAGTGGGATTTGCAATATGGCCATTCTTTCCAAGAAAGGAAAGTTTTTAGCCAAACAAACCATTGGCAACGACAACAAAAACCTCAAAACTTGTTAGAATCAAGTTTAAAATAAAAAATAAAAAAAATCATTTAAGAATTCTTGTATAGACTTGTGGAACTAAATAAATTATAGGGCAAATAGTAGAAACCTTTGTAGAACTCATTGAAAAACCATCCTATAAAAAGAAAAAGTATTTGTATGTATTGAAAACAAAGACTAGCTTATACAAAAAGATAGTAGAGAAAGATAAGTCAATCATATGATGCCCATGGTACCTTTTGAATTGATACTATATACTATTGTTGCACAATTGATTATTCTATATGTAGGATTCTAACCCATAGAGAAAATTCTTTAGTTTGTTGGAAAAATTGCTAAAAGTATTTTCATTTTTGAATATGCCTTTCTGGGTTTTTTTGGAGCATTAATTCCACACCTTCCATATAGAAATATTTAGCCGCTTCATATGGAGACATTTTGCAAGGTGAGAGGTACAAAACCATTTTAATATCAACCATTGCTCATGTGCATACAATTTGTATGTTTCGCTCCAAAGACCAAATTTTAATAAAAAAAAACGCTAAAAATTGCCATTTTCAATGCAAACAACAACAATTTGTAACATTTGTTTCTTTAACATATCGTACCATATGATCTTACACTAGACCAATATGAAAATGTTTGGAAGAGAATTTTTTTTAAATCCTACCCAGTTTTCCAATCTTAAAAAGAAAATTCAAAAAATCTTACCAAATTCCGGGATCCTATATAGGTACCTCCCCCAACCTTGGAGAGTTCCTCGAGGGGATTCTTCAGACAATCTTGGGTTAAATATTCTTTCCATTTTCTTATAAGGTGACACCTACTATAGACAACGAAGAAAAAATCTTGGATAGAAGCTCTATTTTCAACATTTTTTTTTTTTTTTGAAAAGAACGGTGTGCATTAAAAGGTGAGAGGAAAAAACAAACAATTAGTCCGTCTCACGCGGATGACCTAACCTAGGGGGTCAACACTCTTTTTCGACACCTACCATGCTCTCAGTCAAGGTTTTCCAGCCATGTTTTAATAGTTGTGGTACTGATTCAAATTCTGGGATACAGTCCAAGATTCTTTTGATTTTATTTATTTTTTACTTTCCTTCCCTTCCTTTCTCAAGAGTACTTTGAAATACTTAAGATTTGACTTTTTCCAAGTGTCCGCTTGTTTCACAAATCAAACCCCAATGAAACTATAATTTTCTGATTAAAATTGTAATTTTTGTGAATTTCTGAAGTGGTTTGCCCTAAAATCCCTAAACCATCCATAGAGTGGATTTATAGACATCCTCTAAACATCCAATAACCACCTTTCTTTGTATCTATTTATTAAAGTATCGCAAACAATCTATTTCATTTTTTGGTGACGTTTTAATCACTACAAGAGAAAGGGGTGTTTTAAGTATAGTCCTAGTAGTATAGTCCTATAAATAATGACCCTTTTAGGATATTTTTAGTAAAATTTTACTAGAAATACATGTGTTTTTAGTAAAAAAATTTTGAAAATCTCCTAATAAGGTCAATACTTATAAGACTATACTACTAGGACTATACTTAAAACACCCCTTTCTCTTGTAGTGAATTAAATAAACACTTACATGTGTTTGATGCTTACAAAAAGCTTAAATGTTTAAAGAATTTTCAACTTATTAGTTGAATTTCTTCAATTATTTAAATACCAATTCTATGACTTCATATAAATTAGGGTCATTAAAATACAACAAACAAACTATTTAGTTACTTCTTGACACCATGAATTACCTAAACACATATATGAATTCAATATTAATATAAATTGTTGCATGATTTTTTTCATTTATTTAATTATGACCATATATGAATTAGGTTCCTTGAAGTACACCAAATGTTAAATTTTATTTTTAAATGACGTTTCAAACTATGTAGGCATGTGCATGAGTTTTGGGTGAATGTAAATCTTAAATATTTAAAAAGTTTCTAGCTTGTTGATTCATTTTCTTCATTTATTTGAATACTAATTCTATGACTTTATAGAAATGGGATTCATTAAAATACAGTGAAGGAAATATTTAATTTTTAATTCATGTATTGGATTCATTAGGACTTTACAGAAATTGGAGTCATTAGGACACCAGTAACACTGATTTTTAAATGACGTTCAAAATTATGTAAGCAAAGCATGAGTTGTGGGTTAACACAAATCTTAAGTATTTAAAAAGTTTTCAACTTGTTGATTGATTTTCTTCATTTTTTTCAATACTAATTCTATGACTTTATATAAATTGAATTCATAAAAATACAACAAATGTTGTATTTTATTTTTTATTGATGTTTTAAATTACATAAACACTTGCATGAGTTTTGGATTACTATGAATCTTTAGAATTTAAAATTTTTATAATTTGTTGGTCGATTTTATTCATTTATTTCAATATGTATTCTATGTTTTTACATGAATTGGGTTCATTAGAGTACCATAATGCTATATTTTTTTTTGTAAATGTCGTCTTAAAGTATGTAAGCACGTGCATGAGTTGAAAATTCATATAAATCTTAAGTATTTAAGAAGTTTCCAACTCGTCGGTTGATTTTCTTTATGTATGTCAATATTGATTCTATGACTTTATATGAAATGGGCTCATTAAAGTACAATCAGGGATATATTTAATTTTTAATTCATGTTTAAATTATGTAAATGTGTACATGAGTTTTGGGTTAACATGAAACTTTAGTACTTAAAGCTTACACAATTTATTGGTTGATTTTATTCACTTATTTGAATATGTATTCTATGACTTTACATGAATTAGGTTCATTAAAGTACCAATAATGCCTAAATTTTATTTTAGAATGACATTTTAAATTAGGCTAACACGTACATAAGTTGTGAGTTAATGTAAATCTTAGGTATTTAAAAAGCTTCGAACTTGTTGGTTCATTTTCTTCATTTATTTCAATACTAATTCTATGACTTCATATGAATTGACCATCCACAGGTCATGGCTTCTAAGCACATGGTTGCACTATCCGTGGTGACAGCCAATTGAGTTTTTCTTAAGGTACGTGCACATTGGGGCTTAGCAAGCGTTCTTTGCAGTGATGGTATGTGATTATTTTGGTTGGTATTCAGACCATCGTTGTTTTGTAACCGCCAAACCTAAGTGGCTGCAGAGCTGACAAGGATTATGAGCGATCTTTACTACAGAAAAATTAATGACTATTCCTAATTCTCTGACATTGCAGGTTGTTGTTATATAAGTTATAATCTTCCGATTTTGTAGATTTGCAAGGACTAGCAACGGTCTTTCATAATGCAAGGAGATTTGGGCAAATACATAACTTAATAGTGCCACATTGAATTCAGTGACCCTCCTCACTTCATAACATTCAATAGCAGGTGGACTGCCTCCCCTTGACAGAATGGTGTGGAATATTCTACACCATAAGTAGCTAAATACCACACGTCGATTTTGTCAGAGAATGGAAGTAATTCAACTGGCACGACTATACAAGGTAGATTAAAATTAAAAGAAAACCAACATTCTACACCAATTGAACAAAACACACGAAAAACAACATTTTAAACCCATACATTGTGTATTTTGAAAACTCAAAATAGAATTGGTTTTGTATGAATGCAAGCTAAATGATTGCTTCATTGATTTCTTTTTCTTTTATGTATTTTGAAACATTTTAAAACATACAAAAGAAAAAGAAAACAATGAAACAAACATTTAGCTTGCATTCATACAAAAACCAATTACATTTTGAGTTTTTAAGTGAGGAGAGAAGCTATATATATATATATATATATATATATATATATATATATATATATATATATACATTTGGGGTCGTAGGAGCTAAAACAACCCACATGGGATATGTAATTTAGAATGAGTAGGAGCCTCAGCCACTTATAATTAAGTCAAAAGTAGGAATTGTGTTTGAAGTAAAATTTCAGTCCTCATTTAGGTATAGTAGGATAACTTTTCTCAAAAACTTTGAACTTAAAAAAGTTGTTAAGTGAAGATAAGTTTCATCTCCAAAAATCTGTTTGATATTTCAAGCCTCCAATAAAAAGATATGGACAAAATTCAGAGAGTATGATTGAAAATGTTAAAGAAAATGTCCCTTCCAACCCCTCTCTCAAATTTGTCCATAACTTTTGATTGGAGGCTTGAAATATCAAATGGATTTTTGGAGATAAAACTTATCTTTGTTTAACAACTTTTCTTAGTCCAAAGTTTTTTGAAAAAAGTTATTCTACTATGCCTAAATGAGGTATGAAATTCTACTTTAAACATAATTCCTACTTTTGACTTAACTATGAGTGGTTGAGAAACTACAAATTCTACTTTACTTATCCCACATGGGTTGTTTTACCTTCTACCACCCCATGTGTATATAAAAAGTTGTCTTCTCACTTGAAAATCCAAAATAAGTTAATGATGGCAAATTGTAGTCTAATTTTTTAACTTTTTATAGTACTTTTTCAATTTTTTGTGGCATTTCCTATATTATTTATATATATTTTGAGTATTTAGTGTTAAAGTAGTCCAAAGTACAAAAAGGATAAAAAGAAAAGGAAAAAGATAAAGAGACTGGCACAAATAAAGAAAAGATGGAAAATTAGGGATTCAGAGGCGCACGAGGAGATTCCACAGGTCAAGACGCGCCTCGCACCACCTCCGATCACCCCTCGAATTTTTCCTTTTATTCCTCTCCTTCTCTCATTTTTCTCTCTCTCCCATGCTGTATTCGTATTCTTCTCTATCAGTGTTGTGCTTTGCATTCAATTGCGCTGTTTAAATTTGTGCTGTAAGCTTTGCGTGTGATGCGCTGAATATAATAAAAGGAGTTATTATAAATGTGTTGGTTGCCTGTGTAATTGGGTTGTTTAATTGGAGTGTGTAATTTTGCTTTTGGAATTGAGGTGTAGTGTGTGATTGGCAAAATTTGTGCGATAATTTTCGGAATCTTAGATTGCCAACTGATCATCGTGCTCAAAGCTTTGACTGACCTACTTCCTGTGAGTGTGTCTCCCAAATCACTGTGTTTTCCGTCTGGGTGATTATCAATTAAATTAAAATTTTCCTTCATGTTGGGATTCTAGGATTTTTCCCAATTGTTACTACGGTCTGGAGAATGTGATGGAGGTGAGATTTTGGTCTGAGTGTAAGTATCAAAAGAATTGGGCGAAGATTTGAGGCGAGGAAACAAGGACAGACCAGAAATCAGATTTTTGAGAGCCGGATTTGAGCGCCGGGGATTCCAACAGTGAAAAAAATCCGTTGCAACTTCGTGGTTGGGAATCAACAATTTGAAGTTGGGGAGCTTCGTCGTCTTTTGGTTGATCCGGCAAGTGCGGTTAATAAAGTCTTGCTGCTGGTGCAGTGGGGCTGGGGAAATTGTAATCTTTCAACCAAACTGAAGCAAAATTGTCAAAATTTCCGATTGGGAAAAGCAAAGTGAGTGGGATTTGACGAACAAGAGGTCGAAATCAGAGTTCAATGCAAGAGAACTCGAAATTTGGAGGAATACCGAGGCAGTCTGAAATTGGGAAAGAATTTGAGTTGCAGCCGGCACTCACAAATGCGGTCAAACATTGACAATTTTGGCTGATTTGGCTGAATTGTGATCAATTGAGGTTTGGTGAGGACCTCATCAATCAAGCGAGCATGGATTTTGCAAAACAATATCGAGAAATTTGAAAAATTCGATCAAATTTTGTAAATACACAACATTTAGAGGCGGGGGGGAGCAGACAACCGCAGCGTCGAAGCAGATCGCTGAAGTTCAATCACAGACAAGGCGACGACAAACGGTCGGATATTTGCCGATTATTACACGGGTAAAAGAGTATCAATCAGATGTGGATATTGCCAGGGTATCGGAGGAGGGTATCGACCGGGGTCTTGGGTGGATATTGAACGGGAATAGGGCCTAAAGGCTTTTAATTAAAAAAAAGTTTCAAAATCATTCATTAAAAACAAATTGAAATAAAGGTCAAAGTTTTTGAACGGCCTTTGAGCCGTGACCCTAAATTGGGAATTAGATTTAGAATTTTGTTATTTATTTTGTATCAATTGTTATTAGAGTTTGCGTTGGAAATTCCATGTATATGTTGTAAATTTGAATTTTGGGATTGTAGGTTGTTGCTAATCCTTGATATTGGCCATATTGACCTTGACTATGTGTGTGCGGACATACTGTGAGTTATTCTAAAACATTAATTCTTATTCCTTTTGCTAAATACTAAGAATAATAATATTATTACTTAAATAGTCTGTAAGTCCTGCATTGCACATGCATTCATCACAAGTCAGTCTACATTGACCTATTGTCCCAGATCTATTGTCACAAGCCAGTAGCGCACTAGACAAGATTGCGACTGCATACATCAGTCAATAGCATCTACTAATGGACAGTTTGAGTGATACCTTGGGTTTTATTGGGATTAACAATGAATAAGTCTCTGAATTTTGCAAATTTGTACATGGTGACCTTTGGACACAACGCTAGCCTTACATAGTTCATTCCCTGGTGTTCGAACTCGGATTTTAGTTGAATAAGATTAGATTCCGAAAAATATACTACAATAAGGATGCACCCATTGTGATAAATTATAAACACATTCTTTCAAGGTTGTCATGCCATCTGAGATCATGTTGGCTCTTGTGCTCATCTGATGCTAAATATGCCGTCTTATTTTGTACGACCTTAATCAGCATTGCTGCGCTAGTTAGAGTTTTGTTTGCTTTCAGTGGCTTGTATTGTACTTCAACACTAGAGTTTGGAAGGAGGATCAAGTGTTCTGAATTTGAGAACATGGTAATGATTTTTGGACTCATCCACATTTTGAATAAAAAAATATCATTAACACATGTCACATGTATATGATTTTTTTTTCATCCACAATCCGACCTTTCTCAATTCAACCTTTTTTGGCAAACCACTTGACAACATTTTGCTATTTTTAGCCAAATAAATCTTGTAATTTGGTGCAATCTAGCACCAAAAAACAAAAAGAAGCCTTGGTAAGAGCACACCACCACTCCAATTTAGAAATCATTTGCTATGGGTGTGTGGAGGTTTGTAATGTCTTTATTCTTGAAGGAGTGTAGTTGTAGTTGAGTTTGATGGCAGTATGGATCATTTTTGGTCATTTTATTTACATCCTTCAAATTTTGTTAAGGAAGTATCAGAGCTGGCGGAGACACCATGTCAGTCAATGGATTAAGACAAAAGTGTTAATTTTTGGGGTATGTGAGTGTGATGTAAACAACTGTAATGTGTGTTCTATAAAGTGCCCCTTATTCTTCTTTGTGTGATGTGGTGCTTGTAAGGGGTAAGCATTTGAAGGTTGAGTCGGACCAAACCAAGAACTCAAGAATGGTTGCTGCCAATGGGCATAAGATTTGGGAACATAGCACCAAACCAAGAATTCAAGAATGGTTGTTGCCAATGGGCATAAGATTTGGGAACGTAGCAGAGAGATATGGGGTTGCACTCGAGCAACACGATACGGCGTTGGTGAGTATTTTTTTGAACCTGTCTAACTTTATGCACAACAATGCAGTGCAAAAATAGTAGGACCTTAGGGGTGCAAACTTCAAAGCTTATATTCCAGCAAAGGAGCATAAAGTTCTAGAGTGCGAGTAACCTTTTCAAAGTGTTTTGATGTTTCTAAGCATCTTATAAATTGAATAAAGTAGTACAATGTAAGAATCTTGTTGAAAAAATAATCTTTAGAATGCAATCTTTAGAATTTCTCAAAAGAAATTATTGGACAAGATTAAGTTTACTTGCTAGAACACCTTCACTATTCGAATTATTGTGATTTGATTCAATCTTAAAGCTGTTAATAGTATGACTTTGTCTTCAATCTTAAACCAACCTATACTAGATGATTGTTTAATGAGTGGAAATGAAGTATTGTTTTGTTAACTTTTTCTTTATGTATTTTCAACTTGAGCCTTCAACGTAAACAATCAGGAAGATAATCAAATAAATAGTATAAATATTTGAAGTTAAGGAGATTTGAATCCAAAAGATCTTGCCAAGTAAGGTACAAAAAAAAACTTCTTTTCTTAACCTTCCATATGAAATCAATATTCCAAAATCGACTTGGCAAAAGTTTTTGAAATTTCTTCCACACATTCATATACCAATCTATTATAAGCCCTTGGTTATTCGTAGATATGGGAAAAAATTGAAGTTCCTTGATCCATTGAATAGAAATGACAATTTGGAATCCATAGATATGTGGAAAAATTGAAGTTCCTTGATCCATTGAGTAGATATGACAATTTGGAATGGTTTTTGATAGGAAAACTATCTAAGTAGGTCGTAGAAAATATTTAGATGATAGGACTAAAGTTATGTAGAGTTTCATTTTGCCAATAGCCACAAATGTATCCTAAATATATGAAGTTTTCTCTTGAGTTTTAAAATATCCAAAAACTAACCAAAGAGTATTAATTATCTATTATATTATGCTTATCATTATAATCAATTAATTTAAAATTCTTCCAATGGTTATCAATATTTAAGTGTTACGTTTGAATGAATGAAGTCTTTTTATTCTCTTCAAATGAATTTGAAACTATTATTGGTTTTTCATGTTTGAAGGTACACCATTTTCTAACGTATTGACAAAGAAAACATTAGTTTTGGGAAATGATTGCATTTTCTTTTTCAAAAAATGTTGAAAGACCAAACTTAATGTCCTTGAACAATTTGAAGGGCTAGAAAACTTATATTTCAAAGTTCATATACATTGAACTTGTAGTTGATAGGGAACTTCAAAATATAAGTTGGAAGACTATTGTATTTCTTTGAATAAGCTAGTCTTTTCATATCCATGCATCAAAAAAGTGGATGCACTTTGGCCACCCATTATAAGTTTTGAAATGTCTATAATTGTTATGTATTTGAAACCAAAGAACCACAAAAGCTAATCAAGTTGTGCCTTAAATCCTGTCTTAAATTTTATTGTTGAAGGGCTACCATTTGGACTATTGTGTTTTCTCAGCTGAAGGTAAAACTGCTACAAATCATCAGCAACCTCCTTGGTCATCCTACATGAAAGCAAGAATCGTTAAGAAGACCATGAAGCGCATTAAGAGCCTTAATGTTTTTACCATTTCTAAGACCTTCTGACTTAATCAATTATATCTTGCTACACGCTCTGATACGTTTTTAGGCTTCCAACATTCTTAGCACCCGCATTCTATCTTTTAATTGAAGTTTGTGGCAATGAAGAAGCAAATAATGATCAGCCTCTACAAGATGCATGGACCTCATAGACAAAGTGGATAGGAATGAGAAATACTCCATATGGTGCCTTGGATTAACACACTGCCTGGCTATGCAATGAATTTTCTAAGAAACTCTACAAGTAAAGGCCTCAAGTCCTTATCCTTCATTGAGTCTAGTTTAAGCCTCTTTAGAAGCAAAGAATCTCCCTCCAACACTTGTTGCAAACTTCCTTGAGCATGTTGCCTCACTACAACCAAAATTCAAAGCAGAAGATATAAGACACATCAAAATTTTCAAACATCAAGACAACACTAAATGACTAGACTGGATTCGTAAGGAGATGGATAGATGTTGCTATTAGATGGAGAGAGGGGAAAAAGAAACCATAAAATAATGACAGAATTTGAGACTGCCCTGGCCGCAATTTCCTAAGAACTTCCTACATGATTCAGGTCTTACAAGATTTCTTAGTAGCCTTCTGGCAACTTTTCACTCTCCCATGAAGCTGCAAACAATAGGTTGTTTATGTTGTTGTTGACTAGATTTCAATGAATTAATTCTTAGAACAAAAACCGAAATTCTAAACATTTCTTGTGCTAGAAGCTTGAAGCTTTTACTTAAGTTGAGTCTCGTCACCTTGATGTTACAATCATTATGGCTTTGATCAGAAATTTCATGAAATCAAAATGATGATTTTGAAATCTTAGTCTAATGAATTCACAAGAAGGAGCAACCTTGGGCTTGAAATAGCAATTCAATCTTGTAAAGTGAGATGTAGAGATATTGGTATATGGCAAGATGAGTGGTTGGAAAGTATTATTGAGACACATGAATTGTAAGTTAGGCAATGAATGAGAGTGAGGGTTTTTTGTTTTTTAACAGGTTTTTTTTTTTTTTTTTTGAAACAATGGCAAACCATTGCATTAAAAGAGAGACAAAAATAGCCAAGCCCAAAGGTTGGTCAAATGAAGAGAATAAGAACAAAAAGAAAAAGAAAAAGAAATAGAGAGAAGACTAAGAGAAGAGGCAAGAGGGGGGGGCCTTTCTTAGACTAGCTAATCCTAGTCTTGTCTCTTCTAATAAGAGTGGGGGAATGAAGCCAAATCTTATCAAATTGAGACCAAGTACAAGCAAAATGTAGAATTATTGCCCGTTGGGTCCTCATAAAGGCCGCGCGTCCAGAGTCGAGAAGGGCATTCTAGAGAATAAAGTGAATAAGTTGTAATGGCCACCGGTCGTGGGAGAAAACCAAGTGATTGTGAGAGGTCCAACAAAGCCATAGTACTTCACCTCTAAGGATGGACCAAATGGTTTGGAAGGCAAAAAAGTTTCTAGGGATTGGTGTGCCAAAGATGCATGGAAGGGCCTCTAGTTGAGGGGTGTGTGTGTGTGTGTGTGTGTGTGTTAAAAGGGGGGGTAGCCCGCGAATATGATACATGATGGATTGGGCATAATCCCACATATCTTGAGATTTCTCACAAAGGTAGAATTAATGAAGCGGAGTTTCTATGGCACCTATTGAGCAGCAGAAACATCTGGTCTCCTTTTCAAGAGCAACATGTATTTTCTAGGAGTTCACTGCCACAGCATTGTGCCAAATCGACTAGATAAAAGTAGCATCTTTCTGTGGATGTCTCTTGAGCCAAACATCTTGCCAATGGGGAGTGAAGGTGTCAAGGAGGAGGCTGGCCCATTTTGATGGGATTGTGCGTCGAGGTTGAGCCGAGTTGGTGAGGAATTTGCAGTTTATCGATGAAGTGTAGTCAAGCAGAGATTTCTTGTTTGACCAACGCCATCTTTTTGGATCATATGGTATGGAGTGGATGGCACCAACATATAGTAAAGTAGGAGTGCGGCTTTTTCCTTTCTTGATGGTCACTACTCAAATCCTCCCAATAAATCTCCGGTGTACAGTTGGCGATCTTGAAGGTTTGTCAAGTATCAATTGCCTAGATTTAAGTGTAATTTGCACTACCACACAAGTTTTGACAACACAAAGTACGAAACAAATGGTTTAGTATATTTATTGTTAGTTGTGCCAAGCAAGTATTGTATTTTTTGGGTGGATAGTGACAAACTTTGTCACTACCCATTCCTCAAAAAAGAATCTAATTGCTTTTTCTTTATTACCCCTTTAAATTATATTTAATTAATCGAATTAATCAATTTAAGTGAAATGAAATTTCCAAGCCCCTTCAACTCCATCCGCTTGTAATTTTCAGGTAGCGGTGCAGATGGAAATGAATATGGAATGAATAAATTGCATGCATAGGGTATGCACATTGTATTGGTATGTTGTACCCATATTTATATAAGTATCCTGTATCTCATATCCAAAGATTTTTAAATCAACCTTAGCAAAAGGAAAGAGGGATTTTCCTAATAAAATCAACAGATATCAATTTGGAGGGGTGGAGGTGGGGTAGGTTCATTGTACCCAAACTATTAACAACCACTTTTTAGTGGATAGTATATTTATTTCTCATTTCTATGATATCAGTAACAAGTTTATATTCTTTTTTATTTCATAGAAGTGGGCCATCAACCTTCACTGTGATTAGAAGTAATTAACCCCAAATGTCCCAAGTCCCAAACTCTTTTTTGAGCTTCTACAAATTTGATCCAAGTTTATGAAAGTGTCAACAATCAATTTTTTTTTAATCGTAACCGTCAAAATTCAATCAAGATATGTTAAAGATTACATAGGAATAGATCATTAACTCCAAAGATCCCTTTGTCTCCGTGGGGGACAAAATTAATTTCAAGTAGGTTGTTCGTATAATCTCAATTTCATTGTAATTTTTTGAAACTTTTTTGCTTTACACGAATCCAAAATAAAAAATAGTCTATGGATTTCATGAGCAAAAGATAGTTTTGGCTCATGGCTAAATCACTCAATTTGGGTCAAATGAAAACAACTACATTCTTTATTTACCTTCAACTTCATTGCACCTACACCTAATGGCTTAAGCTGCTGTGTCCATTTACTCACTGACCCGTTATGCAAAAAAATTACATTAGCTTTCCAGGAATATAATTTTGATTTCAATTGGTACTTGGATGCAAAATCAATGGCACCTACACTGTAAAATAGAGTTCATTGGGCAACACAAAAACAAACATGAAAGGCAAAATAATTTTAGGAAAAAATATATTTTTCATAGAAAGTGATTTTCTCTGGTACATGGAAAGACTTCATTCATTTTATTTGGATTATTGATGAGAAATTTATGGATAATCACGTTTTAAAGGTGGTCTTCTTAAGAAAATAAGTTGTAGGATTCATTTTAATGGATCTTATAATAAAAGAAGTTGCAAGGAGCTTTCTAGAACACTTTCACTGTTAGGATTGGTGACTTTCAATTCCATTTTTGAACTATTATTGTACGTTGAGTCAATTTTGTTAGAGCCCAAACAAAATTGTTTCTTTTTCGATTGAATTATCTTCATTAATTGAAATTAGAATTTTCAAGATTTAGTACATTGTGATTGGAAATATTTAGTTCACTGTAGCTATAGTCCCCCTTCAATAAGGAATTGCAAGCTTAGCATGACATAAGGCATTACAAAATCTTGTTTTGGGAGGCTAAATGCAAAGCATGATTTTCAAAATCTTGTTTTATTCAAACTAAATCAAGCTTTACAACATTGAAGGCATTATTGCAAGAAAGGCGAGTGATTCATTTTAGCCTCCAGTATAAGTTACTATGAGTTCTAAAGCTAAAATTAAGGCTTAACAATCAGGTTTACAATTTCAAATAATCAAACTTTAGAAGTAAGTCTATTTATAACATAGTACTTTGAACATTATTTTTTACTAGTTTTTTCTAGTTTTTGAAACACATGGACAATATGGTTTTTCAATTTCCATCATTTATTAGGATCTTCTTGAGATTTTTTTTTTATATAAATCTTTTTTGAGACTTCACTTTATGGCTTGTTATAAATTCTAAAAATTTCACTACTTGCCATATTTATTTTATTTTTGAATTGTTTTTTAACGAATCTGACCTGTGTGTAGGGTAATGATTTATTTTTTCCTTCAATTTTGAACCTACTTCTATATAATAATTCTTTAAAGACTAAAACTTAAGTGAAATTTTTGGATTTTTTATCATGAATTCTCAACTCAATTTTTCAAAATTCAAAATTAGAATTTCAAAATGTGTAGCACAAAAAATGAAGATTCAAAGCCTTAGTTAATGTCTTCATATTATTTATGCAAGGTGCAAAAAAAAAGCTGATTTCTTTGCCTCAAATGCAAATATATATCTTGCAAATCATTTGGTCAAAGTTGATTTTATCATTGATGATTTTGCCTACACCTTGAAAGTGTCAAGGCCATTTTTCTACCAAAAAACGCTTAACGTCACTTGCCTACTATCGTGAAGGGAGAATTTGGTTTGGGAAAACACAAAGTTCCTAGCTACAACTAGAATTGGTTTAGAAATATGAAGGATCCCAAAATCAAATAGAAAAAAATTGAAAAGATACGCATAAAGTATAGTGTCTCCATACAAGTACAATACATGTGAAGGATATGTGTATTAATATGCATACTTGTATAGTACTTGAAGTCGTATAAATACCCGTATAATCCTCCAAATTGTATAAATATTTGTATAAGTACTTGTATCATACTTGTATAATACTCCAAGTTGTGTAAATACTATATATGCTTTGTAGAAGATAGTATAATCCAAGTATACTACCAAAAATTGTAAAGAAGTTTAATGTCTTGATAATAAAACTTGAGAAACTCTCCAAAGAAATACCCAGAATTCAAGTGAGTGCCATGAACGCTCCAAGATTTCAAATGAAGAGTGTGATAGGTTTTTGAAAAGCTAACACAGATATCTACTATCCCTCCAAAATTCAACTCAAAAGAAGATATTGTTCATCTTTTGTAGCCTGCCAAAGTTCTTCCTTCTCAAATCAAAGACAGCTTGACTCTAATCCACTTCCAAGCCTATATCTCTCATTATAAAGCTGCAAACTAAAAGTGTGATAGCTTTTTAAAAATCTCACACCAAAATCTACAACCTCTAAAAAATTCAGCTCAAAATAAGGTACTATCTATGTTTTATAGTACGCTAAAATTGACACTCTCAATTTCGGCGGCAATTTTATACCTTCTTACTTATAACACCACAACTTCCACTATACAACTCCAAAATAAGTTTGCAATATCTATTTGGAAAGTTATTACAAGTATCTATAAACTCCTTTAAGACTCAATAAAAACAAAAGTACTATTCATAAGTTGTAGGTGGTCAAAGTTCTTTCTCTTTAATTTAAAGGTAGCTCATCACTATTTTACTTACAAGTCTATAACTTCCACTTTACAAATTTAAATGAAGAGTGTGATAGCTTTTAAAAAAGCTAACACAAGCTTTTACTAGCCCTCTAAAAATGAATGAAAACAAAAGTATTGTCCATGTGATAGAAGCGCTCAAAGTTTCTATTCTCAAAGTCCATGACAAACAACCCTCTCACACCTCCTCAAGCATAACTTTTGCATAAAGACTTAAAATTGAGTGAATGATAGAGTTTTGAAATCATACAAACAAAATGCAGAGCCTCTTCAAATTTCATAGCAAAAACACTTTTGTACAATGTGTTATCAATCTTCAAAGTTTTGATTTCTCTAAGCAAACTAAGAGGAGGATGAAGAAGAAGACTCCACCTCATCTTTCACCTCATCCTCCATCTTTTCTTCTTCAACAAGTGAGTTTTTTCAAGCAAGCCACATAGACCATATTCATCCATTGGTTAATTCTTTTCTACTCCATAACTCTATCTACATCCCATACGTAGAATTCTAGTCTTTTAAAAATCTCACAAAACAAAGTAAAACAAACTTTACCTTTTTTTTTAACAACTTCAAACACAAACTAAAGTCTTAAAATGTCTTCAAGTTTAAAACTAAGCATATTAATGCCAAAGAATTGTTTAATAGAGGTAAAAAAGGTAGAGTCCATTCCATTTGAATAGATTAAACTCCCCCCAAAACCCTCTTTTTGAACAACAAATATTAATTTGTACATAATGTACTCATTTACTATACAACATGGCATCTTGGACTTCTTTTGTAAAAGAATCTACGCAAATCAATTAACACCCCTGTCTCCTATTGCATTTGCTTAAAGTGTAGGCTCACAATATTTGTTTAAAGTGTCATTCATCATTCATCAAACCACATATTAGTATAAACAATTCTTTACACTTCCATGTTACAACATTTGTTTATAGCATTCTACATATAATTTGCTTAAAGCCATTCTATCACAACAATTAAACTATACACTTACTCAGTCCAGTACATTATAAAGTTGTTCCATTGCTTAAAGCTTAAAACTTATCATACAATCTAAAATACACAAGAGCAAGTGTACCCGTTCTAACTTGAATTTGGGCTCTAGTTGTTGACAATAATCTACTTGTGGGCTAGACGGCTCGGTATTGTGTCGGACCTTCTTCACCCTAGGAGGGTCATCAAAATCAAAAGGAATGTCTCCTTTCGCAGCTGGTTTCTCTGGCAACTCTTAAACAAGTAGCTTAAGCTTGTACACTCGCTTGAAAGGTGCCAATATATACAACAATTGAAGATTTGAGGAACTTTCATACATCAATCGAAAGTGCCAATACATACAACAATTGAAGATTTGAGGCTTGATTCAAGATTAATTACCTTAGAAGATTTGAGGAACTTTCAAGGGAAGAACTTAAATTGCTCTGCAACTCCTCTACTTTCGATTGAAGAAGCTCATTCTTGTTGATGACATCAAATGCTACATCCAACACTTCCTGAAGTTGGTCTAGCAGGGTTTTTTTATATGGGAGAAGTGCATTCTTGCTGATGATAGCAGATGCTACATCTAATGCTTCTTGAAGCTGGTCTTGTAAACTCAAAATCTCCTCCACCATTCCACTTTTCTCTTCGCCTTCTAGGAGCTTCGTGGCAGCATCAACTGCTTGTTCACGCCTCATTGCTCCAATCAAGACAGCCTCCATTTTTTGCCCCTAAAAACCATCACAATGGCTTCGCTTACTCAGACTTGTGCCTGAATGACTCACAAGGTCACCGGGAGCTTCAATGACAAACTAGGAAGTCTCAAAAATCCCCCTACCTCTCTGTTGACAGTTTTGGGGCTGCCAAAAAACTTGTGCGCATCTCTCAAGGAATCAAACAACCCGCAGACTAGGTTGAAACCATCTTGCAATAGTGCAATTTTTGAAATGATTTGACAGTGGAAGTGGCTCAGTTTGACCTGTGTCACATGAAATTGTATTTCAAAAAATGAGTGCAATAGCCCTCAACGAATCTAAGGACGTGCAACACTTGACTACGGGAAAAAATTTACAACACTTTCATCTGCTCAATTGGAGCTTGACCAACTCTCAATACAAGTTATAAGATTACCTGCATTTTTGCTCTTTAAGGATCTTGCAAGAGGTATGAAACAAAAACAACACAAAAAACTTGAACAAAACTAATGAGCAAGGGTGAGGGGAGGACACACAAGAAACCAAAACAAAACTAATGAGCAAGGGTGAAAGGAAGACGGGCTTATTATGCCCCAGGACAAGAATCCAAGGATTTGAATTTGAATATAAGCTAAACAACTGCCATTCTTCATCCATTAATACAAAAAGAAAGAAAGACGGCAGGGTAAATGTACAAGAGAAATTGTCAGAAATTGCATCAATTGGATCCATCAATCAATCTGCTAGTCATTAGGTATTGAACTGCTGATGAGACAAATTCTAATCAAACGTGTAGAAACCACCACAAGGAGAATGAAGAATGAAGCAAATATGGGATTAGAGAGGTTCTAGCACTGATGCAACCACAACAATTCAAAAGACTTCCAATGGCGTGCTCATTTGGATGCCGCGGTTGAGCGAAAACACAAGGCAAGGTACATGTGTACAAAACGTCTATAAAATAGCTGCTGCAGCTGTGAAATGCTTAGGAGTCATGCCACCTCGATGACACTAAACAAGCGATTGTGCTAAAGGAAACTGGTCAAATTTGATCAAATAAGGTTCAGAGCTCTACGGCTATGGTAACAGTCTAGCAAATTCATACTTGATTTAAGAGGGATGAGTGAAAATTTGATCAGATAGGATTTGGAGCTCTACGGCTATGGTAGCAGTTTGGCAAATTCATACTTGATTCAAGAGGGATAAGTGAAAATGCGTCTGCCTTCAAAAAGTGTCCAGTTGCCAAATGGTTAGTGCCTGCTTAGAAAGCAGCCGCATTAGTACTAAGCCCATGCACATGTAAAAAAGATGGCGGGTGCCAACAGATGCTGGCGGGTTCCGCCTGGCACCATGGCGGAACTCAACTTGGCAAAATTGAGACCTGCTAGTACCTGCGCCAAGTAAACCCTAGCCTACGGGAAAAAAAAAATTGGTTTCTTTTAATCTTCACGGTAATTCTTGGGTAGCTGCTTTGTTGCAGGTGTTGCCAACTTGAAGGTGCTGCTTTGCTATAGGTGTTAACATAGGTTGTAGTTCTATTTGGTTCAAGATTTTCAGTTGTTTCGTTTAGAGTTTGGGGTGTCTACTCTTATTTGAATATCCATAACTACTTCAAAAATATTCCAAAAAATATGAAACAACTTGGGTTAGATGCCAATTCTTCTTGTCTTTTGAGAATAATGTTTTGAAAAATATATAGAAAGTTTCACTTGCCTAAAATTTAGTTCCAATTATTAAATGGTTGGTTTAGGGACCTTCAACCTTAGCATGTATCCATGTATGAAGCAAGCTTTTTTTCCCATTTTGTTAATGAGTGCCATGAAAGCCATCTAAAAAGATGTAGTGGTGCTTTCTAATTGTGAGTTGTTTCCACATAATGGATGCAAAAAATTAAATTAGCACATATCGCATGTCCATATCATAATTCAATGCAAACACCAATCTAATAGCCGAACAATGATCTAAAACATGTTATTTCACAACATTGAATAATTTTATTGAAATAAATATTCTAAAATTAGAAATTTCTCTCATTTCTATTGACACACAAGTAGAATATGTAGAATGAGAAATTTTATACTTATTACTTTGAATTTCACTCAAAATTACCTCCCCAATCAACAAGCACAAAAGACATCTTTCATGGCCTCTCTTGCCACTTTTGCTGCTAAACCTTCACAAGAAAGTTGCATCCTTCCTGCATGAAGCTCAACAAAAGGATCATTTTGGAGTCTAACATTTTTAGGCACAAGCACTTGTTGCCTCTTCAACTTGCAATAGTTGTATAGAACACAACAAGCTAAAGTAACTACGGCTACCTTATCTGCAAGCATATTGAATCCTTTAAGAATTTGCCAATAATCCTTTAAAGCTCCAAATGCTTATTCTATAACTACTCTACCACTATTAATAGATGAATCAAACCTGAACAAACCACAAGATATTCTTAAAAAATATATAAATATGAAATATAAAATTTGAAGACATTTGAAACTAAAAAATGAATAAATAAATAAAAAGAAACTTACCTAATTTGATCCACCATTGCTGCATTACCCGGCTTGAAGTTCCTTAGTATGTATGATCTTCTGGGGTATTTGTAGCGCCAATGAAATATGGCCTCATGTTCAATCTACTCAAATAAATGACCAATGTTGCTAGAATTTGTCTTGTGCTCAATTCTGCAACAAGATAAGACACAACAAATTGTCCAGCATCATGCACACCTCCAAGTTGCCATCCACAAATATTCTAGAACATTCTATTTGTGTTACACACTTCTTATAAAACAATGCTAAGAAATTTTTCTATTAAAAAAATCTTGAGGTATGGAAGTGTATCATGTATTTGGTTGGCAAGTCAAGGGAATATGAATGCCATCAATTGCATTAGCAATGTTTGAAAATCTAATACTATATTTCACAAATGCATAATCCTCGGAGGACTATGAACCATCAATTACTCAAACCTACATGTTACAATGCATTGTGAGAAGAAATCACATCTGTTAAGCACCAAAATCAAAATTCAAAACCATCATGAAGCATATTATAGAAACCATATCAATTTATGCAACAAGGAGTTTAAACTTTTGAGATTCTACAGGAGTTAAGAAGGGGGTTGGGGTTGGAGGTAGGTGTATCCAATGACAAAATTGTAGGTTGTCCACATGAGCTGATGTCAAGAAGGAGAGCCAATGCCATGATATCTGTAATAATAATTCTTTCCATAAATAATATTACAAAATCTTTATCTGACCAAAATAGTTAACATCTACCAGAACTGGGGCAAAATTCTCCCTCATTTGCCAACCTTTCCGTCTATTTCAACTAACATCATAGCATTCTATGAAAGCCCAGGCATTAGCAATCAAAACAATATCTAAAACAAGATAAATCACAACAAGCATGTCAAAAATAATACCAAGATTACCAATGGGAAAGAACCAAATGATTTGGAGATGAAAGAATACTCTATACTTGGACTTCAGAGCCTAGCAAAAGGCAACAACTGCCTCTTAACTTTGTTCCCTGACCATATTCCTATATGGAACAAAAAGTAATCCCTAAAGCTTAAGCAACAATGTTGATGTTCATATTCTAGACAATGAACCGAGAACTTCCAAGCATTTTGTTGTCTAGCAAACTTTTCATTCATCCAATCTAATTGTTGAATCTTAAAGAAAAAAACTTCCTTTATGATAAACTTCTTGAAATTGCAGGAAATGATATTTTTGTAAAAAGATATAAGCCAAAATGTGCAAAAAATTGAAAAAGGGTTGAGGAATCACATAGGAAGAAAAAACACAACAATATCACTTATAAGTTGAAAGATTATAACGTTTGAACATGACGGTGTTAAAACTATGAAAAAAATTTCAATTCACTTTTCACAAGTCATTCTTGAAAATTTGGGGACCAAAAAAATATGACAATTTGAGGTTTAAGGGATTAACATAAATAATCTCAATCAATTTATGGCTTTTCAAAATCTACTCTAGAATTTTTTTAAATGAGTTCTGAATGTGATTTTTTCTTCAAGTCTTAGTGTATTTGAGGCTCATTTCCAAAAGCTTTCAACACTATGGAAAGTCAAGATTGCAATGGATACCCTTGCATAAAACCTTGTATAGAAAAATCACTATCATTTATTATCAAGATCGGATTCTTGATATTGGAAATGGACTTCATGAAGAACTTTCCAAAAATACAAACTACTAAAAATAGCAACTTGGTTAGTTTTTGTTTAACTTCAAACTTTTGCAAACACCAGAATGTGGTGCCTCGCGCAGTTAGGGGTTAACGCAATTTGCTCGTTGGAGGTACCAAGGCCGGTTACCGATGTGCTTGATGCCTGGCCCGAGCAGATGAATAACAGTGAATTGGCTGTTGTCATGCAGAACGTTGGTGATCAAAATTGGCAACGAGCACTAGAGTTTTATGAGAGGCTTAACCTTCAGAATTGATAAACTCCTAATCCTTGCCTGCTTGCAACAATGCCTCACATCATCGGGAGAACAAACCAATTGGAACTACTCGGGAGCTTTTTGTGAAAATTGAACCGCAGCTTTCGTCCTGTATTCAGGTGAGGGTACTCAACTAGCCTGAAACGACGATTTTGCTAGCAGCTTGCATTGAGTTTTGACCTTCCAAAACCCTAAACCCAAATTGTGCCCATGTATATTTTAGCAATTTTTGAAAAGGTCAGATATGGACTTTTTTTTGTCCAATTATGTACTCCGTACTATTTTTGGCAAACGCATGTGCAGTGTTAATCACTTATTCTGGTTTCATAAAATTTGACCCCATTTGGATTATATTTTTCACAATATGATCAATCCAATTGTTTATTTTCAAACCATTAATTCTTAGTCCTTTGTGCTTTAGTGCCAACTTTCAAAGCTTGTACAATAGAACGGTTTTGTTGTTTGAGCAGTAGAAGATTGTAGGGGCAGCTATCCCGGGATTGAAAGAAGAATGCTCTATGGGTTTTGCTTAGTCATTTTTGTTTATTGAGATGAACTTCATGTTGGTGTGGTATATGCCATCGCTTCCTTTGTAAACAGATTTGTAAATGAACAAACTTTCCTGGAGGAAGCTCATGGAGGGTTGCTTTTGCAGGTATTTCATGCAATTTTAGGTGTGTGCCAAACAAGGACAATGGAAGGGAGTGGAGCAAATTCTTGAGCTTATAGAGCAACGACGTTGTGAACCTCTAATGTCACCACCTTCAATACAATTGCAAATGCTTGTTGTAAAGTACGACTTGCAGCCTGGCATGGCATCTATTCTCTTGAAAGAGACTGAGAGTGCGGGCCTGTAACCAGATATAATAACGTACAACACGTTATTGAGTGGTTGCATTGCAGACAAGAATGTCGCGGAAATTGCAGAGATTATCAAAGAAATTGAGCAGCAAATCTTATTAAGCGAGTGCTGCAAAGCACCGACGTCGGTTTGTCTACTTATGTGCATATCAAAGCTTGATGTGTTGTAGATCAAATGGCTTGCTGCGTCGTCGCCGTCCAAGTTTAAGGGCGTGGAGGATTTGAACATGCCTGAGCAGGCGGTCAAGCAGGTGCCGCAGCAGTCGCTCACGGAATTCATATCCACGTGCATCGGGGTAAGATGCAAGGCGGCGGTCACATATGCTAGGGCGTGATGGGGATATGATGGGCGCCTCTACTATGAAGTAGAGGTGCTTTCCTCATGTTGTTTTTCTTTAACTTCATGCAAATATTCTGGAGAGTGATAACCAATCCTACTCGTTTTCAAGAATAATTTATCAATTGCAATATACAAAGGTCCATAGAGTGTGAAACCAATTGTGCTCATTTTCAAGAATAATCTATCAATTGCAGTGCATTACAGGTCTACAGAATTTAAAATTCTATATGAAATTTTGGGCCAAAGCAAAAAATGTAAGTCAAATTAGGTCAGGAAGGCAACCTTAGTAAATGGTTGATGGGCAGGAACATTTTGCAGTTGATACATTTAGTAAGCAAATAGAGATGAGCAAGATACATTGAAGATACCCCAATTGCATGGGCTAATTATGTTGTGGGTTAGGGTGTCTTATACTACACAAAGAGTTAACCCTCTCATTAGTTAGAACTTTTAAACTCTCCACTTAGTTTGTAGTGTTATTGCCCTTGATTTATTGGTCATTTCTGAATCATTGAAGTTATAATGTATTGGAATGAGAGTACTCATGAGAAGAGTTTGTTGTAAGTTAGGGGAACTTAGTTTCAACAGCTCCCTAAAATCTTTGGCAATGAGGATTATAGAAATGCCCACCACTTATGCATTAGAATTTGGGTTGCTTTTAGGATTTAAGGTCCTTTAACAGTAAGATTTTGAACCTTTGCAATATTTGCAATACGGAAATATACACTGAGGTGTGTTTGAATCTCCTTTGAAATGAGGGTATATGTGTAAAACTGATTTCATGGATTTCGGGTAACTTCAATGCTAAAAGTGATGGTTTAGCTAGATTGTTGGATATTTTAGGCCAGTGTTTCAAGAGGGGTGCATAAATTTTTTTGTGGCATTTGGACCTACAATGTGAAAGTTATCAAATTCTTAAATTTTTATGAATTTAAAAATTAAATTAAATTATCTTTTATTTTTGAAAAATTCATAACTTCTTGCATTTCATGTCCAAATGCCATGAAACAAAACCTTTACACTCCTTGCATAGAGCTTTCTATTTGTGCCACTTTTATAGTGTTTTGACCTACAATGTGAAAGTTATAGATATTTTAAATTAAGAAATAAATTAAATCATTTGATTTTTGCAAAAAACCATACTCACAGCACATATGCAAATGCAATAAAACAAAGACCTTATACCCCTTTGTTCATAAATCTTTCTATTTGTATGAAGAGTGCAACCTCTTACAGACAATACAGTATAAAAATTATTGAATTTCAGAGTCTTAATGTACTAAAAAAATTGAAAATTATTTTTTACTTTTATATTGACTGTGGCACAAAGGCTTGGCACCCTACCGGTAGTACACCTAAAATTTATTAGGTTTTCCTTTCAGATTTTAGGATTTTGGATATTCCATTCCAAAACTTCGATTCTGGAATTCTAAGTACACACTCTGTCACCGATTGAAGGCGGCGTGATCCTACCAGGCTCCATCTACCTTCAGGTGATTCAGGACAAAGGTGAATCTGCTCTCAAGTGATTTCAGAAGGCTGTGTTATCTTTCTAGCCTTTGCCTTCAGGTGATTTCAGATTTTCTGCTACATCTTTAGGGTTTCTTTGTCAAGCTAATAAAGAAAGTTATCATATGAAAGTCCTTGAAAATTCACTGTAAGGGCCATGTCTTCTTGGTTGTTGTATGGTTAAATTAGTCTACCAACTTCCACAGTTCCTTGCAAATTTTGTTTCGATGTTCACGTAATTGTGTGCAGAAGAGTGGGAAGAAAGACTTCAAGTAACAAGTGCAGAAGGCATTGCATCCACTTCTTATTGTGTTGCTTCAATATGCTAGTGGAGGCTGCGCTAGTGCTATACGATTTGACGTTTATGCATTATTCACGTTCTTGTATTGGTTGTGCAAACAAGTGAATGAAATTGAAGTCAGTTCTGTGCACTTGATGCTTGTCTACAAGTAAGTTGCACACATTGCTGTTTTCCAATGTGCCCAAATTGTGACATTAGAGTGCAAAGAGCTGGAATAGGTAGGGAGTGTTCTACATGGGCGTTTTGAATTTATGTTTTCTTCTGCTTGAATGTTGAATTTATGTATTAAAACATTGTAAAGAAACGTTGCTGAGCTCTTTCTGGATTGGCACAAAAATAAGTTCACAAAAATATCCCCAGCATCCATTACTATAGACCATACTTCTGTCTTTCCAATGGTATATTTGACAACTTTTGTGGAACTTTGAAAATGATTCATTTGAATTGAATTGAAAGTGGCCAATTCTGTCCATTCAGGCAAGTAGGGGTTAAGCACACGGTAAGAAGGCCAATGTTTTCTATGAGAGTTTTGTGAGAATTTATGTGTTAAAATATTGTAGACATTGTGCTAATTTTGAGTTGACCTAGTTTGTACAGGTGCTAAAATCATTCATTTTCATCTTTATGAACTTGAAGACTAATCCTGAGCCCGGATCATAGTCTTCAGTTATGAGCCTGACGGTGAGCATTGGCGTTTAGGGTTGGAGCTATGACTGTAGTCCTTCATTTCCAAAGAAAAGCTCAAGATTTTCCCAGCAACAGTGATGAATACGACTCGCCTTTGCAGTATTTAACAGACTCAGACATAGAGGGATAGACTAGCAATTAGGCTTCTCCTTTTGTTGAGGAAGATGTCGGTGGCTTGAAGGCAAGTCCAAAACTCTCAACCAGCTCTTCTTCACCAAAATACAGGACCACAAAAGTGCAGGATGCGGGAGCGCAGTTGTCGATAGTAGCGCTGGTGTTGGTCACAGTTTGGACCTGCAATACGGAGAATTGTAGATGGAAAAATCAAGGCCAGTTTTACTCTGTAGAAAATAGTTTTTTGAATGCTTCACTTTGTTGTTATGATACTTAGTTTTAATACATTCCACTTAGGTGTGCAGGTATCAAAGCTTGGAAATGCAATGTCAAATGCACACGTTGGCAAAGGACGTAAAAGCTGATGACCTGAGACAAATGTTTTTAGCCATGTCATCAAGAAAGTTGGTTGACATAGTGACTGGTGATCTTCTTTCAAGGAAGGTCTTTGGTTTTCAACCCCAAAAGAAAATGCAGTTTTGTGAACCCAAATTATACTCTTGAACTTTAATAAGATTTCAAGAAATTAATTCATCTTAGATTGATTTGAAAATTTTACCACATAAACTAAAAAAGTATTTTCAACTTTTCCAACAAGTTTTATTGGATTTGGACATATGATGCAAAATTTAAATTACTTTGAATTGGAACTCAAACTATGTGAGGCTGCTTTTGAGTCCTTGGATGTTGAGGGGTTAAATTACATTGAAGTCTTCTTACAGTTGACAATAAAACAATTTACATATATTGATTTAGTAACAATGCTTTTTTAAATAAATAAATGTAAATTTTTTGTAAATAGTAACGGTTATAGGTGCAATTACGTTAGACCCTACTAGATCCTACTCTCCATGTTAGGGTAATCCAGTGAACGCTCCCCTAAATCAAGAAAGCGTCCCTTACAATTGAACGCTCCCAAGAATGCGTTCCCCTAATTCAAGAAAGCGTCCCTTACAAGCACGCAAGATCCATTCAAGTTTCATTCTGTTTCATGCAGCCTCGTGAATTGCCAGTTGTCGTTGTCGTTGTTGCGCTTCATGAATTAGCTCACAATTGCAATCTCTTCTATAATGCGTAGAATCATGGAACTTGATTAATTCCGGCGTTTCATTGCTTGTTTTGGGCTTGCAATTGACGTTGCTCATCCAACTTTTTTGATGAATTAATCTTTCTTGTTTGAGATTACGGTTTAAGGCGTCATGAGTTTGATGGATTTGCATTGGAAGCCCCCGGCGGATCCGCCTCTTTTTCGAGGATCTAGGGATGTCAGAGCAAGGCACAGGCGGATCAAGGATTGGCCACGTCCTGGTATCATATTACTGCGGATCCATTGAGCATTGCACACCTTGGTTTGGAGACGCGACTATTGGCTTGGAGACTCCTGTCCGTAGGATTTGGTGCTTGAGGTGAGGCATAGTTGTTTTAGATCTCAGATTGTTTTGTTGAAGTAATTGAGGTTTGAGGTTGCAAATTTAAACACTGAGAACTAGAATGATCAAATTTTTTGCATGTTTTTGTTAGCAGAGAAAAGAAGATTCCAATACACTAAAGAATTTGTGGTTTAGATGTTATAAGAATCGTAAGGATTCAAATATTTACTGTTAGACAAGTTCCGACATGAGTTTTGATGTTCAGGTTCACTTGTTGTGTAAACTATGGCGTCTTAATTAGGGACGTGTCACAATTAGGTCACAATTAAGTACCGCTGCCTAGTTGCTGGCAAGTTGATGTAAAGTTGCAGTTGTACAAGGAACGGTGTTTATGGAGCTCAATGTATGATATTCGTGACTCAAGTTTGAGCTTCATTCCGATGCAAATCAAATGGCATTTTAATGTTCTTTTGAGGACTATTCTATTTTTGCAACATGTGGAGTACACCTTGTTTGATGATCAGGTCTGTGATTTTTTGCAAATGCATGGTTTTGTCCTGCCTACAAGGGAGTTGATTCAAATTCTGCAGGATTCAGATCTCGTCAAGTCTAGAAATTTGTACCAATGTCCATATTGACTTCCATGTTTTCACATGGTAGACGACACAGGTAAGTGAGGCTCTACAGAATTGAGAATGTCACTAACCGTGTCGTTGACTGTAGGAGATTCGTGCATTTCTTGAAGAAGTTGTACCTATATTTCCTCTTCGATTGTAGTAGATTTAGGATTCGTAATTCATATATTCCGCTTATACTCCTGCCAGCAATAAAATTTAAGACATGGAAGTTTATATTGTAGTTTTTCAGTGTATGATCATGCGGTAAATGTACTTTAAACATAATTTACTAATTTGAGCTTGCCTAATTGAATTAAGCTTGACTATGGGTAGGGTGAGGCGGAAACACGAAAGGGTCTTGGGAGTGCAATCAGAGGAACTGATTACTACAAAAAATGTTTCTGTAGATGATGAGGAAATTGACCATGCATACCGTATTGGCCGTGGGGGAGTTCTGACAATTGATGAAATCGGAAAGGAGGCTGGTGATTATTAGGATGAATGCTCAAGTGGGGATTCCGAGTTCTCATTGAGTTTTGGAAAGGAAATGCAATCTGCTTTAGATGAACGAGAGAGATTAAGGGTGCTAGAGTCGAGTGGGAATTGAGTGGGATGAAGCAAAAACGTCCCCTTTACGTTGATTCACATAATTACGTGAGTGTTCATCATATCAACGTTTCTTTTTAATGGATGAACGACCTTGGTTATTTATATTTTGGACTGAGGACTTGGCCATTGGAAAGTATTGAGATCATACTTGTCTTTGCTTGCGTGATCTCTGTCTTTCGAGCTTTCTTGAAGAATGTGAAGGTTTCTTAGTATTTAACAGTCTCACCCAATAAATGGGTTTGTGACATGTTTTGGTTGTGGACGTTTATTGTGGAGGCAAAACAATCTCTTAGTCCTACCTCCTAAACCTGGGATGGATCCAGAAGGGATAGACTCAGAACTCTGGAAGTCCAAGAATTTCTCAGGGAAGAATAAACATGACAAAATAGCATGTGTAGACCGTGGAAGTAGCCAAATTGTATCTTGAGAGTTGAGTGTGTTTGAAGGCTTGCAAGATCAGAGCACATTGACAAAAGCGTTTCTGCAAAATCCAAGAAGAAAAAACCCAGAGAACTGGTTGAACAGGCTGGGCCAGATGTAAATTGTGTGGGTACGAGTCCAGCAAATGAGGCAAATGCACAAGAAGCAATGCCTAGCAAACAAAGGTACCGCGTTGAGTTTTGATCTCAGTTTTTCTCTTTTTTAATCATAGTTTTTTTCTGCTTGCAGGTGGAGTCCGTAGATGGTTTCCTTACTTTGGGGAGTCGATTAATAAGTTGGAATGAACCTTCATTTCCCTATTTTGTTTCTCTTGCAGAAGCTAGAACTCTGCCACCTGCTCTAGATACTAGTGTAATCCGCTCTAGTTGGTGGTTAACTAGTGCTGCCCAGGTAGGACCACTTGGTTAACATCTCCACTGTAGGTACAATGGGGCTTAGGTGAGACTAATAACATGCAGGGCTTGACTTTAATGTGTTGAGCCAGATTGTGTGCAATATTCTAGACTCAATCAACACTCTATAGTTTGAACTCTCTTAACAAGTTACATGCTTGCTTCTATTTTGCTCAAAAAATTCACGCCTATGAAGGAGTCAGCAAACCCAGAAAAGCTTGCAAAAATTGAACCAGTGCCACAAAATTTGAAATGAGCGTCAAGTCGTAAGGGAGAAAAACACAAGAACCGGCAGGACACAAATCATGAAAATCTTGAAACGGAAGTGCTTAATGAGAGGAGTTATGGCAATGGTCTGATGAATGTAAATGATGAAGCATTTGTGCCACAATTCTTAAATTTCTTAGGGCGAAGGTAAGGTTTGTGGGTTATACCTGGGATTAGTTATAGGTTGTTGGGAATTCGTGGGTGAGTTTTGAATTCTTAGAACAACCCTGACCATATGCATATTTTGTGACACTTCTGATAGGCTATCCATGTACCCGTGTCTCGTAAGCCTTAAAGCCTAAGAAATGCGTACATTTCAGAACTCTTACTTTTGAGTCTTGACGATGAAAAATTAAAGTGTTCAAACTCCGGCCCTAGTCTATCATAAATTTGATTAGGACTAGGTTGACGATGTGTCAGTTCTCAAGATATTTGCTTGCTTAGGGTTGTGTGGGTTTGTTTTTTTGGTGCGTGGGAAGAGCGAGTTTAGTCTCGTAGGTCTTGTTTTGAATCGGCATCGCTAGTCTAGGATTCAGAGCGCAGTAATTTTAGTTCTATGTATGGGTTGGTGTTGTTGATGTTTGGCGATGGTGATTTTGACGGTGGAGAAGTTTTCCGATTGAGTTGAAAGGAATTTTTGCGTAAGAGTTTAGGGTTTAGGAACATCTTTTGGTGAAGAAGGCCACAATGGTGGGACGCGATACTGATATGTGGAGTTGGGCGGATCTGTTGCGCAGTCCTTTGTAGTTGTTGCATTCCTACACTCCTCTGCTTTGCTTCCTCCTATCCAAGTAACTCAGTACAATCTGTGAATTAGGGGACTGGAATTTAAGGTTTAAGAACAATGTGGTAAAAAGTTTTTTGTGCTTATGGTGCTACTATTTGTTGCACATTCTAGAAAAGTTTGGAGCAATTGGAGATGCTGTCTCGACAACTGAAAGCTTGCACCTCCCAATATAAAGCTCTGAATGAGGCCGTTGCTGCAATAAGGTATCCTATCTCCTGCGTTTAGGTTATTAATTTTTTGTGTATATCTTTGAGAATATAATTCTATGCGGTAGTGCACATGGTAGAGTACTCTTTTAAAATTAGTGCCGTATTCTTTTGAAATTAGTACAGGTTTTCCAATGGGATTCTTTTTAATGAAGGATCCATTTGTTGCAGATTACTTGCGCAAGAAGGTAACAGTGCTGATCAGTTGACACAGGATTTGAAATCATTTGAACTTAGGGTTAGATTTCTATTGCATCAAACTGGTATTAGATGAGCTTTTCTGTGCTTTACAAATGACCTTCTCATTACATTGACAAAGTCTTCAATATTAAGTAAATTAGAATTGGATTCATATAGTCTTCTTGTACTATTGATTCTAGTGTTAAGCATATATTGTTAAATTTGAATGCTACGTATAAGATTCATATTGATAGCATTTGAAAACCTAGTCAACAAATTGTTTGCTGCAATCTCAATAATGAATGTGGTTAATAGCTTGTTAGAATCACATTGGTCTCTACTTTTCAAATAGCGATGATTGCAAGATTTTGACACATAAATGAGCAGAAAATCTCAAATATTTGAACTGCTTGTGTCTCTCTTTAGTCTGCTAACAAGATTACTACACGCCTTCAATTTCATTCTGCAATCTTAGTTCTTTGAGTTTTGAGTGTATTACAGCTCATTAGAAGAGTATTTTCAGTAGCTTTTCAGTAAGATATTGCTCAACATACGGTTTGAGAGTTGAGCTCGAATTCCTAACTTCAAAATTTTAGTGCAATAATTCATCATGTGACCTGGGCCTTTTATGCTTGATATGACATTAGCAACTTGTTGTTTTGGAGGCTCCTAAGCTGGATCTATGTCTGTGTATGCCCATCCAGACTTCCTTTGAGGATGTTTTTCTGGTGGAAGCGAGAAGTGTAGAAGAATACTTGCAGCAGGTGTGTTTCTTTTTGAGTTTCTTATGATGATTTCAATTCTTGACGTTTGCGTCTACTTTAAAACTTGATTACTTTTCATAATCAGCTGTAATATTATCAAACTTGAGTTTTTGGCAAAACAGCCACAAGTTCCTGTACTTGCATATCTTGGATGCAATGAATCTTTAACTAATGCTCCAATAGAGCAATCTTTGATGTTTGGATTGGGATGTCAGGTGCATGAAATGGCTATATGGTCTCTGCCATTCAAGAAGCACAATGGGTGTTCTGGTTTCTAAATCATTAGTGTGAATTCGTTTCAAGGACTTGAGAAGGACTTGATCATTGTATCAACCTAATGATATTTAGGCTTTGAGAGTGGTAATTGAGATGTTCAAGTTTTGCAACTACAGTGACAAGTTTGGTTTTAGGTGAAAGAAAAAACTAGTGGAACTAAAGAACTTTTTAACTCTAAGAGTTATTTTTCTTTGTGCTTATTATGCGCATGAGCAAAGCTAGCGAAAGGTGACGGCCTTCCCTTGCCTTTGGCAGTGACTTTGACTTGGAGGAACTTGGTTTATGGCCGGGTATGGACTACTGTTTCCCCCCTTGTGTGTCTGGGCACATTGAATGAACTGCTTAGATTGGAGGATCTTTGAGCCCATTGACTTCATTCATCAAATCATCTATTTGTTGTGTTGCTACTTCCCTTGATATCAATTTGTGTCACTTGACCTTTAGAAGTTTTGCATTTGGAGCTTGTGGTTCCTTGACTATATGAAGCAAGTAAGACATCATTTTTCTTCGTATTTGTTGTCAAACCGTTTCATTTTAGTAAGTTTTAGATAGTTATGCTTTGTGTTGTGGAACTTACTGTACAAGAAGACAAAAGACGTTAGTATGTTTGTGGATTTACTTTTGCAAGAAGTTGGTCTTGCTTCACTCTTTTCCTGCCATCAAAATTGGTTTACTTGGGATAGCTTTTGAGTGAGGCGGTGCAAGAGACTTTGTGGGTACTTTGTGAGTCTTGTGAGAATTCTTGACTAGGCTTTTCTTTGGAACTATATGCGATCATTTTCATTATTCTCTGAAGGACAGCTTGAATTATTCTTGTGTCAATTGTTGTTGTGGTGCTTAGTAGGTTTGTTGTGACTTCTAAGAGATCCATTGGTCAGTTGGATTCTACTAGCTTGAAAACTTCCAACAATGTCTTAAGAACATTATTACTTTGTAATATATTCTATGTACAACTTAGGGAGGTTGTGAGCTTGTATTTTGTGATGGGATCATTGCCCTGCACCGAGGGTCTGCAGGTTGGCTTTTAGCGTAAAGGGACTTGTACAAGATCTATGGGCTTTAGACCTGCTTGTTGAGCTAGGTGGATGTCCTGCTGGTTGCTAGTTTATTTTTTCCTGTAATGTAGCTGAGTTGTCAAGCGTAGATGAGAAAAAGTACAAATCTCTGAAGAGGGATATTGAGAGAGATCTCACAAAGTGCTGACATGATTTGCTCCATGTGTGTAGGAGCGAGTGATCCTTGTCTCACAAACTCCCATTTCCGACCAGTGTGCACATATCATATTGTTTTAAAGAAGATCAGTTACTTTGAAAGCATTTTGGATTTATGTCACTGTAAGAAATGCTATTGAGGTTGCAGAAGTATGTATTTTTTTCAGTATATGACTGCCTTTAGCTTTTAATCATTTTGTGTCTGATTTTTGTCTTGAGATTCTCCGCATACTGTTGTAACTTCTCGATATTTTTGGTTGCAATGTAGGTTTTAGTAGATGAATCAATGTAGGCAGCAAAGCCAAAGTGCTTGATTTAGCCAGTTCTTGGAGACAAACAGGTGGGAATATTGTGCTGGTCATTTTTATTTTCTCAACTTTCCTACTTTGTTGTTGAATTTTAAAGAGGCCCAGAGGCTGGTTTATTTTGATGTTCAAGATTTTGAGGACAGAATCTATTTGTGTTCAGTGCTAATTTCTAATTGGTGAAGGTTGAGATTTTGAAGTGGGGCTTGGTAGTTGGTTTTTGGTTGGAGATCATTTTTCAATGGAGTCTTGTTATTGTGTGCAAGAAGGCTGCTCATGCTGGTCTTCCTGAGTCTTTGTTTGAGCGTATTGTTCTACTTGGAGTGAAGTTTATTCATCTTCAGGTGATCTTCATGTTAGGAGTCTTAAATACCTCCTTTGAAGGACTTGATTGTTCTATCAATTTGGTGGTAGACCAACGGGGTTTTTCTTCATTTTCTATGAAGTGCCAAAGTGGCTATATAAAATATCATAGCGGTGCTACAAATTTCATCATTCATCTACATATTGGATAGAAAATAGTACATTTGCACACATCACATGTGTATGATTTTTTTTTCATCCACAATTTGGCAATTTCATTTTTTAATTCAACTTTTTTGGCAAAATACTTAACAACTTTTTGCTATTTTTAGCCAAATAAATCTTTTTGGTGCAATCTAGCACCAAAAACAAAAACAAAAAGCCCTGGTAAGAGCGCAAATAGTAGTAACTACCACTCCAATTTAGAAATCATTTTCTAAGGGGGTGTGCAGGTTTGTTATATTTTGCTCTTGAAGGAGTGTTGTTGATGATGGTATGGATTATTTTTGTTCATTTTATTTACATCTTTTAAGTTTTGACAAGTAGGTATCGAAGCTGGCATAGAGACCATGACGGTCAATGTTATGGGTCAAGATAAAAGTGTTAGTTCTTGGGGATGTTATTCTGACGTGATCAATTGTAATCTGAATTCTGTGAAGTGCCTCTTGCTCTTTATTGTATGGTGTGGTGCCGGTAAGGGATAAGTGTTTGCAAGTTGAGTCAAACCAAACCAAGAGCTCAGGAATGCTTGTTGCCAATTGGTATAATTTTTGAGGCTGCAGCAGAGAGATATGGGGTTGCTTGCAAGCAATAAGATATGGCATTGGTGAGTATTTTTTTAACTTGTCTAACTATTTGCACAACAATGTAGTGCTAAAATAGTAGGACCTTAGGGACAAAAACTACAAAGCACACAACACAACAAACGATCATAGAATTCTAGAGCACTAGAGACCTTTTCAAAGTATTTTGATATACCAAGAAGAGTTTGTTGATAAGTATGATGTATACTGACTGTAGGTGAGGCCGCATTAGAAAGTTGCCGCCATTAGGGCTTTTGGCAAATTTAATGAGGAGATTGTCCTTGTTCGTATGAAGATGTAAGCCAAACTATACCTATGTTGTTCTTGGCATGCTCATTGTATCATAGAATGGATAAAGCATTAGATTCCTTCATTTCTGGTAATGCTCGTCACAGTTTTTTTGTGCCATTTCACCTCCCATTTTTGGCTAAATTTGAAGACATGAGTTTCTTGTAAGCAGCTTGTTGATCCAAAGGTTGGAAAAGAGAAGGATGTTACATTAGTAGATGATGACGGAATTCCGCGTGAGCACCCTTTACTACTCTAGCCAAATTGAAGATTGCTTTCAAACAATCTGGCACAACGAGTGCTAGTATTTGCTTCATACCTTTGTTGGATTTGTTGATACAACGTTTGACTATTCCAAGGAGCAAGTTTGTTTTCATTGTCACTTCGAGAGGTTTTAGTTTGATCACCCCTTTTATTTTTGTAGGTTGGTAGAATTGTCACCGGAAGAGTTGTCATCGTTAGAATTGTGATTGGACATCTCTCTGTGGATGACTGGGAGTTCATCACAAATTAGCGATGGAGCAGTTGCAGTTCTACTCATGAAGCACAAGGTAGCTCTGAAGGGAAATCTGCCAATTTTGGGTGTCTTTAGGTGAGTGTTGGTCTTGTTTCTTCTGATTCTAACCAAGTCAGCATATCCGGAAACGGACGATCGTAACGGTTTGCCAAATAGTACAACAATGCTTTGGACTATGGGACATCCTCTATGGGTATTATTGAGAAATGGAGATTTGCCTCATGTCTTGGTTGACTTGCTAAACTGGTGTTAACTCTCATTCCTTGGTCGACTTGCTAAATTGGTATTGATTCTCATCTCTTGGTTGACTTGCTAACTAAAGTTAAATGTTCTGGTATGCTTGATCTAGTGCAAGCCATTTAGCTATGGTTGCAGTATGCAAGAGTTTTGTTCTTTGTTTCTTAAACATGTGATTCTTATTAGTTGCAATTTTCTTCTCTAAGGGCAGAAATTACTTTTTCCGTAAGCAACTGCATTTAATGTTTGTTGATGTTTGATTTTTAAGGGGAGACCCCTGGTTAGACCCACTGAAACCTTTAGTTTGTTCTATTGTGACTTATATTTGAGAGCGCCCGATTTGTTTGTTAAGGAAGTTGAACTTAGGGATGTGTGAGGATGATTTTGAGTTGTGTAGCTGGACCTACGACTGAGTGCTTCGTGATCTGGCATAGAATGGGAGCTGCTAAAGGGGAATATCTGGACAGATTTATATATCAGGATTTGGAACAGAAATGTGATGAGGAGGCTAGTACAAGTGTTCTTGAATCTATTGATGATAAATTCACAGCTTGCTATGGAGTGGAGAAATTTGTAGGAGGGGAAGCAACAAATAAAATCGTTACCCAAGGTACTAAGGTATTTCTTTTTCACCATGTTCACTGCTTAGAGTTATTATTGTTGTGATGGTAACTGGAGTTCTAAGCAGTTTAGGCTTGTCTTTTGCAGTTTAGGCTTGAACGTTTATCGCTGCTCACGCTGTCGACATATTTGGTTTTATTTTTCACTTATGAACCCATTGTAAGCCGATCCCATCTTATTTCTTTTCTCACCCCACTCACAATACTTTTATTCTACGTTGTTTTTTCTCGATTTTAATTCTTGTTACCTCACAAATATTGGAGTCATTAATTTTTAGGCATTGCAAACTGGGTAAGAGTGCTAACTAGTATGAATTTTCAGGTTTTGAATTTATATTTGCACTTAGAATACTCAATATTTCAAAGAGTCACACAAGAACAGAAGTTTTTATTTATCTCTTAAATGTGGTGCGATATGTCAAACTTTTGACACCTTACTTGCAATTAAAGGTCCCATATTAGTTTTTATGACCTCATCCCATTACAAATTCTAGGAATTTAGAATTAAGATTTGCAATTAGAGGCCCAATAGCAGTCTAGGGTGATAGGAAATGCAAGAATTTTTTTGGTCTTTTTATGAAACATTGAAATTTTGAATTTTGAGTTCATACTTGTGATTCCAGGCCCCAAATTAGTCTGAATTGATGAGAAATTTGAGAGTTTTTATTATTTTCATCAAATGATAAGAAACGAAAATCTTGAAAAAAGTCATTTGCAAGAAATAAGACCTTATAATTGTCTTATAATTGTCTAAGAGAGATGGAAAATATTGTAGTTTTTTATAATTTCAACACATTGCAAAGTTTTGTTTTTGCTATTTGAAGTCCCTATAACCAGGTATAGTAGCCGACCCATTTTTGACCACTTAAGCAATTTTGCATAATTGGAGCATAGGTTTTTTGAGTGCAAGAGTTTTCCCATGTGTAGAAACAGTGTTCAAAAGGATTCCATATTTTTTCAAAATTTTATTTCACAAAATTTAATTACTACAAATTTTCTAATCTTCTTTCCTGTTGATTGGAAAGAGTGTAGCCTATATGATGGGAATGGGTCCCCGGTTGGAAATGGGTTGGCTAGCATAGAGTGTTTAAACTTTCAACACATGATGAAATACTGGCAAAGTCGAGGCTTTAAAATAGTCTAGACTGGCGGAAAATTCAAGAGCATTTTACCTTTTCAACACATGATGAAATTTTAGAAATTTGGATTTTCTACTTGCAATTCATGGTCCTTAATCAGTTTGAAATTGTAGAGGTTTTCATTTCATTGCAAAATTTGGAAATATTTGAACTTTTATTTGCATTCGGAGGCGTGACAATGGAATTGTATGTAGATAAAAGCATGTAAGTTGCAAATCAACAAGCAGTTTGAAATTAAAGGGCTTTGATTTTGTTACAATTTTTTTATTTTAAAAAATGAAACTACATAATAAGCTTGTTGTGGTTTACAATTAAAAGTGTCAAAAACCTCAAATTAAATATTAGTTGATTTTTGTGAAAAAACAAATGTTGAAGATAAAAATTGTTTCTAAGTTTTAATGAGGAAGTTTTAAATTTAAATTATAACTAATGGTTGGCTCTTACTATGCTATGCATTCATCATTAGAATTTTATTAGAATTTTTATATATTAGATAGAATGAAGATCAAAAAATTCAATAAATCTTCAAATAAAAGTTACTAAAGTCTTTGTATAATTTTATTATAAGTAAGCATATATTGAAATACACAATAGAAATTTACCAAATGATGAATGGAACATATGCAATGGTAAATATTGTAAAAGATACACATACATGAAAATGCATTAGAAATTTGATTCAAATGTTACTAACAATGGGAACCCAAATTGAAGAATTGAAAAGAAAAACTTGTAAATCTCAAAAAGTTTGCAAACAACTTAAGTGTTGTAAAATCTAAAATCACTTCAATTGAATAAATTTCTAAAATCATTTGGTAGTAGCTTATTGTAATTTAATATAGAAAACTATGAAAAGTATGAAATATGTCAATATTGCACATACGTGACAAATTAAATGAAGAAGTTTGAAATCAATTCAAAAATTAAAATTGAAGGACCTTCTAATTCAATTATATTTCTTTTAGGCCCACTTTACACTGGCTAAGCTCTAATTTTTCATTTTAGCTCCAAACAATGCTAGGTACCATGATTGGATTCTAAGGCTAAATTCCAATATATAATTTTAGACCCAACAAATATAAAGTATTGAAAGTATTGATGCTAGATTTTAGGGCCTAATTGTTAATGGATGAGTTTTTGAATTTTCTTAGTGTTTAATTAAAAGGGTAATGAAAACACATATCTTCCATTTTGTTTCTTATCTTTCTTTATTTTTAATAAAAAAAGTTCTTTTTTTTCCTATTTTTTCTATTTATTTTATTCCTAAAATATATAAAAGAATTTTTTCATGTTTTTTCATTTCATTTTCATTTTTGTCTCCATTTAACACACTTCAAAAGGGGAAGGGAGAGTTTTTTTTATTATATTTAAGCCTTTTCATTTTTCTTTCTAATTTTGTTATTGGAAAAAATAGAATTGTATGTGTGTGAGTACTTGGCTACTAAGATAGACCAAGCATGACACCCACTAAGATAAATTTGTTTGAAGGGCATGTACCTTTGGAGAATGGAATAGAAGGGTATAACGCCTATAGACAAAAATGTTAGACCACAATCCATTGTCTGAAATAATTTACGTTTGACACAAATCTATAAAAATCTCCCTAAGTTAAAAAACTTTTTGTGCGTCAATAAAATAAAAATATAGTTTGATGAAAAGTGGATGTGAGAGAGGCTTGCTGGCAATATTAATACTCCTTACTATTAAATCCTAATTTTGCATCTCTTTGCTTTTTGACTCACACTATAAATTATACACATATAGTTGATTTTAACACCAGTACTAGTTAAACTATAATAATAAACTTACATTGTATTACAACTTTCAAGTTTAAAAAAAAAGAAAGGCCTTTCCAATTCAAATTTTGTAGTAAATTCCAACTACTACATTTGTTTCTTCTATACAACATTTTCATTTTTATGGTTTATAAGTTGAATAAAACAATGAATCATTGAAAACAATAAGTTTGTGGTTTACTTTGATGTTTTTTAAGAAAATGAATAAAAATCAATTTATATTTAGAGATGGATTGAAGACTTGCTATAACTATCCAAATTTCAGCCAATAGGATTACTCAAGTCCTTCAAATCTAGTACAAAAGCTTCACACTTGGGACTAGATGGAATTACAACTCACCCTATGTGTTGCTTCAAGCGCTATGCTTTTGACACCAAATCATCTATTCCCCCCTCCAAAAAATCAAGCTTAGATTTTTGATAGCCTGATTTTCCATCTAAGACTAGATTGGAGTCTTCCATTGGATTAAAGAAATCTCAACCATTGAACAAAAATAAAGTGTTTATTTTTAATTTGTTTTTTCAAACTCTTTTAATTTTTATATTTGGAATTTTGGAATTTTATATATAGAGTCAATTTGATTTTGCTTAGAGTTTTATTTCTAGGATATCATCTTTAAAGATTGATCTTTGTAGATTGATTTTTGTGAATTCATTTCTATTTTCACCTTTATCTAAAGAATTTTTTTAGAAGGTTTCTTTTAAATTTTTTTATTTAAGATTTTTAATTTGAAGAATTTTAGCTAAGAGAGGTTTTGATACAAGAATCTTACAAACATGGCTACAAGCACTTAGATTGTTGAAAAGTTTAAAATTTAGTTTTATTTGGCTTTGAATTAAATTGAACTATAGATTGCAAATAATTTCTTTTCCTATCATCTAAATAGTAATATTAGATTGGCCCACACTAATTTCTTAAAATTTAACTATCTACAAATATTTACTATTATTATATAAAAAATGCAATACTTTTATATTGCTTATCATTGGAATTGGAACTGGGACCTCAAACAACCTAATTTCAATATTTGGTATAGTACAAAATGATAAACAAATAAATAAAAAGAATCAAGAAAAGGTTACAAAAATTGAATTTATTAATATTTCAATTGTAATACAAAAAGTAATAAGAAAAAAGAATTGATTTTAATAATTAATATAAACATGTAGTGTTGCTTGTGGTGGCAAAGAACAATAATAAGCTTAAGTAGATGCCTTTACCTATTGACTTGTTGAACTTGCAAGTTTATATATCAAGGATGTTAAGGTCCATCTACACTTAGAGTTTGCTAATTGTGATTGTAAGAAGATAATTTTATAATAGTCAATACAAAGGCTAAGAGGCCTTTTTAAAATGGAAATACATTTATAGCTTAGTAAATTTGGTGTTGGGCCTTCAACTAGTAAGATGGGTAGACACCTAGTTTTTTGAGATGTTGTAAGACTGTCTCACACATCCATGACATACGGTAATTTAACCCTAAAAGGAAGAGCCTATGATTATTGATTTAAACTTCAATGCCTATTGCTTGGTTTGTTGCCATTTTTGATATAGATGTGTATGCAGTTCTTATATTTATTTTTCAAAGATGAAACAATATGTCTTCTTTACTTTACAAACTTTTTAAATATTTTGAGGAAAATTGATTCTAATGAGAACTTTTGAAAAGAAAAAAAAAAAAATCATATCAAAAAGAAAATTATCTCCAAAAATCTAAAAATTTGCCACGAGTGTACATTATAGTGAAAAACATGATGGTGTACATTCAAATCTTGTACCCTTATATAATTAGATTACAACAAACATAAAAGATATATGCAAAATTCTAATTGCAATTAAATAATTTGTATAAGAAATAATTCTAAAGTTAATATTAGAGTAGAAACTAGAGTAGGTGACGTACATCTGGTTAGTTGGACTCAAATTCAAAAATTATCATTTTTTTGGAGAAATTTCAGATTTACAACAAGGAGCAAGAACTTCCTAAAATACACTAAATAGCATATTTTTGTCATCTATTTTTTACTTACTTGTCATTTACATGAAGACATACACTGGAAAGATTACAAATTCAATTAGATAGTCTACAGAGCCTTCCGTAAAAGGTCTACCAAAAATAATGGATGAAAAAAAATACTTTCCTTCTTTCAATTAAATATTCAAAAGTCATCTAAAAGCCACAAAATGGCTCTCCCAACGTTCTAAGGTTAATCTACAAAATTGAGTATAAATCTCAATTTTTTTCATTCAAGCAATCATATTATCAAAATTAATGAACAAAATTCAAAAAAGAATATAAAAAAGTTATAATATGTAACATATTCTATATGGAATTCTAAAGAAAAAAATAGTTTCCATTAGAAAGATAATTTATTTCAAAATTAGCCATATCTACAACTCAATTTTATTGATAAATTTTGTTGATAATAGCAGAAAGTGATTAAATTGACTGCCTAATATTGAGAAACTTTCTACTAGGAAAAAGTGTTAATGTTCCTATTATTGAAATCTATGCATTCTTTCACAAATTGACAAAAACTACCTTTTTCACCAATCAAAAAAATTAAAATGCTAGAAATTAAAATTACATTTTTTATGAATTTTTAAAGCTATATTTTCAAAATTCTTTTGAAAAGAATTTTAACCATACATATGCTTACTATTCTATATTCTTGACTTAATGGTTATGTGAGTTGCAGTAGTTGTTTTGATCGTCTACATTTGGAAATGTTTCAATAATCCGCTAGAGCTTATATAGCCTTGAAGAATCCTAGACTTGGTGTTTGCATGTCAAAATGATTCAATCCTCATTTAAGAATTTTTTGGACATAGTTTGGTAAACCCTAAACCGTTTCGCCGTTGATTTGTGCATTTCAGAAAATTGTTCAATGAAAAAATTTGGAAATCTGTTATTGACCATCAAGATTTTCCAATTGAATTGTGTTATTGAGGATTTATTGGAACTTAGGGCTAGTGGAAGCTCTTTTGCAGTCTTAAACCTTGAGACCAGTATGGAATATGTGTACACATTTTTTTGATTCTTGACTCAACACAATGAATCTTACTCTTGCTCTTATATTGAATATTGAAGTTCTCAACTCCTGAGTGGTTTGATAGCATCTGCAACCAACAGACCTACAGATGTGCCCCAAATACATGAAAAATCTATAAAAACTCCAATCTTGTGATAGACGAACCGCAACTAACATCAACACAAAACTGGATGAAAAGGTCAAACCCCAAAGTTGCCATAGCAACGTTGAACCCCAATTGTGACAAACTGTATCATCTTAAAAGTCCAGTTGTGCCAACCCAAAGGACCTTTCAACAAGACTGGCATCTATTGTCACGCTCTTCAACAGTAATCTGTAGCTAGTTGGTGTGCATTGGATAGCCCCCTGCTCAATAATTCGTTCCGTGGTTCATATCTCCACGGCAAGACCGGCATTGTAAGCTGCTCCTAACGCTATAGTTTCAATATCAATTGGCCTAACCATTGGATTTCCAAGTAAATCAGCCTGCAAGCCTGTAATACAGAAAGAGTGGAAGTAAAATACGCCAATGCCAATACAAAATTGAACTCCAAAGTGTAATTTGAATTCAACATTGCACTTTTTGGACATGATTGGGGATGATATCACAGCAAAGATCTCAGTCTTTATATCATTGTAAAATCAACGCCATGGGATCAGCAAAAGCCACTCTGACATTGATAGGAAATTACAGCTTATGGAGAATCCACTTCCAACCTAAAGTTGCATTAGCAACTTATTGACAGTTGCACGTCCATCCACTCTATGAATTTCCCCCCAACCATTACCTCAATGTTACTTGCATCTGCTATCATTGCAATCAACACTTCCTGAACCTGAGAAGATTTCTTAGCAACTTTAAATTTTCCATGAATAATACATACATAGAAAACATGTGAATAGAGAAGGGCATGACTTGACAAGGAAATCAGATGCTATGGATATTTCCATATCCTCAATTTTGTCTTGTTCAAGTGACCTACTAAACCCAAGCAAGCTCTGTAGTTCCAAAAGTCACAAGCTATGCAAGATTCTGTAAATGAGCCAAGAACTCGTTCAACTAAACAAGTAACAAATAGGTCAAGACACCAACTTGCACATGTACGAAGTGGTCTGACGTGGACATTTACTTGGTAGCACATTCTCTCCACAGTGGCCCGAGCAATGTGAGCCTTGTTTGTGTACCGGTAATGCCCATTAGGACACCACGTGCATCATCTCTCCACTTAGGAACAAAAAGTGCACTAAATGCAAGGACAAAGTAGGCTCGTCTTGTATTGCATAGTCTTTGCAAGGCTCTCAATCTCACTCGAGCTTTTTATGATGCCGAAGTTATCCCTCAATCACTGAACAGCTGCTCCTCTAGTTGCAATAAAGCCTTTTAATGCATAGTTGGTAGGAGTGCCAGGTCCAAGCTTATAAGAAACAGTTTTCAACAATCCATGGTTGGAAGGCACAATTTACTATCCCAGGGTTCAGCACAATAAACACTCGGTTCCATATGTGCTTTTGGCATTGCTTGCTTTACATTGTTACTGCAACTTCAAACGACTTTGACCTCCATTTGTGGAAATTTTTTGCTCAACAAACCTTAAATTTAATATTTTTATGTTAGTGCAAAATTGAGCTAAGAGTCTAGGGGAAAAAATCATAAAAAAGGCTTTGTTTTCATTCTTTAGAAAAATGTTAAGTAGATGTAGATTCAAGTTTGAAAGAAAAAACAAATTGTAAATATCTCTTAGATGGAATGGAAACACAAAAATTCAAATAATGGGATTGTTCAAACAAACAAATTTAACCTTGTCCGACAATTTCTTTCAAAAAGTGTGTAAAATTTGCAATCAAAAATGAATCCTATAAGTTATTTTTTCAAAAAGATGTTTAGATTGCTCAAAAAACAAGATTTTTCATAACTTTCACATCACTAATTCAAATAAAATGAATCAAAATTTTAGATGTAGACCAAAATAAGATCTATAAGAAAAAAAAAATTATTCCAAAAGAAAAGTTTTTATAGATTGAATTTTCTGATTGGTTACATGAAAATTATATTTAAGATGAAATAACTTTTACTTTCATGCACCAATTGAAATATTAATTATATTTCCAAAAAGTCGATCAGTTTTTTTAATCTTATAGGAAAGTTTCATTAAAAATTGAGGTTGTACAAATTTGCATGAAATCCATTTTGTTCCCCAAAGGCACAATGTCCTTTAGAAGTTAAATTGTTGAACATTTTTAAATTTAGAGAATATTAATCCTTGACCGCCCATGGCCTTTTTGAATAAAAAACATCCTAGCTTTTGAAGTGCTATAAATCTAAACATGACTAAGTTATACAAATCTTAACCATACAATCATGTAGTACACATGTTGTACATGTTATGGATCAAATTTGAAGTCATTTGACCATATAAATTGCAAGATTATAATGTTTTAGTGTTGAAAAAGAGTGCTGAAATTTTTCTAAAAACACATTTAGAGGCAAAATTTGATTTCTAAAGCTAATCAAATGAAAAAACTTTAAACTACAAAGTGATTCAAAATCCCAGAATACAAACACAATGGTGAAAAAAAATATTATTCAATTGACTCAATGTGTTTGCAAAATGGCTTGCAAATGTCAAAAATAGGCAAGAAAAGTTGAAAAAAACACATGTGGGGCTGAACCTCCTTCTACTAAAATGCTTCTTAGTCATTCATAAATTCTTGGATTGGTATGAAAATTTAGCCACTCAAACTAGACTAGTATGCACAACTTTTCCGAAAAACTTATTGAAAATAGACATTGTATGAAGAAGATACAAGCCGCCAAAGTTCACTATAGTTCATAAATGGCGCGGTTTTGAATTTTGAATTGCTCCCAAACATTCAAAACAACTTGGATTGACATGAAAATTTCACCACAATAACCAGAACTTAGAAGGAACACAATACAACAAATTTTATTGAAATCGAGCATTAAATGAAGGAGATACAAGCCCCCAAAGTTGCAGCCATGAAGTACACTTTGGTGAATCAAATTGAACCTGTAAACTTTAATTGGCTTCTAGAAAATCATTACCTCTTGGATTGATCTCAAAATTTTACCACACAAACTAGAAGAAAAGTCTCAACTTTCCCAATAAATTTAATTTAATTTGGACATTGGATGCAAAAGTTACAGTACTTTGAATTTAACTGAAAACTATGTGAGGACTTTTTTTGTCCCCTTGGGCGGTCTAGGATTAAATGAAGTTGCTAAATGCAACCATAATCCAAAATTGAGCTAAAATGATAGAACTAACAGAAAGATCTTATATCCATTCCAACATGTAGCATTTAGATATACTTACATTTCACCATCAAATTTAAAATCACCTTCTTCCTCTTATATTTTTTGGTTTTATAAGTAAACGTATAGTAAGAGCTTGAATAGGGCAATTTTAGATTTTACTAAAAACCTTGATTGTCTCTATGTCAATAAAATTGGGAATCCATTCTTGTGGCCTTTAGTTGTCTTGGATACCATATGATTAAGTTATGGCTTTTCAAAAGTTTACCATTGGGGTGAATAGTATTATGGGTACTTGAATAGACTTTGACACAATAATACTATAACATTAATTGCAACAACACTAAGTGTGAGATAGATGACAAAGAATTCTTCTATGCAGACACTATGTTACATAGACACTATATGTACATATCTTGTATGAAGTCTAATGTAAAGAAATATAAGCCATTTGAATATTTTCTTAAATTGAATGTTCTATAAAAATCTACAAATAAAAGTGAATTTAGTACAATTGAATTAAGCACAATAACTACATCTCAAACATTAGGAGAAAATGGCTTTAATATAACAAATGGGAATTATGTAAAGATTTTAAATTGAAGTATTTACATTTAAAAGGAATTATTTAAAATATTTAAAAAAACAATACTTTAATAAAAAATAAAATGTGTGGACCCTCAAGAATCACCCTTAAAAACAAGAAAATACATCTACATTAAAGAATTTGTTCTTGCAACATGTAGATGGGGATTATTCTTAAAAATTGGGTAATATTATTTGCAAAGCCTAGGGAGATCACTAACATATATCTAAAGATTTAGAGGTTAAGAGATACAATTCAATTGACACCTTGCTACACCTTTTGTTTCTAAGTTAAAGCATTGGAGATATAAAACAATATATTTGAAGGTCAAAAGATATAACATATGTAAAACTCTTATTTGGTCTTTACTTCAAGTTTGAATTTTACAAATGTTTTCATCTTTTAAAAGTTCTTATGATGCTCCAAGTCAATAGTATTCCAAGGATTTATATTCATCATTTGCATTATTTTTTTTAGTAGATTCAATTATAAGGGCTTTTGTTTAAGCTGTTCAAATACATCTTCAATTTTTATAGATACACAACCTTATCAAATGTAAAATTGTAAGTATTTTCATTGGCTATTATAGTGACTTCATGGTGCATACTTCATGGTGCATACTGCATAGTGTAAAACTATACACCATGACAAAAAAAAAAATTTAATTTAAATTGTAATCCACCTCCCCTTCTTATAATTTTGAGAGGGTGGAATTGCAAACAATCAATATGGAATAATCCCATACTCTTGTATTTGTATCCTATCATTCGTATTTGTATATTGTTATATCATATTTGTATTTGTATCATATATTGTATGTACATAGCTACGGGTTGACCCCTCACCATCAACTTGTACTAATTTAGAGCTCCTTCAAACAACTCCTAAATCATCTCCTCATTCTTGAGGCTCCATGGTCTCTTGAGTAACCCGATACACCCTATTCTGACCAAGTCCTCTTCTAATTGCTTCCAGTTGCTCAAACTGGAAAGGATGGCCAGACATACCATCCAAGCTATGGTTACAAGCTTGTCGCTTTCTTCCTCTGCCATGGATCACCAATAAAATGGACATGGGTTTGTTACACTGACTTCACTATTCCTACCTTAGTTGCTAACTCACCACTCTTTCATTCAACTACACTCACACAAATTGTTGTAGAAGTAAAGAGGTATAAAAGAAAGGTGGTAGTGGCCTTAAGTACCTGACGTTCTGCCAACGGTTCCTAGGCAGGAATGGGTAGAACGCGAGTTTTCCATAACAGTACCCTAGCTTCGTAGGTATGGCCCTAGCCCCTAGGTCTCCTTTTTCTGGATACTACCCGGATTCCGGATTCATTCCCGTTTTGGATACTACCTTCCGGATTCCCCTTCAATCTAGAAACTAGCTAATCTTGTAGTTAGAGTCTAATTGGACCTAATCTTGTCTGCTTAACTAAAAATTTGAAAATTTCAATACTCTCGTGGTCTAAATCCGTACTAACTTAATCCGTTTTCAATTTTTGTACTTCTACATAGTCAAATTGCGCTTGTGGTTAAAATGTCTTTGCAGTGAAATTGCCCTTGTAGAGAAAATGCCCTTGTTGATAGATTTCTTGTAAAGTAAAATTACTTGGTGGTAATAAATTCTCTTGTATCCAAGATGCCCTTGTAAGTGAAATTGCCCTTGTAATAAAAATTCCTTGCAATAAAATTGTCCTTGTAGTGAAAATGCCTTCGAATAAAAAATGCCCTTGTAGTGAAAATACCCTTACAAAGAAAATGCCTTTGTATCAAAAATGCCCTTGTATTGAAAATGCTTCCATCTTAAAAAAAGCCCTTATAATGAAATTTCCCTTGTAATAAAGCTTGCTCTTGTTGCAAAACTACCTTTGTATTGAAAATGCCCTCATATTCAAAATGCCCTTGTAGTAAAAGTGCTCTTGTACTCAAAAAAAGTTTGTAGTGAAATTGCCCTTGGAATTATAAAACTTTAAGAGTGAAATTGACCTTGGAATAAAAATGCCTTGGTATTCAATATTCTCTTTTAGTAAAATTGCCCTTGTAATTACTATAAAAAAACCTTATTTTAGGTAACAAGCCCTAATTTTTTTATGACGGATTTTAAGTGATGTCAATGTTGACAACTTAAAATTTTTATATTAAAATAATATCCAATATAATGTCAACACAAACACTTTTTATTTAACCATGCATTGAAATGTGATGAGGATAGTTTTGCCTTGAAGATACTCCTGGGGAATATGTTGTTTGAAAATTTTGAAACTACAAAATGTGGATACGGTTTAATTCATGCAAGGTAAAATTTAAAAAAAATTTACAAGTAAATTAGTGGACAATCAAATTTTAAAACATTGTAGAAGTAATTTTGGTTGCCAAAAAATGAGTTTGCAATCCCTCAAAAGAATACATGTATGTGCTACATCCTCATGAAAATGTTGTAAAGTACGGTGTCCACAAGAAAAAAGAATGTCAACCTCCAAAAAATAGCTCCAAAATAGGGAATGAAAAGTCTTTATTTTGATTCCCCTCATCCAAAATACTTTTGTGCTAAAGATACACCCAAGAGTATGGATTGTCAAAAACAAGGCAATCTAAGAGACAAGCAACATTAGGCAAAAAGAAATTGGAAAAGATAAAGAAATGTTTCTCTTTCTTGAAGGTAGAGCAAACCATTTCACCAAAAGGACATGGCCCAAAAAAATGGGGAATGAAGAAGCAAGCATTTTGTTTCATTTGAAGCAAAACGTTGAAATCATGAAGAAACGCACAATAATATGGGGTGCCAAAGGTAGGAAAATCCTTTTGACCAACAAAACCATGGCCAAGAGAATTGGGAATGAACAAGGAAACATTTTGGTTTTCCAAGACCAAAATGTTTTAATAATAAACATATGGGATGTCTATGCGGGTATCCTTGCAGTTGTCCATGTGAAACAATGTACTCTAAGTTGTAGTTTTTCTAAACTTATATAATTTTATTGCTTTTCAATCTACTATTCTTATATATTTATAATTAGAATAGCTTACTTAGGAAAAATTGAGTTCATATGCACAATATAAGATACCTTACAAAAAATTCAATTCACATGCACAATACAAGTAATGATAGGATACCATAATATAGGCAATTATGGCAAATTATATGAATATCAGGGCCCTTTTATTTAGGCTTGTGAGGTAAACAACTCCCATAAAAATATTCCTTTGCCACATGGAGGGATATCAAACACGCAAAGAATGATCCCCCGTGTATTTGAAGGTTTAAAAAAGTCGTCCACAATTGTTTTTTGATACAATGCTTTAATAATCTTTGAAATATTATGAGTGAGTCATTACTCAAAGTAGTATATTTTATTTGAAGTGCAAATTTTTATCTTTTGCAATGAGAGATTGCCACTTTTTCTTGCTTCCTATGTACTAAAGCGTTTTATTCATTGGAAACTTATTTTATTATCTACAAAATAGTAACAAAGCCTAATTCAAAAAAAGACTCAATGATAATGTTCTTTCAATTTTGAAATTTGCTTGTAATGATGACATATAGAAATGAATGTCAACAAACCCAATTTATCAATACTTTAAATGATGTGTGGAAAATCAAATTCAAAGAATGCATGAAAAAATTCGAATTTATTATGCGCTTGTACTTTACTACATATGCAATAGCTACCAATCCTACATAATAATTTCAAGTGGAGACTATTCTTATTTCAGTATTGAATTTATTGTGCGGTTATAGTTTATTGTATATGCAATAGTTCCCAATACTACATAAAAATTTGAAGGGGATGCTATCCTTATTTGAAAATCCAATTTTAGTTTCCATTGTTTTTCTAATTCCATGTTCAAGAAATTCCATAAGTAAATTTTCTTCATTTTAAAAAAAACAACCTTGAAGGGGTCCCTATCACACCAAAGTATTTCAATTTTTTACTATTCTACTTTCAAAAACTAGTTTCATATCCAAGTTCTTTTACTTCCATGTGGGATAATAATATTCATACCTACATTTTCTTCCCCTTCTTAAAACTTAGACAATGAGGTTTGCAAAATTAATGCCATTTCCTTTTTCATACTTTTGTGTCATCGTACGTTTTGTTGAGGATATAATAAAACATCATTTCATTTTCATGCCATCTTTAAATCCTATAACGACGATTCTATTAGTGATTTCATTCTTTTCAAAATAGATTCAAGTACTCTTTAACTATGTATATTTTTCACCCTAATTCATAGTTAGATAGAAATAAATTGGTTTTATAATTTTTATAATCTAATCATAATATGGCTATTATTTCTATAAAATTTTTGAATCAATGACTATAGCATTGCAATAAATTTAACCTCTCTTGCTTCAAAAGAAAAATTCTGAATCCTATTTAATACATTCCTATTTGCATTTATTATAGTTACTCAGTACAAGAGAGTAGTGATGGTTTATGCACTCTTCATTTTTTACTACCTATTTGTACCTATGTAATGTCGCATGCACCAATCTTCTTGAAGAAGAAGTATTACAAAAGCATTGAAATTCCTACACGTCACCAAGAATCTAGGAAATATCATAGAGTCTTATGGAACAAGATAGAAATGAAGAAATCAGCCCATGGTATGAAGTAATGTCACTTTCTTTGCACAAATGAAGAGCATCACATTGCGGACTCCTTTTTACTATCGCTAAGACACTTTTTTTTCAATTTGAGTAACTAGCCTATTTAATTTCATGTGGGAGGCCCCCGGACTGGCCAAGGTGAATTGACCCCCTTGCTTGGCCACCTTGATACTTTTTATTTTTTGCACAAATTTTTTTTTCAAATTTTGAATTCATATTTGCAATGAGAGAGTCCTAATTATTTTAGGGAAGTGAAGAATAAAAAATTTTGAAGCACAAAATAAGGAGCTCTTACTTTGACTTGCACCTTAGAGTGGCAGGGTGAAGGGCCAATGCATTCAAACCCACGGGCTTAGGTCTCCATCCGCAACCATAGGCTCCTCTCTCTTGTAGTCAAGGGTCAACTTTACCTCAAACCCTGGCCGCCAACGTCCACTGCTGTCTTTGCATAGAAGTTGTTGTCATACATTTTGAGAGCCTTCAAGTGTAGAGATTGTTGTTTGCTTTTGCTTGGTGGTGTGGTTGCATCAAGTTGTGTTGTGCGTGGGATTTGCCTTTAGGGTTTTGTGCTATCAATTTGCGACATTTTCAGCGCTGGTATTTGAGGCTTTTGGGCTTTTTTGGTAGCCATGGGTTCTCTTGCAAGGGGTTGCGCATCAAGTGGTGGTCACGGAGTTTTCCAAATTGAGCTCTTTTTTCTCCTCAGTGGGTGACATTGGCGTGCTCTTTTGCTGGTGGAGGAGGAAGTTTGGGTTTGCAGAGGGTGCTCTGTTTATGCGGAGGAGGTAGCTCACTGGATTTCAAGCAACATTTCCTTAGCAGCAATGGTGATAGCTTCTCCGGTAGTCTAGCAGGTATATTGTTTCACTTTGCATTGCAGTCTTGAAATGTGATTTGCAAATGCTTTGGTGTGCTTGTCATTTTAGTTTTACTGATTGTTGAGCTTTTGATTTCGAAATTGAGTGAGGTTTTAATAAACCATTGTATATTGAATGTCAAGAGCGTGGGATGTTAGTTTCGGTGAACTGCATTGGCGGCATTAGGGTTTGAGAGTTTTTCCAATGCTCATTTTTGTGATGTTTATTTTCTTCAAAATCCACATGGATTGGCATTTTGTATGTGCAATTTGCACCAGCTTCAATTGAATTATTTTGGTGCCCTCCTTTCTTTGATTTAGAAGTGTGTATTTGTTGAAGTTGTGGTAGACGTTTTTGAATAGCTAGGATTTTAGTTTTGTGGGCTGTTTGTTGGTATTTCAAGGTTTATGGTGTCTACATTCTTTCTTTTAGAAATGAACATTTTTGCCTACTAATGCAATTAGGATTTCAGGGTTTACTGATGTGGATATACTTGAATGGATGCATGCATTAGAAGAACCATATTTTAATGTTTGAAAACCAAATTTGAGCAATTCCATATGAAGAGTGTCTTGTATGAGAGACATTGATATCCAATGTCTTTTTTGCAAGTTGTTTTGCAATTCAAAGTGGTGGTCTATGTAGCTGCATTTATTAGAGAACATTCTCCATGCTCATCCAAAATCCGGCATAGGTATGTCCAATTCAACTCGATGTCAATTGAGCTTGATGTCATTTCATCTCAAAATCTATCCTGATTTGATAGGTTTCCTATGAGCAAAGGTTTGAAACCAAGAAATCAATGTCGTAGACATCCAGTTTAGTACAAGTGAGCGCTTCTTTACCCACCCTTGATAAATAAGTGAGCACAACCAAACTCTTGAGTTTTAGGTTTCATTTTTGTCCTATGGGTGACTAGCGTAAATCCATTGTGCCTTCCAAGCAATGGATCTTTTTTCTAAGTTCCTAACATCCACAATTTACATGAAAACCAAAGAAATCCGACACTTGCCAATTTCTACTCTAACTCCTTTAATCAAAAGAGGTCACGGCGGTTTCGAATTTGAACTAGTTACAATAATAATTTAACACCCATAAGTGATAGAAAATTTCATTCCATTTCTAAAAACATAAAATTCGACCCTACCCCCTTCTCCTAGCAAAAGTTATGGGCGGATGAAGTTTAGCCCTTCCGGGGTTATTTAAACTTCATCCATGATGTAGGACGTGCTTCCTAATTCAATTACCCTTGAAAATTGAACCCTAGATTTATGTGGATAGGACCTGCCTAAATCCTAAGTTTTGACTTAGATGAACTATTTTAGGTTGACTTCATCTGTTCCTTGATCCAAACTTCATCCTTGAATATCTCCTAGGATTTTTGGTCTTCCTTGAAGTTTGAACCACTTTAGGATTACTTAAGAGTCCTACTATGACTTCCTAATACTAACTTTTTCCTTTGATCAAGTTAAAACAACCTAATTCTTTCCATCTTTGTTCTTTGAGGGTTTGATTGAGTTCTGTTTAGTTACTATTTTTAGTATTTTTAGAGTTGTTTCTTCTACAAGCTGTTCTAAGCTTTCTAAAATGGTATTTTACTTGAAAATCCACCTTTCCTATCAAAAGTTATTGATGGATGAAGTTTGACCGCTAATTGGTGTTCAAAACTTCATCCGTTGATTACTCCTAACCCTAATTTGATAATTAACTTTTGATTTCACTTTAAGGATTCAGGTTACTTCTAATTACTAGTTTACTAATTTAACTCCTCTTGGTTATTTCCTAATTATTTTTCATCCAAATTAGGTCCTAAACTTCATCCCTTCATTTCTCACTTGTTTTAACTCCAAATCCTAAGTGTGATAGGTTTTCGGAAAGCCCTAGTCTTGTACTATAAGTTTTGATTCTAAAATTTGACCTAACATTTCATCTAGATAATTTAACTAAGACTTGGGTTCGGTTCTATTGAATTTTTGGCTAATCTTTGAAATTCAATAAAGAAAAAGGGGTTTAATAACTTACTTCGGAATTTGCTTCGTCAATGAGGTGGTCAAATACTCCTTTAAATTCTCCGTTGTTTGCCATATTCCAACGTCGTTGAGTAATTTTGCCCACGGCTTAAAGTAGAAGTTTCCGTACAAAGGTTTGCCAATTTTTTAAACTTCCCTTTTCTTTTCTTTTTCTTCTAATCTCTCTTTTCTTTCCCTACTATTAAAACTCAATTATTATACTCTTAGTTGACTTCAAAAGGTCTTCTCCAATAATTCCTTTGAATTATTGAATAGATAAGCTTCTTCCTTTTTTTCAAGTCAATAATTTGTTCTATCCTATTTCTAATGGTTCAAATCACTCCTTTAAGATTTTCTTAAAACTCCTCTTATCTTCTTATTTTTCCATTTAAACTCCCAACCTCACTCACTAATTCTACACTTGTAATATGAACCGGTTGATACCACTAGCTATTGAGAGTATGAAGGATTGAGAGAGTTCTATGCCATTGCTAAGTTTGAAGAGTTCTTATTGTCACTATTTATAATCTCTACTTCTCTACTTCGCTATTCTAACTACTATTTCCTTCCTTTAACTCCTATTCTAATTTCCCTCATCCTAATTCTACTTCTAACTTCTCTCTATCTTCCTAGACTCCTAACATTTCTAATTCCAAAAGACAAGATGAAAGTGTGATTACTTTTTATTAGAATTCAAATTTTGTAACCAAGTTTGATTCAGTGCAACCTGTTCAATTCAGTGTAGCCTGTTCAATTCACTGCAACCTGTGCAGTTGTTCAGTTGCAGCAGGTTGTCAGTTGTTCAATTGCAGCAGGTTGGAGATTAGAAGTTGCTTCGTCCAGGCTACTCCGTCCAGATTGCGGCCCCGTCCAACCTTTGGTTCTTCTTATTTTTTTGGTATTTTGATCTTTTAAGAATAAAAAAGAACTAACAACAACTTAAACTAAAGGAAAGGTTGCTTCTCCTAAGGTTGGACTCAAAGTTTCTTGTCTTTCTCGGCAATAATCAATTTTCTCTTTTCAGATACTAAACTTGATGGTCCAAAATAGTGTTTTGGACACTAAACTTGGTGATAAGGGGGAAAACGGAGATTTTTACTATCACTTAGATTCTTTCCTCTAACTACCTAGAGTCAAAGCTTTGCCATATTTTCTCTAACATTCAAAATTCTAAACATAAAAAAACTATAGCTTTGCCGTATTTCTAACTATGGGGGAAATTCTAAATAAATTCCTCAAGAGTTTTGTTGCCTAAAGAAAGGTAGAGACCAAATACTCATACAGAGATACTAAGACAAGTTAGTGTTAGTTGTACAAAACACAACTACAATTAGTACAATTTTAGAGAAGATAAAACAAGCTAAAAGACTACCCTAGGCGGCATCGCCAGTCACAAGGGAAGAACCTCTAGAATTAGTGCACGATTTCCAAGCTCTAAACAAGAGTTTTTGGACAAAACAACAACAACAACAACAACAACCATAAAAGATGAGTTTCTACAACAATACTATCTAGAAAAACTTGGCAAAAACTCCAAAACAAGTGCAAAATACAACAAGAGAGATTTGAAGGGACCCCAATGTCCTTCAAAACTCACAAATTAGCAACAAAAGGAGCTTGAAATGCTCCCAAAACAACACGTTCACGACTTTGGCTCAAATTTGGCCAAAAAGTCCACATAAATGGACTAACGTGGGAAATGAGTCAAAATATGGCTACAAGGGGTGAAATGAGAAGAGAATGAGTGCCTTTATATACTCTTCCAAGGGCACCCACCTCCTCTTATTTTCATGTGGTAATCTTATTACTTAGGATTTTCATCCTAAATTACCAATTTTGACTTTCTACGCTGGTCCTACATTCTAACTTTTGGAGATTAACTCCAAATCACAAACGGATTGCTTCACTGGCTTCAGAAGGCCATTTTTAGCTTGAAAGACCCTCTACATCCTTTTCCTACCTCAAAAGCTCAAAGAATTCTAGCGGCGACTAGAAACTCAAAATAGGGTGTAAACCCAAGTTTTGGAGTTTACCTTTTCTATCAAGAGTAACTAGCCTAGGCTCTTAAGTAGGTCCAAGGGAATAAGAAAAGAACCTAAGTTTGTCTTCTTCCGAGGTCATGTACTCCCGATACGCCAGTCAACTTGACAATTGATCTTTTAATTTGTCGGTTTAAGAGGATGTTGCTAATTTTGGCACCTTCCGCTATCAAAAAGTCACCAAACTTGTTGAAGCGCTTCATGAACATAAAAAAGCTATATTAATTTTTGTGAGATTTTTACCGCATCCAAGGTAATTTTCATGAATTTATCATACTGGATTTTTGCGATTGACCGCTCGGAAAAAGATCTTTAGGTGATCAAGAAAAACTGAGACTTTTTGGAGAACCTCTCATGGAATTCCTCAAGGGATGTGCAAGTTTATTTTCTTACCTTGCACATGTGAGAAAAGAGTACAAATCCCGCTATCTCTTTAAACTTCCGATGAACAGGGAATCTTCAGCAAAGAGGGGGATTTTGGCGAAGCGATTGCGGCGTTGGACTCCTGGCATGATTCCCACTCCAAATCACCGTACTTAGGTCGTAGATGCCCTTCAACGCTCCCATTGAATTTTCTTCACCTGCAGGCTAACATTTGGAGTTTCTACTATTTCATCGATGGAATGAGAAAGCTGAAACTTATCTTTAAAAATCTATCTTAGGATTCTCACATGATTTCCTTGGACCAAATTAGCCTTCTTGCGTCTCATTGCATAATAGATATAGATAATTGGGCAATTTCTACTAACACGCTTATTATTTACAATAGGTGGGTTTCTACCCTATCTACATGCGGAATTTGGTGTATTTAGTAAAAACTAGGCTTAATATGTACAAAGGCTATATTGGAATGTACAACACTCAGTTTGGTCTAACACACTATTTAGGTTGTTTTACACCTAAAACTATATTCAAAACTTATAAAAAATCCAAAAAATAACTCCTAAGTCTTAAGTGACTAGGAGAATACCTTTATAAGTAGACACAAGGTCCTTTTATTTCTTTTCCTACTTTGAGGTTCAATTTGAGTCAAGTTAAATTGACAACTCCTATATGACGGAACTCATCTCCAAATCAATACTGCTCTGCAAACATAGAGAATCAAGTGAAACGGTTAGAGGCTCGTTAAAAGAAATATTCAATTCTTGAAAAAAATAAACTTGAGTTGGGGGACAAGACATTGTTTGGCATCTACTGGCAATGGCTTGAGGCCATCAAAGTACAGCATTGGTCCATGATCCTAGTGCCCCACACAAAACCATCTTGGGTTTTGAATGTAGTTTCAGGGATTTGATGCCACCTTGCCTATTTCCAAATTTGAATCTATTTGTGATTTTAGCATTCCCGAAGACGGGTTAATCTTTGTGACCTACAAGACAATGGAACAAGACCAAGCAGTGTTTTATCTCTTCTTGTATGTTGTGGATGCAATTACAACACCTTTCAACATCCTTGAGTACTGCCAAAGTCTAGTGAACTTGGAATACAAGTCTTTGATGGAAAACCTCAAAAATCACATCAAAGATAAGAGGTGGGAGGGAGAGAATGGGAAACCATTGTCGCCAAGGATACTCATCTCAAGGTTGGGACAAGCAAAATTTGTGTTCAAGTTAATGCATATAAGAATCCTTAATGAGTCTAGAGATATGAAGCCACTCTCTTTCAGCTAGGACTATAGTAGTGAAGGTGCAAGCCAAGCCTCACTTGCACAAGGCATTACGGACATTGGGATAAGCAAAATGAGGCTAAAGAGGACCGAGAAGTTTTTGCGGGGTGATCCATTTTGAGGTTGCCGCCTCAACAAGTAACTCTCTGCTTGGAGAATAGAGCCTAGTTTCCAGCATTATGAACATTCCAAAGGATGTAAGTGGAAGATATCTAAATATAAATTACAAAGAATTTATTTGGTTCTACAATGCATTTTGGGTTGAGTGCACTGACTTGTACATCCTTGAACTCAACTGCAAGTTTGTGATCAAACTTGAGAAGTTGATTACTCTACCCTCCACACTGAACATCCGGGGGCTTGAAGAGGCAGGAGTAACAAAATTCTTGAAATACCTCATCAACATGCCTGACCTCAACAAAAAGATGACGCTTTGTATCTATCCGGCCGGGATGGACTTCAAGACAAAGCCTCAGCTGTTTGAGGAAATCAAGGAGAGGAAGTTTTACCTAGTGAATAAGCAGCACACCTTTAAGGCTCTGCAACAATTATTGAAGATTCCCAAATTTGCAAAGAGGGCCTAAAAATTCATGGAGTAGGAGTGCTTTGTCGTGTAGAACGCTGATGACCTGATCATTCAAAAAATCTTTGCTTTCTATAACAGGGTCAACCATTTCTAGAACTTCCTCCCACGTGGTTGACAAACATCCTTGGGTGCTGGAGAATATGGAAATCCAAAGGATGCCCTACACTTGACAAGGAAGCAACGGAGCTGGGAAAGGTCATTGAGAAGACCAAAAAGACAATAGCCAAAGCCAAGAACAAAAAAAAATATCATGTAAGTTGCTATTTCAACTAGTTGCAAGTTGAATTTGCACTTTGCTTGGTCTAAACATGTCTTCTTCAATGTGTCTAGTTCTTTTGTTCATCTTGATTTGAATTGAATGGATGATTGATTGTTCTCTACTATAGATGCAAGATTCTGTGAAAGCCGTTAGAATTCGGTTCTCCAACATCAACATTAAGAAGAACTAACGTGTCTTAAACAAGGAGAAGGACTTAGACATCCACAATGAGCTCAAGATCATTACCGCCTCCCAAGAGGTCTACGACTTGTGGAGTGAGCTCATCTTTGCTCGGTCCTAAGGCAAATTAATTGACCCCAATTCCTCCCTCAAGTTCTACTAGACAATTGGGATGAGGAGAAGGATGGGATCCAACCCCGTGAATTCTTCAAAAGGCTTGGAAACTGCTCTAAAAATGATTTGAAGAGATTGGCATTGCACCTGCTTAGCAAAACTCTAGGAAAGAAACTGTTGTATCCTAAGGTGAGCATAAAGAAGCCAACAAAAGTCCTTGACAATTCCTACATGGCAAAGGAGTGGCTTGAGAGGTGCAAAAAAAAGTAGATCATTCGCAAGGAGATCCACTTCCTCAAAAAGAACCTAAACTTGTTCAATAACGATGGCACCTATGAAAAGGACAAGTGGAAGGCCTTCAAGAAGGCCTACAATGTGACAAAGGCTAGAAAGAACACTCTTCTGACCGGACCCCCAGAGGAGTTCTTTTTTCTTGCAATTATGCCATCCAACAAAAATAAGAGCATTAACAAATTGTCCGCAAATGTAGCTGAGTTTTTTAAAAAAAATTTGAAAAGCAAGGGAAAATTTGTGAAGCCCAAAGCGATAGCCAAGTACAAGTCATACAATCTGGCAATGGATGACTTTAGGACGTGGAATCACAGTGTGTAGGAGGGCTCTACAAGCTTCTCCATCATGTTGGCCATTATGGACCTCCGCCACATTCCTGGAAGTATCAACATGGGATTGGTGAGTGGTGGAGATTCCTACTTTGAGAGCTTTCTTAACAGTCTTAAAAAGCTGCAAGGTCTTGATGTTATTGGCCCTCAAGTTTGGCTTTGGATTTGTAGGGATGCAAATAATGAACTCAAACTCTAGAATTTTATCCAGAATTTAACTTGGGGCAAGGCGTATGTCTTGCACTACGCCAAATACATTCCATCCTAGTATGAGAGGATTGGAAACCTTCCCGAGTAGTCCACAAAAGCAAAGGAGCCCGTGAAATTCATATTCCTCATCAAAAAAAGAACTAAGATTTTTGTAAAGAAATTACTGAAGAGATTTGAGACTTTGCCGGAGCGGAGATACACAAAGATCACCAATTTCGTTAAACTGGCGGTATTCCACATGCCATTTTGACGCGGAGGTGCTTCCAAATTCCGTTAAAATGGCAAATGTGAGTACGTATTGGTGCACCGCCAGTTGAATGTCATATGCAGTGGTGTGCGGCTACTGTTTGCTTCAAACATGAGGGTCTGAATTTTTGAGTATGAATCGTATGAGAATTTTTGACTTCTAGAAATTGTACGAGACAATGGCTAAAGATGCAATTAGTGATATTCTTTTGTGAAAAATTTGGAGAGAGCTCAATATTTTGGGATCTTTGTTGATTGAATGGGGTACTTTTGTCTCTTGCCCCCTCCGCTGGAAGGATTCCATTTGGTTCGTGAGGCATGACGAATACATGTTTAAAGGACCAGGCTCGTATGTCATTGATCACTTTTGGGTCCATGTTTGACAAATACCAAAATAATGCAGCAGTGCACAATGCGACAATCCTTTGGAAGGTGTGCCAAGAAAAGGGAAAAATGCTCGTATTTATTATTATAAGCATAGTGGTTTGTACAAATACTGCTAAGTAAGCAACCCATGCTTCCTGGAGTATGCAAAAGATATTTCCAATTCTAAAAGACAGTCCCTCAACTAGACACAGTCATGAATGGCCACTATTTACATGAAGGAACATCTTCCAAAACACTGTGTGCCATTGCTTGCATCTTTGATGTTCTTTGAGAAGGTGCGATTTGAAGAATTCAAATCAACGAGTTCTGTTGTTCTTCCTCAGCATTACGACGTAAATTATCCATTGCAAATTTCACTTGTTGTCGTGGTGCGACAAAGCTATCCCCGTCGTTCTTCTTCGGTTTCCAAGATGCCAAGATGTTGTCTGTAGAAACGTAGTCGGCTTGAAGGGCCGCCCGATCGACCTTCCATCTAAAATTGCTCTTCGTGTCCCACCCAGTGTACAGTTGACGCATGTCCTTCGACGCCCCGCATGGTTTATACCATTGCACGAGAACTTTGCCGAAGTTGGGGGCCTTTGGATCAAATTGCGGAGGGCCCACTGCCTTGCCCAACCACACGGGCTCATGATCATAGCCCAACGCTGGTCTTACAAATACGTAGTAACCTTCGTAGAGATCAGTGGCCACATTGTACGCTTGTGGTGGTCACCCCGCGAAGGTGCCGATGTAGGGATCTTCTACCTCGTGTTCCTCTCATGTGCTACCATCCTGCATGAAATCTGTTGTAAAATCTCCAGGTTGACGAGTTTGAGGCCAAAATCCTTGTTGCAGTTCATCGGAATCCGGAGTCCCCTCTACGCCTCTACCACGCGTGGCATTTCTCATGCCAGTCCAATACGTCGCGAGGCGCAACATGCGGGCTTTGTATTCGGGCGCCCCGTCGTCCTTTGATTTGTCCGTCCAGTGTTGGATGTATCTGTCCAGACCGCGCAAAATGTTCGACTCTTTGGTCATTTTCTTGAATTTCATGCATAGGGGATCCCCTTGAGGAAGCATAGGTTTGTGCTCGGCATCTGCTTTCCATAACTTCAGTCCCTCTTTGGGCAGCCAGGGTATGTCTGTACAAGCTAGTTTGTATTGCATGATCGGCCACCTGTTGTCGTCCACAAAGAATTTGTACTGCCTTCCGTTCGAGTGGCCCACCAGTTGGTTCTTGCTCATCCCGATATAAGGTTTGATGTAGGCTTTGAAGTTCGGCACTTCTTCGATCAAGTGTGGAATGACTGGAAGTTCCTCTAGTTCCATGTACGATTGCATCAACAACGACAAGGCGGGATAGTCTTTCTCGTAGATAGCATGCTCCAACGTCCGAACGATGCGTCGATGTCGTCATGCGTGTGTCCCACTATCATGAATGATACGACCACCTCTTTCACGATCCGTCTCACGACCAAGAGGGACCAAAAACAAAAGACGTACCTGTTTTTCTTTTCCCTCCAGGAATTGTCCATTTGAATGTGAAGCACCGGTGGCAAGGGTTGGGCTTTGATGGGTTGCAGAGGCATGCCTCCCAAAGAGTCGACACAAATTCCGCTACCTTGCAGCAACGCTCGGTACAAGCTCGTACTGCCGGCCCCTTTAAAGAGTGATCGGGAAGACCTCGATGGGGGATCTTCCAAATCTCGCAACAATTTGGCAATCGACCCGATCGTGAAGTTGCTGTCGCTTGGGAACACATCCAAAGCGTAATGTGCGTATTTGCCATCCCCGTGTCCATGTGCAAACATCCCCGTCACTTTGACGGGCAACTTCATGAATCCATCAATGCCTTCGTTTTTGTTGCCAATGCAGGACTCGCCGTTTTTGAATGGTCCATTTTGTCATGTATGATGGATAAGAGTTGAGAGGGTCGCAGTTTCGACAACCCTCTACTCCGGTAGTACGCATGGCGGCAAGCTTCTTGAAGAAACAAGTGCTTGTCAAATCGCCTTTGAATTTGTTGGTAGTCCTCTGATCCGGGTGTAAACGTGGCCCGTAGTTGCTTCAAGTTGTCGCAGATGCTACACCTGGAAAAGGAGTCTCCTCTTCCTTTGATGACGTACTCGGGAAAGTATTTCGTTTGAATTTTACTAAAGCACGATTGAGATAAGGGTGACAATCCTAATTTCTTGTTTGCCTGCAAACGAGAAAAAGGACGTGAACACTTTTTAGTGTTTCAACTAAGTGTCATATTACGTTCAATAGGGGTATGAAGGCCCCCTGCAAATTCATGGACATTTCATGCTATAGAAATTGATACCTTTCTTGTACCAAGGTGTAGTTCATTTATGAAATCTTGACAATCATTGATGTCAATTTTGAACTTTAAAAGGCCTGTTTGCACTCAAAACAAATCCGATTTTCAATTTCAAATTGGTTTGGAACCGCACTTAAGTCTAGTACTTCATCATCTACTTCATCACTATTTGGACAAAAATGAAATTGATGTTTACTATAGACTATGTACCATATATAGAGTCTAGCATTTTTAAAAAGCTTGACTCACGTTTTTTGGTCCTTATGAAAAATGGAACATTCACGGTTGCTTTACAGATATTTCAAGAAATACCACTTGCATTTCTTTTGCATCTTCTGCACCCAATACTAACAATTTGTGACCATCTCCCGAAGGTTTTCTATACTATGATACATAGTGTAGAAAACATATCAAAAATGGAGTATGATTTTGCATGACTCATTATCCAATTGTTCATGAAGTTTATGAGCAATTCCTCGCAATTCCAACACAATTTACAGTTTCAAGATTGGTTCTGAAAATGTTTAGCTTGTTGGAGATTTTTAATGTTGATGAACTTTTTAGTTGAAACCAACTGAGTGATTCGTCAACTTTTGCAATTGGTCATGATTTAGACATTAGCAATTTTAATCATTGATTTTCTTTAATTGTATGGTTCCTTTAATATTCCTACGTATTCAGCGTAGAGATTGACTACTGTGGACTGCACTTCCCTTACAAGCAAATGGACGGCCCAGCTACCTCCACGTCACATGAAAGCCATCAACCGTGACGAGGAATGCGACAAAAGTATGATTCATACCTCATTCACGCTTGCTAGCAATTGCTTCCACTCGGTACCAGCAGGAAGAACTGTGAGGCCAACTTTCTTGCCGGTGTGTATGGTACGTGACAAATGGGGCATGTAGTCTGCTGCAACCTCCAGTAACGTGCGCAATGTCTCGATGGCCTGGACATTTGCAGGCCTTATCTTCTTCCTGTTCAAATTGTCGTGCGGACCACCTCTGACGTCTGCAGCTGCCTTGGCCTTGTATCTTTGAAAGGTGCGTAAAGGAACGTTGTGAATACTCCTCCACGCATGCAGACAAATATCTATACCCTCCAAGGTAACCAGTTCCTTTTCCCTTCCGACGTATTTGTGCGTCATTCTATGAGCGTCCAAATTTCTGGTGGACTTTGCTTGAAAGGTTTGCGAGTGCATTTTGGTGCGTAGTGCCCGAATGGTAGGAATACTGAATTTCATTGTACATTCTTTATTGCAGCACCGTTCGACGATGACGCGTGCTACAGACTCTAGTGATAACATCTTCGACTTTTTATTTTCAGACGTGGTGGCTCGAGTCCTCCTGTCATAGCGGTATTTACGTTTGCCCGCACGTTTTCGGCTAATTTTTACTTCTCTATCAATAGCCTCTCGTTTGCGAGCGTGATCATACACGCTAACACATCCATTGACATCACGGTAAAACAAGAGTCGCATTGGCCAACGCAGGCACATGTCTGCGATGGTGAAGTCCGAATTGTAAACGTCCAACACGACAATGCCCACATTGTCCCTCCCCAGCCTACTATGCCCGTCGATGGAGACATTTGGGTCGACAGTGATGACAATGACTTCCGCGAAATTGGAACCATCAGCAAGCCTTGCCAAAAGTGCCTTTCCAGACCATCCGTCACGGTCGATGCCCTCGCAGTCCGATATGGGGCTAGGGTCAAGAGTGGGCGCGGCGGCTTTTTCGAGGTCCACATTCTCCTCCCCGCATTCCTGGAATCCCTGTACAATCACCGTTTCAACACTTGAGTCTCCAAGGGGCAGTAGAACAAAATCTTGTATTCCAAAGCCCAACGACATGACCTATAGTGCATGACGATGAACCCCTTACCTCATCACTGTTGGAATCCGTTGAAGTCTCCATAAGTAGAACGGGAACAAAACAGGCGAGGGAATCGAAAGATGAGTCTTTGAGAGAGGAAAGACCCAATTGGAGAAAGACGCCACCACACTAACTTGAATAAGATTTTCAGGAATTTGGGACTTGTGCCTACTTGACCGACTTCAAACCGCACATCCTATATCATGGAATACAAGAGTAAGAATGATGATCGGAAAAACAGAACAAAGTGGGTTGCGTATCACAAAGTCGCAATGGAACCGAATTCCTGAGAACTTCAATGGACGTTGCATGTCATTCCACTCGCACAGAAATTTAGTTCAGAATGTGCGGTCTGAACAGAGCGGCTTAAAGGCTCTAGAGAAGAAGGATGCCATCTCTAAGAGAAAGGAAAGCGAGCGGCCGGATAAGTGCAAGACAAAACTAAAGACGCAGGAAGGAACTGTTCCAATTGAAAGCTTAGACTACAAGAGAGGTCTTCAAAAATGGTTTAGACCGCCGGGTCTAAACCTCTTCGGGAGACGCTAAATCATAATCCAGAAACCAATTGGAAAAGGTATAGACCGCAGAGCCAGCACCTCTTGGAGAGAGCCAATTGAAATTGGCCTCACTCGAAAGCAGTTCAGACCGCACGGTCTAAGCCTTTCCAACCGCCCCTTTGACGACATCAAAGAGGCATACAAAAACAGTTCAGGCCGCACGGTCTGAACCACTCCGCCCCTTTGACGACATCAAAGAGGCATACAAAAATAGTTCAGGCCGCACGGTCTGAACCACTCCAGTCGACATTCGTCAACCTTCTCTAACAACCAATTACCAACGTTTCAGACCGTGCGGTCTAAACCTCTCAGATCAACATTCTCAAAACTTCCCTGACAACCAGACAAAAACGGTTTACACCGCGCAGTCTAAACCTCTGTGAACGACGTTAACAAAACATCAAAGACATTTATTGGAGAGGTTCAGACGGCACGGTCTAAACCTCTCTGAGAGCCATTATCTAAGCATCGATGACAACCATCCGAAAACAGTTCAGACCGCACGGTCTAAACCTCTCTGAGAGCCATTATCTAAGCATCAATGACAACCATCCGAAAACGGTTTAGACCGCACGGTCTAAACCTCTCTGAGAGCCATTATCTAAACATCGATGACAACCATCCAAAAACGGTTCAGACCGCACGATCTAAACCTCTTTGAGAGCCATTATCAATACTTTGCCTGACAACCATCCAAAAATGGTTTAGACCGCACGGTCTAAACCATGGGCAAAGCGTCATTTTAATGAAATGAATTACATTTTGCCGTAATGGAATCCAGGCGTTTTCTAAATCTCCGACATCCCAAATTCAGTTCACACAACACACTCCGCAATGATATAGGTCACATGAACTGAGTGAAAAGGGAACACTGATTTCCATAACTTATGATTCCTCTAGTACTGAAATGCCATCAAAACATATGTAGGGATGCTCAAGGTCATGAGAAACTACAATTAGAATACGGATCCGAGAGTGTCATAAACCTAGGAATACAGACTTGGGATAACTATGGCGTCCTCATACAGGAATTTATCAATTCAGAACAAAAGAAGCCGGAATTCCAATCAGCAGCTGCATCAATGAGCTCAATTCGAGAATGGACGCTCGCTACCTTCTCAATTCAGCGACACTATTCCTCGCATCTATATCCCGCAAGAACGCAATTGCATCGTCGAAAATTGACTATCTCAACACAACTAAGTTCAGAAATTCACAGATTTGGCTGCTGCAAATTCAAGGAATTCGCGAATTTGAATGCGCCACCAAACAATCCTACATTCCAACTCCAAGATTCTCTCCGTTTCATAGGGCGACTGCTACTGATCAAACTACTTTGACGGAGCCCAAAAATGACGCTGCACATCTGAAACCAAAGCATACGAAGTGGACATCTACAATATCAATTGTTGTACCTATGGGTGAAGCGCCGCACCGCCGCAAGCCTGCACTACAACTTCCTATACAAAACAAGCGTAACTATACGTAGCAATCGCAGCAAGAACAAAGCAAAAAGAAAGCAAGAACAAAGCAACACTGAAGCTTGAAGCAACAAGAGAGGAAGAACGAGGTGCAAGAGACACCATGTACCAAGAGGGCGCATTCAATTCGGCCGCCACGTTCCACAATGTTGACACATGGCGCACACACTCCAATGACATTGCTAACTCTATTCAATTTTTGCTCACAAAATCTGAAATTAAGTGACGCCATCCATTTTCGACCACTCAAGCAATCACACATTCGATAGGCAATCTATTTCCAACCACTTCAACAATTTTGCATATTTGAAGTGCGATCTTTTTATAATTTGTAATTTTCCCCATGTACAGAAACAAAGTTTCAAAGGATTTTTTTTTTTTCAAATTCAAGAAAAAAATGTAATTACTATGAATGTTTTAGTGACCTATTCTCTCTAATCAATAATGGTGATAGAGCCCTTCCTATTTTTGGCCATAGGCTAAATGCAAAAGCTATATTTCAAGTCTTGCAACCAATAGTAATGTGCCACAACTGCGTTGAAAAATGAGCCATAATTAAACACTGCTCATTTCCTGTTGATCAGAGAGAAAGTATTCTATAAGATGAAGATAGGCAAGTTTCTATCTTAGAAAAGTCATAGGAATTACCAAAAAGCTCACTTTACCTTGTAATTTTTATGGAAAATATAAAAAATTATATTGAACATTATGGTGAAGTTGGGATGCTCTCTGTAGTTATACACAAATCAATTTGATAGAGAAACATGTTCCACAAACTGTATTTTGAAACTTTAGAATTCCCAACTTCAAATTGCCATAGACAAATCATTATTGCTCCAAATTTGATGGCCAATGGCGCATAAGAAGCGGAATTCCCCTGCCCTCACATCTCATTGATACTTCACATGCATATAAGGCTAGAAAAATGTTCCAATCCTTAAAATTCAGTTTCAAAAGACCAAAATTGACATGCTCGGGCCTAAAGGGTTAAAATATCTACATCTTAAGCAAATTTGTATTCTTCAAACCATGAACTTAGAAACCAGTCTTGTGGACAAATAAGTATTATAATATAATTGGCAAATGAAACCAAAAACTGAATGCAATTGGTTTGAGAATGTGTACAGTTCATATGAATATACTTCAAATCATCATGAAGTGATTCATAGAATAGACTACCTTAAGAATGACATCGGGGATGTGCAAAATGCTTCCATTCTCATTGGTTGCTTTGGATTATTCTTCAACTTCCATTTGTTGGTTATAAAAACCATTATTGAATGGATCCCTAAAATGCCTTTTTGGTCAAAATGATCTTGTGAGTGAGCAAAGCTAAGGATGTTCTGAATTGTTCATAAATTTTCTATGCCAAGTCTAAGTACTGGTTGAAATACTTTTTCAATTTGATTGTAAAAATGTTTTTCAAGTACATAATTCCAATTGCTGTGACTTGAATGTTACGTGCAATCCTACTAATTGTTTGGAACTCATCTATTCCCATTTGCAAACTTTAATAAATAAATTCACTTGCAAACCATTTAGAATACATTGAAATTTAGTGTGACAGATTTTTAAGATCAACTATTCCATTTTCCATTTATGCAAAAAACATTATAATAGTAGTTCTGAAATTGAAAGTTCTTTGTGATTAACTACTGCATTTTTTTTTCCGGTGAAAAATTTATAAGACTGGTAAGAAGTGAAATTGAAATATTTTATAAATTAACAACTACAATTTCTATTTATATATAGTTTTTATATTCCTACAAGTGAAAATGAACGAATTTTGAAGTTAACTACTACATGTCTTATTCATATATAATATTTATAATACTAGAAATGAAAGTGAACAAGTTTTGAGATTAACTATTATATTTTCTATTTATATAGAACATTTATAATACTAGAAGCAAAAGTCAAATAGTATTCTATAATAAATAGAAGAAGATAAAAACATTAGACATGTCCACTTGTCAAAACAAAATGATGAAGGCGTGTCGCAATACTATACACTACAACAAACATCATAACAACAAATGAAATTCATAGTGCGTGGTATTTTAATTGCCAAGAATCATACAAGCTACAAGGGTCAAAGTAAAAGCCTTTTGGAATTTTTTTGGAAATTCTAAACATTCTCAAAACTATAAACCCATGAGAATATTTGATTTCAAACTATTTAAGGGATTGGCACACCAAGATATATAAAATAATTTACACTTATGAAGCCCTATACTTTAATCACCGGGACTATCAAAAATAATGAAAAATAATCCGAAATAGTGGAAAAGAAATGAAAACTAATAAAACTAATTCAAGATTCAACTATTCCGGATATATTCACAACTTCCACGGGTTTTTTTAACACGCTTGTATATATAAATTTCATGGCTTTGGAGATTCAGGGTCTTTAAATAGAAGTACTTTTTTTTTCATTATTTTTTTGATTCACATACAAATTGATTAGAAATGGTCCTCTATCAATAATTAATATATAAAAGAAGTTATAAGTTTTTTGAAAATACATAAAGCATAAGAATATTCATTTCCTACTCATTTTAGTGAAAAGGAGTAATACTTCATTAAATAGAATTAAAATTAATTGTTCCTAACCATATAATTTAATCATGTCGAGAATGAAATGGAATAGAATTTGTACATTCATTTGCAACCTTCAAAGCAAAAAAAATAAAGCTCAGAGTACTCTCGAAGTTTCAAATCCATTTAGAGTATTTAATTGTTCCTTCTCATTACTAATATAACAAATCAACCTATTCAATGAGGTTTACTAATTTTAAATTATAATGTACAAATAATAACATTTCATGTTATGATTGGATTGGAGTATTTATTTTTCTTAGCTATTGAAATGGATAAGTTTTTTTAATATCCATCATTCCTTCTTAGCTATTCAATTGAAGAAAAACCTTATTATTCAAATGGATAAAAATCTCAAATTTCAAATATTTGTCTGATCATCTATTCTTTAGCACAATCAAATTAGGCACAAATGAATACCCTATAGAAAGACCTTATTATATGACCACATGTTCATAAATATATTTTTGAGGAAATTCACTGCATTTCCACGTTGCAATGACAGTGTACCTTACAAAATAAAAATCACACTCTAGACTTCAATTCACTAAAAGTAATACACTCTATCCAAATTTGAATTATTTTTAAATAATATTGAGTTCAAGTTTGTATGTCATGTTGTTTTCTTGCCATTCATGTAACATATCAAAGTTTTGTATGGATATAGAATTTTGCTTGATGATATACGAATTTAGACATCCCTTTGAATGAATCATGTTGTAATGAATTCAATATTCTTGATTCTGCAAGACTAAGGAGGATGCTTTGCACTTTTTAGAAATGTGGGAAATCAATTGATGGCATTGTCAAAGTCTAGGAGTACATTGAATTTCAAAGAAATCTAGTCTTATAAGGACTTTCAATTCTGGGTATAAAACTTAATTCTTGTCAGCAATAATTGAATAATTTTTTGGTGGGATATAACATAGTTATTACATTGAACTATTTAGACTTTTGCTTTAGAAATATGACTGTCGCTTTAGGAATATGACTTGTCCTTTAAAATTAACAAAAGTTATGGCTAAAAGATGAGCTGAGGTGAAGGCGTGACGCCTCCCTCTAGTGAACACAAATCTTTGGAAGGTCATAATTTTGTAGGTTCTGGTTCAATTGGAACAAGTGAGCAATTCATTGGCATCTGTTTGTTGCGTAAATGTCTAAAATGGACTTGCATGTGCAATTTAGAGCCTGAGCGCAAAGTTACACCGTTTGGAAGTTTGAGAGTTTGAACAAGGTCGAAACTTAATGTTTTGGGTTGGAAACATGTGGTCTTCCAAAACCCAATGTTGTTTGGGATAATCCTTCATCACATAAGAGGGAGAGGGGTCTACCAAAGACCACAGAGTGTATTATAGGAGGGGTTGGTTTCCCTCTTCACTCCCTTTTGGAGCCTTGGTGAGTCTTGGTGGCTCATAGTGAGTGGTGGTGACTTCACTATCACTCCAAGGTACTATGGGACACTAGTGAAGGTGTCTCACGGCATTGGATGGATGGAGTCCTACTTGTTACTAAACTTCTATGGATGTGACTTGAGTTGTGAGTGTTGGTTACCTTTGGTGGATGAGTAGCAAGTACAAAATGGACTAGCATGGAGTGGGATGACACCCAAGGGCGGTTAAACCCATGATGAGTAGTGCCACTATGGGACCTTGCACATTAAGGTGGAAGTTCCGCCCCATGTTACTAAATGGCATGCCTAATGTCATGAAGGAAGTGTGTGCTAGGAGTGCCTGTGCCTGTGACTTAGCAAAAGGAATCGGAAAGGGGGACTAACATTATATGTGTTTGGCATGTCCAATGTTAGGGAATTGGTGACTCAAATAATAGTGTAAAAAGATTATGGTGAATCCATTAGAGCAATTTAGAACCTTCAAGTGTCACTTGGGTTGTGACATAAATTCAACCATAGGAATAGTTTAACTATCATCATCTACCTTGCAAACCTTAGTACATTCACCTCTTATTAGCTTTTTTGCAAACCATGAATGGTGTTGCAATCCAAATGACACCTAAGGGTCTCCAAAATTACTTTAGTGGGTTCACCACAATCCACTTACACCGTCACTTGAGTCACCAACTCCCTAACACTGCACATACTAAGCACATACAATGTTAGTCTCCATTTCCAAGTCATTTTTGCTAAGTTCCAGTCACTGAGACTCCTAGCATATACTCCCTTTGTGACATTGGGCATGCCACTTAATAACATAAATTAGAACTTCTACTGTTACACCTCCGTTTTCTTGGGGTGCCGAAGTGACTTAGTGAGCAAGGGGGGACCTTGGAGGTGACTTCCAAGCCTTGCAAGAGTCTAAGTAGGGAGAGAGAAGTGACTTCTGATTAAACAGGACGCAATAGTGCCCTGCTTTTGAAGAAGTTAAGCATGTGTCATATATGCTTGAAAAGCTTGTCAAGAGATGCTTTCAACAATTCAAAGAATGCAATAATTGGACTTAAATTGGACTTAAAAGAGTGAGCAATGGTGAAGGCGTAACGTCTTACCCGATGAACCCGAATCTTTGGAGGGCCATAACTTTGTGAAGACTTGTCAAAATGAGACAAGTAAGAAGCGTATCGGCAACTATTTGTGTAGATGTCTAAAATGAGCTTGCATGTATTTATTGAAGACCGGAGCGCAAAGTTACGCCGTTTGGGAATTTGGGAGCCCAAACAAGGTCAAAACTTGGCGTTATGAGTTGGAAATGGGTGGTCTTTCAAAATTCAAGGACGTTTGGGATCACCCATCAATACACAAGGGGGGTTCTTATCGAATTCCATAGAGAGTACTGCAGGAGGGGTTGGTTTCCCTCCTCTCTCCCTCTTGGAGCCTTGATGAGTCCCGGTGACTCATGGTTGGTGGTGGTGACTTCATCACTACTTTAAGGTGCCCCAAGACACTTGTGTGTGTGCCCTGTGACATTGGTTGGATGGAGTCCCACTCCTTGCTAGGCCTCCTTGCATGTGTTTTGAGTTGTGAGTATCACTTACCTTAGTGGATGAGTAGCAAATGCAAAAAGGGCTAGCATGGAGAGAGATGACACTGAGGGGCGGTTAGGCCCGTGGTGAGTTGTGCCACCACGAGGCCTTGTACATTGAGGTGGAAGTTCCGCCCCATATTACTAAGTGGCATGCCCAGTGTCACGTAGGGAGGGCGTCCTAGGAGTCCTAGTGATTGGGACTGGATAAAAGTGAGAGTTGGAAATAGGGGCTAATATTGTGAGTGCTTGGCATGTGCAATGTTAGGTAGTTGGTGATTCAAGTGGTGCTGTTAGCGGGGTGTGGTGAACCCACAAAGCAATTGGGATTTTGAAGTGTCACTTGGGTTGTGACACTTTTATTCAGAAGTATCAAAGATTTCACCTTCACGAAGTTTCTTTCAAGAATTAACAAACAAAAAAATAGAAGAAATTTTGTTTTTAAGGTTTTAAAGGATTAGGGTGTAGGCCTCTAAGGTCTCACAAAGGTTTCAACACTAGAAAAATGTATTTTCTCCTTGACCAAATTATTGAGTACCAAGATATTCTAATTATTGGACCAATAGGTGCATTCTTTGAAGTCATCCATTGAACCTTTTCAACTATAGCATCCTTTTGGATTTATCCTCCAAAGAATGTCTAGCCATCAAGGAATCAACCTTTTTGGTGTTGTGGAAATCATTCTATCTAGAATTAACTAGATTAATTATCAAAGGTCAAATTATTTTACAAGACCTTTATTTTTTACGCAAAATTCCAAGGATAAACACCTACACTATTGACCTACTTAGGAGAATTTTGTATCCTTCCATTAGACATTTAATGTTTGTTGTGTTATTTTGGGGTTAAGCCTTTATGTTGTCCCTCAATATTACCTCACTATTTTGAATTGAACTTATATATTGTAATCATTGATGAATTTTCATATTTTGCCAACATTATGTAGTTTGCAATCCCTTTTAATTCTAGTCCAACTCAACTTGCTTATGTTAATTAAATCATGCCCAAAATTCTCCCAAATTCTGAATGGACCTTTTTATTTCCCTTAAAACATGGACAATTTCCATTGATCCTAAAAACAATATAGTAAACCAAAGAGCACGCCCTTGGTGAGGATTTATTTGTAATTTTCTATAGATTTTTTTTTTTTTTTTTTTTTTTTTTTCTCCCTTTTAACCCTAAACCATGGTTTGGGCCCTTTGGTTGCAACAAGGCATTGGCCATTGGGTTCCTTTCCATGTATGAAGAATCTTTGTGGGGATAGGGGCTAATAGTTTCAGGAAGTTGCTATCATGACAATCCTAGCATTGGCATTGTTTAGTTGTTGCAATGCCATTAAGGTGTAGTTGAGAAGCAAACTAAAGCTTTCATATTAGCGTAGCTTAGCTTGCCTTGTTGTAAGCAAGATGTGTGCTACACAAATAAGTTTAATCCTTGAACATTAGATTGGTGGCCGTGGAAATCATGTATTTTTGATACCATGTGACATTGTCTCCTTGGAATAAGCCAAATATACTCAATGGAAGTTGAAATACTGTAGAAGATCTCTACTTTCCACCTCCAATACCAAGGATGAATAACTTCATTTTTGTCCTGTGAGGAAAGATTTCTTATCATTCATCGAACACAAAATGTCTACCTTGGCGCTTTAAGGATTAAGGAGAATTATTTTTTATGAATCTGAGTTGTGATTTCTATTCCTTTTGTCTCATGCTATTAGTCTAGTTGCTTGATTGTTGTTTGTGTTGCCATGGATTTTCATTTGTTTAAAATTAAACAAGTAAATAAACAAAATCAAAGTATTATACCAATATAATTTATTTCAATCAATTTAGAAGAATCATTGGTCATGTTTATTTTTCACATCCACATATCTATTTCATACTCTTGATATTTCTATAAAGGATTAAAAAAGTTGGTCCAAATTGTTTTGGTGCCATTTTGACACCAAAAGCTACAAATAGGCCATTTTCATGTCATTTTATCCATACTAGGTTGGTATGGAGGTTGGCACCAAATTAGCTTAATTGCATTTCAATGCACCATCCTAGCACCATATTCACATTCCTTGAAGTTCCTAATGAGCTTATGCGCAAGAGAACAATTGATTGAGCTCTTTTTGAGAAAACAATGGAATGGTCCTTGTATTAAAAAAGAATTTGAAGTTTGAAGTTTTTTTGAGAAAAATAAAAACTATGTGTCTAGGTTGGCATATATTAAGAGTAGACATTTAGGGTCTTTTAGGGTCCTACCTCAAATCTCAACATAAATGAAAAGTGATAGTAAGTCATAGGGGAGACTTTATACCACTTATGTATAGGAAAGTGTGGTATTGCAAAATGTGATATTAGAGATGTATTTTATATTAGATTTTAGGCACTTAGAAGGTGCTGAAATTAGTGAGGAGACGTTCATTATTGTCTTGTTTCTTTTTGTGAAGTCCAATGCTCCTCTAGTCCATACAATTTCCTCTGCCACTTAGGTGACTATAGAATGGACAACAAAATGGTGAAAATACCCTTGCAATACAAGTGACCTTCTAATAAAAATGCCTTTGTATGGTAAAAATGCCCTCATAGTGAAAATGCCCTTGTAGTGAAAATATTGTAGGAGTATAAAATGCCGTGGAAGCGAACTTGTCCTTGCAATGCTAATGCGTGCCTAGTTAAAATGGCCTTGAGATGATGTTGACATTGGAGTTAAAATTTCCTTGTAGTGATAATGCCTTTGTAATGAAAATGCCCTTATAGAAAATTGTTTTTGAAGTGAAAACGCCCTCATAGTGAAAGTGGCTTGTACAAAAATGACCTCATAGTATTAGTGCCTTAGTAGTGAAATTGACATTAGAGTAAAAATGCGCTTGTAGTGAAAGCATTTGAAGTAACAATGCCCTTGTATTAAAAGTGTTCTCCTAGTAGAAACTTGAAGGAATCAAAATGACCTTGTAATCAAAATGTTATCCTTATGAAAATGTCATCGTTATGAAAATTTCTAGGAATGAAAATGTCCTTGTTGTGAAAATGTCCGTTAAGTTAAAAATGCCTTGGCAATAAAAATGCTTCTATGGTAAACTTGCCTTCATAGTGAAAATCTCCTTGTAGCTAAAATGCCCTCACAGTATAAGTGCCCTTCCAATAAAAACAACCTCGTTGTGAAAAAGGCATCGCGATAAAAAAACCTTGTATTAGAAATTTTTAAGAACAAAAATGCCCTTGTAGCAAAAATGCCCTTGTTGTAAAAACGCCTTTGTCATGAAATTGTTGGAGATAAAAAAATATGCCATATTTGTGAATTTTTCCTTATAGTGAAAATGCCCATCTAGTAAAGATGGCCTTATGGTAAAAATGCCCTCATAGTGAAAATGCCCTATTGTAAAAATGCACTTGTAGTAGAAAAATCCTTGTGATGAAGTTGACCTTGGAGTGAAAATGTTAATGTCATGAAAATGCCCTTGTAGTAAAAAAGTCCTTGTTATGAAGTTGACCTTGGCTTGAGATTGACCTTGGAGTAAAAATGGTTTTGTAGTAAAAGTGTTCTTGAAGTGAAATTGACCTTGTAGTGAAAATGTTGTTGCCAAGAAAATGCCCTTGTAGTAAAAACTACTTGAAATGAAATTGCTCTCTAAGTGAAATTGACTTTAGAGTAAAAATTCCTTGTAGTGATAATGCTCTTGTAGTGAAAATTTTTAGGAATAAAAATGCCTTGGAAATAAAGATGCCCTCATAGAGAAAATGCCCTTGTAGTGAAAATGGTGTAGGAGCATCAAGGCCTTGGTTGTGAATTGCCCTTGCACTGAAAATATCCCCCTAGTCAAACTGGCCTTATGTTGATAATGCCCTTGAAGTGAAAATGCTCTTGTGATGAAAATGACCTCATAGAGAAAATGCCATTGTAGAATTGGAGTTGTGGTGAAATTGCCTTTGTAGGTGAAAATATCTAGGATTAAAAATGCCCTTATAGTGAAAGTGCCCTCGTAGTGAAATTGCCTTTGTGGTAAAACTATCCTTGTAATAAAGTTGACCTCAACATGAAATTGCCCTTATAGTGAATATGCCCTTGCAATAAAAACGACCTCCTATTGACGATGCCTTCATAGTAAAAATAACCTTGTTGTGAATTTGGCCTCGCAGTGAAAATGCCCACGTTGTGATAATGCCCTTGTGGTGAAGATGCCTTTGAAGTAAAATTGACCTCAAATTAAAAATTCCCATTGTCATAGAAATGCCCTTGTAGTAATAGTATCTTTGTAGTGAAGTTGACCTTGGCGTAAATTTGACTTCCTAATGAAAATGCCTTCATAATAGAACCGTCTTCTTTGTGAAAATGCCTTTGTAGTGAAAATGTTGTATTAGAAGTAAGTGTGCCGTGGTTCTGAAAATGTCCTTGTAATGAAGTTGCCCTTGTAGGTGTAGTATTGACCTTGTAGAGATAATGCCCTTATAGTGAAAGTGCCGTTGAAAATACAATTTTTTCCTATAAAATTCTTCCTCAAAGGTGCTAGCCTATTTGATCATGATCAGATGTGCATATTTAAAACTGCAGCAAGTGCATCTACTTGGTGCATTTGAATGGGCATTTGTATGTACGAGAGTTCTTGAGAGAGGAATAAGCTAGAAAATCCTCTCCAAAAAGAAGACCTTCATACAGCACGAGCAATTGCTAAGGTTTCTACTAAAATTTGTTGCCAACAAAATTGCTTGCAATTATTTTTGCTTGGAGAGATTCAAGCTATACCTTCCCAACTTTATGTCTATGGTGGCGTTTACAATTGTCAATCATGTTTATTTAGTGTGCACAAGCAAACCTACTATGACTCTAGTAGAAGGGAGATGATCACCTTGGTGTCTCATGAAGTCTGTGCCACCATGTGGTGTGTCATCCATGAAATCTTCAAATCTACCTTCTATAGGTATATAGAGCAAGCAAGAAATGATTTGCAAGTAGAGCATCATGGTAATGTTGATTTGAAGAAGCCATGCATGCATATAGTACATGCCATGGCCAAGATTTGCCTGCTTCTTGACAATAGTGGGGAGCAAATGTGACAAGTCAAGGACTCTTAAGTCACGGGAGAAAATTCCATCTATGGTCCTTCCATCATCATTTTGGTGGAAGGATACATTGCCAAAGATAAATAGCATGAATTCCTCATTTCAATTGCAACATGTTTTGGCAAGTGGGCAACATCCATTGGGCTTCTTTTCTAAAATATGCTCCAAAAGCTTGTTGTGACAATTTCGCTTGTTGTGGACAATGTAATAGATTAAAGCAATTGAAGAGTGCTTGCACTCCATGTTCGTGGGCACAAAAAATGTGGACCAAGAAATTGGGTAGCAAGCGCATCAAAATTTGTATTATAAAAAACATATGTTGTTGAAAAAGTCCCTAGACAAGATGGTAACCATAATCCATGATAAAATGGACCATTCCAAAACCGCTTTTCCTCATCATTCTCACAAGAACAAGGGGACCGATTCTTTCATGAAAATGCATGTTGTTGTTAAAGGCATGATTGCATGGATGCGGAGACATCCAACATGCGCAATACAAATTAGACATCTTTCCAATGTACTCAAACCACATAGTGGAATCTATTGAAAAGTTATTGCATGATTTGAAGTCTAAACCAAAGGTTTCATTGCACAAGTTGTTTGTCAAAGAGGATCTCATTCATCATTGTCTGCAACCTTTTTAGAAGGATCAGAGATCACAAGGGAAGATACCAAGACAAAATTTAGAACATCCAAGCCGTATCCTCTTTTCCAATCAACAATTAAGCAAAAACACTTATAAAATTTGAACATATAAAGTTTATCCACCTGCAAACTTCACTCAATCCCTCTTAAAAGAAAGTAGTAGACCGTCTTCCACTCACATGCTTATGAATTTTTGTTTTCAATTCCAAATGAAATGAGTCCTATTTTCTTTTAAATATAACATAATTTCCTATTTTTTCTTCAAATTTCAAGTCATTCTAAAATTCTATCCAATTTCTATAGCCTTCCAAAATTTTGGCCTTTAGAATCAAGGATAGTAGACCCTTCTTTGCTTCAACACTTACAACTCATTCATGTGAATTCTAAATGGAACAAGTGATAGCTTTTTAGAAATCTAACAAAATTCATTTACATCTTTTTAAATCTTCATTGCAAACAAAAGACCTGTCCGTAATCTATAGTTGGTCAAAGCCTCTACCCTCTCTTTTGAAAGGCAATAGACCTTCCTCCCTTCAAACTAGCACAACTTTTGAATAACAGTTCCAAATCAAACAAATGAGATCATTTTGAAATTACAACAGCATGATATACAACCCTTCTAAACTTCTTTTCAAAATTACTCATACCCCATACATCGTGGCTTCTTCCATTCAGCCTACTCACACCAACTATCCCTAGGAAGAAGAAGAAACTATCTCTAATCTCCTACCTTATTTTACCTTTTTCCACCTAAAGAAGTCAAAGTTAGCTCATACCATGGCCACATGGCACTTTGGTACTGCTTAGCTACTCTTTTTTTACCCTTATCTCTCGAATTACACCCATTAGAAGGTAAACTATCTTCATTTTTCTCCCCTTTTTCTCCAACTACATAAAATAACCTATATAAAAAACCACTAATCACAAATACAAATTAATAAAGATCCAACACTCATCTATTAGAAGTAAAAACAAGAGTTCATTTTATATGGATATTTAGACACTATGAAGAAAAACCCTTCTATTTGATAAATTGGAATTCAAAGTAAAAAAACAAGGAATTACACCAAATTGATCAAGCTTTTGAAGCCACCCCAAATGATGTCATCCTCTTCATAATAATATCACAATTACAATCCACTTAAATAATATGAGAACCAGATATTTACATAATGTACGCATTTGTGATGCGACAATGTGACATGGTTGTGAACATTGCCCTTGCAATGAAGATGTCTACTTAGTTCAAATAGCCACGTGGTGAAAATGTCCTCCAGGTTAAATTGACATTGGAGTAAAAATGCCCTCGTAGTGAAAATTTCTAGGAATGAAAATGTCCTTGTAGTAAAAATGTCCTCATTGCAAAACTATTCTTCATGGTGAAAATGCCTTGGCAATAATATGCCTTTATAGTAAGATTGCCCTTGTAGTGAGAATTTCCTTGGACCAATAATGCACTTGCCCTCACAGTCAAAACGGCCTTAGAATGAAAACAACCTTGTCATGAAATTAGTTTTGTAGTTAAAATGCCCTCATCATGAAGTTGACCTCCGAGTATAGATGCCTTCATAGTGAAAATGCCCTCCAATTGAACTTTAACTTGTAGTGAAATTGCTTTTGCAATGAAAATGTTTACAAAGTCAAAATGCCTTTGTATGGCCATATTTGTTAAATTGAGACAAAATGGACATTTTGAGACTTGAGCCCTCTTATTTGAGACCTCTATTCTAACAAATAAAAAATTTATGAACAAATCAAACTTTATAAAAGCAGAGGTTTGTGAATGTCTTGACATATTAACGTCACAATTTATCCTAAAAAATCCAATACCAATCACTTGTTGTCATTTAGATGTAAAGTCAAAGATAATTTAAGAGTGCAAAGTGTCTCATTGTAACAAAAATGGCCTTTTATGGTGATAATAGCCTTGGAGTGAAAATGTCCTTGTAACGAAAATGTTGTAGGAGTAAAAGTGCCCTAGCAAAAATGACCTAATAGAGAAATTGTCTTGGTTGTGAAAATGCCTTTGTAGTGAATATGCTCTTGTCATGAAAACGTCGTAGAATTAAAATTGCTTTAGTCAAGAATTTGCCCTCAAAGTGAAAATGTTGGCCTTGTTAAAATGCCTTTATGGTGAAAATGCCCTTGGAGAAAGATTAACCTCATATTGAAAATGCCCTTGTTGTAAAATGCCCTAGTAGTCAAAATAACCTCAAAGTGAAGTTGACTTCAGCCTAAAATTGACCACATAATAAGAAGGTCCTTCTAGTGAAAATTTCTAGAAGTAAAGATGCGCTTGTTGTGAAAATGTCTTTGTAGTGAATATGCCTTTGTAGTAAAAATGCCCTTATAGTAAAAAATTTTAGGAATGAAAGGCCCTTGCAATAAAAATGTTGTCAAAATAAAGTTGCCCATAGAGAAAAAATGACCTTGAAATGAAGTTGACTTTGGTGTAAAGTTGTCTTGGGAGTAAAAATGCCCTTAAACTGAAAATGCCTTTATAATGAAAATTTTAAGGAGTAAAAATGCCCTTGTAGTAAAATAGCCCTTGTTGTGAAAATGGCCTTGTAGTGGAAATGTCCTTGTAGTGATAATGCTCTTGTTGTGAGAATGCCCTTGTCAATAGATTGTCTTTAAAATAAAATTGACTTTGGAATAAAATTAGACTCAAAGTGAAATGGACATTAGGTTTAAAATGCCCTTGTATTGAAAATGCCCTGTAGTAAAATGTCCTCATGGTAAAGACGCTCTTATAGTGAAAACATCCTTGTTGTTAAATTGTCGTAGGAGAAAAATATGCCTTGTTAGTGAATTTTCCGTTGTAGTGAAAATGCCCGCCTAGTGGAAATGGCCTTGCAATGAAAATGTCTTCAAAGTGAAATTGACCTTGGAGTAAAGATGCCTTCATAGTGGCAATGCCTTTGCTGTGAAAATGCCCTTGTAGTAGGAAGGTCTTTGTAATGAAGTTGACCTTGGAATAAGATTGACCTCAGAGCGACAATGACCTCGTTGTAAAAATGCCCTAGTAGTAGAAAAGTCCTTGCAGTGGGAAAGTCCAAAAAGGCCATATTTGTTATATTGAGACTTTTTGTGGATTTTTAGACAGAATGCTAGTTACTGGAAAATTCACTTAAAATAATAGTAATTGAAACTAGAAATAAATAATGTTCAAATAGTGATTCTATATTGAATTTCTAAAAGTTGGTGTTGTTACCTATTCATAAAAAAATACTAGTAAAGTGGTTTATCCTCAAGTCAAGGATAAAAATGAGACTCCAAAAAGTCTCAATATAAACAATATGGCCTTTTTGTAGTAAAGTTGACCTTGGCATAAAGTTGGCCTTAAGAAAAATTGGCCTCATAGTGATATTGCCCTCATAAAAAAACTTTCTTGAAGTAAAATTGCCCTTGTAGTGAAAACGCCTTTGTAGTGAAAATGTCCTTTTAGTGAAATGCCCTTGTTGTGAAATTGATTTTGGAGTAAAAATGCCCTCATTATGAAATTGACATTGGAATAAAAATGCATTGATCATGAATTTGCCCTTATAGTAAAAATGCCCTTCTTATGGCAATGGCCTTCTGGTAGAAATGTTGTTGTAATAAAGATGCTCTTGTAGTGTAAATGCCTTGGAAGTGAAAATACCCTTATAGTCAAAATGTCCTTGAAATGAAATCAATGTTGGAATAAAATAGTCCTCATAGTGATAATGCCCTTGTAATGGAAATTTCTTGGAGTACAATTGCCCTCGAAGTAAAATTGACATTGTGATAAAAATGCCCATGTAGTGAAAATGACCTCAAAGAAAAATTGGCTTTGTGGTGAAGATGTCTTTGAGATGATATTGACTTTGAACTAAAACTGTTCTTGTAGTGATAATACCCCTTGTAATGTATTCTTTTGAAAGTAAAAATGCACTCATAATAAAATTGCCCTCATAGTAAAAATAAACCTATACAAAAATGACCTCACAATAATAGTTTTTGTATAGTGAAATTGCCCTTGTAGAAAAAGACTCCCTCATAGCAAAAATGCTTTTGTTGTGAACATGTTCTCAAAGTGAATATTCCTTTATAGTAAAAATATGCCTCAAAATAAATACTCCTTCATAGTGAAAATACCATTGCAATTAAAATACCCTCGTATGAAAATGCCTTGGTAGTGAAAATGCCTTGATATAAAAATGTCCTTGTAGTGAGAATGCCCTTATTGTGAAAATGCCCTCATAGTAAAAATGCCCTCTGAATAGAAATGATCACCTAATGAAAATGTCTTCATAGTAGAATTGCCTTGATTGTAAAAATGCCCTTGTTGTGAAATGCCCTTGTAGAAAAGATGCCTTTGTAGTATAAATGTCCTAGGAATAAGATTGCCCTAGTTGTGAATGTGCCATTGCAGTGAAAATGCCCCCTAGTGGAAATGGTCTTCTTGTGAAAATGCCTTTGAAGTGAAAGTGCTCTTGTAGTAAAAAGGTCCTTGTAATGAAGTTAACCTCGGAGTAAAATGAGCTTTGAGTAGAAATGCCCTTGTAGTGAAAGTGCCCTTGTAGTGAAAGTGCCCTTGTAGTGAAAATGTCCTTATAGTAAAAATGCCCTTGTTGTGAAAATGCCTTGTACGAGAAAATTTCTAGGAGCAAATTTGCCCTTGGAGTGAAAGGATCTTAAAGTGAAAATGCTCCAACAGTAAAGATGGCATTGGAGCGTGGATGCCCTTGTAGTGAAAACATCCTAGGAGTAAGAATTTCCTTGTCATGATATTGCCCTTGTAGTGAAAACTTCTAGAAGTAAAGATGCCCTTGTTGCAAAAATGCCCTTGTAGTGAATATGCCCTCATAGTCAAAATGCCATCATTGTGAACATTTCTAGGGGTGAAAATGCCCTTGTAGTGAAAATGTCCTCAAAGTGAAGTTGACCATGGAGAAAATTCATCTTGTAGTGAAAAAGCCCTCATAATGAAAATTTCTTGGAGTAAGATTGTCTTTGTAGTGAAAATACCCTCTTATTGAGAATGTCATTGAAAAAAAGTTGACTATGGAGTGAAAAAGCCCTCAAAGTGAAATTGACCTTGGAATAAAACTGCTCTTATAGTGGCAATGCCCTTGCAGTGAAAATGTCCTTGTAGTAGAAAGGTCTTTGTGATGAAGTTGACCTTGGAGCAAGATTGACCTTGTCGAGAAAATGCCCTTGTAGTAAAGTTGACCTTGGAGTAAAATTGACCTTGTCGAGAAAATGCCCTTGTAGTAAAGTTGACCTCGGCATAAACTTGACCTCAAATAAAAAGTGGCTTCCTAATGATATTGCCCTTGTAGTAAAACTTTCTTGAAGTAAAACTGTCCTTCTAGTAAAATTGCCCTCCTAGTAAAATGCCTTCATAATAGAAATGCCTACATTGTGAAAATGCCCTTGTTGTGAAGATGTCTAGGAGTGAACATGCCTTGTAGTGAAAATGCCCTTGTCGTGTAAATGCCCTCCATGTGAAAACGTCCTTGTAGTAAAATGCCCTTATTGTGAAATTGATATTTTAGTAAAAATGCCCTCGTTGTGACATTGACCTCGGAATAAAAACGCATTGATTGTCAATTTGCCTGTGCAATGAAAATGCTCTTGAAGTGAAATTGACATCAAAGTAAAAATGCCCTTGTAATATAAACATTTAGAGGTGAATATATTGTAGCTGTGGCAAAGCCCTTGTAGTAAAAATGTCCTCACAATGAGAGTGCCCTAGCAAAAAGAATGCATTTATAGTAAAAATGCCCTTGTTGTTAAAATGAACTTCTAGTGAAATTGCCCTTGTCAAAAAAATGCCATTGTAATGAAGACGCCTTCATAGTGTAACTGCCCTTGTAGTGCAAAATGCCCTTGAAATAAAGTTGACCTTGAAGTTGAAATGCCCATTTAGTAATAGCGCCCTCTTAGTGAAATATTTCTAGGGGTATAAATGCCCTTGTAGTGAAAAGGCCATCCTAGTGAAGATATTTTTGCATTAAAAATTATCTTGAAGTGAACATGCCTTTATAGTAAAAATGACCTTGTCATGAAAATGCTCTTGTAGTAAAGAAGTCCTTGTACTAAAATAACCTGGTCCTCGACATATATTTGACCGCTTAGTGAAAATGCCTTCATAGTGAGAATGACCTCTTTGTAAAAATGCCCTTGAAGTGAAAATTTCCTTGTAGTAAGAATGCCCTTGAAGTGAAAATTTCTTCATAGTAAGAATGCCCTTGTAGTATAATTTTTCAAGAGAGAAATTATCCTTGTATTAAAAGTACCCTTGTTTTGAGAACATCCTTGAAATGAAGTTGACTTTGGAGTAAGATTGTCCTTAGATTGAAAATGCCCTTGTGATGAAAATTTCCAAGATTTAAGATGCCTTTGTAGTAGAATTGACTTGGTAATAAAAATGCCCTAATACCGAAAATGCCCTTGTTGTAAAAGTGCCCTCGTTGTGATAATGCCCTCTTTGTGAAAATGTCCTTGAAATGAAGTTGACCTTAGAATAAAATTGATTTTGGTGTAAAAATGCCCTTGTGAAAATGTGCTTGTACTAGAAGTTTTTAGGAGTAGAAATGCCTTCATTGTAAAATGGCCCTTGTCATGAAAATGCCCTTATAGTAAAAATGGCTTCCTAATACTATTGCACTTGTACTAAAATTGCCCTGGTCTTAGAAATGCTCTTGTTGTGAAAATGCCTTTGTATTGAAAATGTCTTCATAGTGAAAATGCCCTTGTAGTCAAAATGTTGTACGAATAAAAATGTTTTAGTCATGATTTTGCCCTTAGAATGAAAATGCCCTCATAATAAAAATGTCCTCATGATAAAAATGCCCTTAAAGTGAAGTTGACTTTAGAACTAAAACGCACTTTTTGTGAAATTGACATTGGAGTAAAAATACCCTTGAAGTGACAAAGCTTTTGTAGTAAAAATGCACTCAAAAGGAAACTATCTTAGATACAAAAATTCACTCGTAAAAAAACTATCGTAGATATAAAAATGCCCTAGTCATGAATTTGCTTTTGCAATGAAAATGCTCTTATAGTTGAAAAGGCCTTTTGGTGAAAATGCCCATGCAATAAAAATGTCCTTGTAATGAAGTTGACCTTGGCATAAAATTGACCTCGGAATAAAAATTGCCTCTTAGAAATATTGCATTTGTAGTAAAAATTTGTAGGAGTAAATTTGCCCTTGTGGTTAAAAATGCCCTTGAATTGAAAATGCCCATGTACTAAGAATGTCTTTGTAATGAAATTGATCTCAATGTAAAATGGACTTCAAGATAAAAAGGCCCTTGTAGTAGACATGCCTTAGCAATGAAAATGACCTCCTTCTCAAAATGCCCTCACAAAGAAATGCTGTTGCCAAAAAAATGCCCTTATAGTGAGATGTCGTCGTCGCAAAAATGTCCTTGTAGTGTAAATTCCATTGTAGAGAAAAAACGCTCATAGTGAAAACGTCGTTTTAGAATTGTCGTAGGAAGAAAACATGCCTTGTTTGTGAATTTTTCCTTGTAGTGAAAATGCCTACCTAGAGGAATGGCCTTGTGATGAAAATGCTCTCAAAGTGAAATTGACCTTGGAGTAAAACTGCCCTTGTAGTAGCAACGCCCTCATAATAAAAATGCCCTTGTAGTAGTAGAAAGCCCTTTGTAATGAAGTTGAACTTGTAGTAGAAACTTCCTTGTAGTAAAATGCTCTTATTGTGAAATTGACTTTATAGTAAAAATGCCCTTGTTGTAAAATTGAGTTCAAAATAGAAACGCGTTGGTCATAATAATGCCTTTGTAGCAAAAATGCCCTTGAAGTGAAAATGTCCTTGACATGAAAATGTCATTGTACTTAAAATGCCCTTGAAGTGGAAATGCCTTGGTAGTTTAAATGCCCTTGTACTGAAAATTTTTAAGAGAGAAAATACCCTTGTAGTGAAAGTTTCTCGGTCCTAGAGAATAGATGCTCTAGTAGTGAATGGGCTCTAATTGTAGACGTGCTTTTGTAGTAGAAATGGCCTTGCGGTGAAAATGCCCTCAAAGTGAAATTATCCTCGGAGTGGAAATGTCCTTGAAGAAAATTGCCCTTGTAATAAAGTTGACTTTAGCGTAAATTTGACTTGGTAGTGAAAATGCCCTTGCATTCTAAATCTTCGGAAGTCTTTATGCCCTTAAAATAAAAATGACCTCCAGGGAAAATGCCTTCATATTAAAATTGACCTCTTGGTGAAAATGCCTACCTAGTGAAGATGCCCTTCTACTCTTCTAGTAATATTGCCCTTGTAGTGAAAAGCTTCACATAAGTGGTATAAAGTCTCCCCTATGACTTACTATCACTTTTCATTTATGTTGAGATTTGAGGTAGGACCCTAAAAGACCCTAAATGTCTACTCTTAATATATGCCAACCTAGACACATAGTTTTTATTTTTCTCAAAAAAACTTCAAACTTCAAATTCTTTTTTAATACAAGGACCATTCCATTGTTTTCTCAAAAAGAGCTCAATCAATTGTTCTCTTGCGCATAAGCTCATTAGGAACTTCAAGGAATGTGAATATGGTGCTAGGATGGTGCATTGAAATGCAATTAAGCTAATTTGGTGCCAACCTCCATACCAACCTAGTATGGATAAAATGACATGAAAATGGCCTATTTGTAGCTTTTGGTGTCAAAATGGCACCAAAACAATTTGGACCAACTTTTTTAATCCTTTATAGAAATATCAAGAGTATGAAATAGATATGTGGATGTGAAAAATAAACATGACCAATGATTCTTCTAAATTGATTGAAATAAATTATATTGGTATAATACTTTGATTTTGTTTATTTACTTGTTTAATTTTAAACAAATGAAAATCCATGGCAACACAAACAACAATCAAGCAACTAGACTAATAGCATGAGACAAAAGGAATAGAAATCACAACTCAGATTCATAAAAAATAATTCTCCTTAATCCTTAAAGCGCCAAGGTAGACATTTTGTGTTCGATGAATGATAAAGAAATCTTTCCTCACAGGACAAAAATGAAGTTATTCATCCTTGGTATTGGAGGTGGAAAGTAGAGATCTTCTACAGTATTTCAACTTCCATTGAGTATATTTGGCTTATTCCAAGGAGACAATGTCACATGGTATCAAAAATACATGATTTCCACGGCCACCAATCTAATGTTCAAGGATTAAACTTATTTGTGTAGCACACATCTTGCTTACAACAAGGCAAGCTAAGCTACGCTAATATGAAAGCTTTAGTTTGCTTCTCAACTACACCTTAATGGCATTGCAACAACTAAACAATGCCAATGCTAGGATTGTCATGATAGCAACTTCCTGAAACTATTAGCCCCTATCCCCACAAAGATTCTTCATACATGGAAAGGAACCCAATGGCCAATGCCTTGTTGCAACCAAAGGGCCCAAACCATGGTTTAGGGTTAAAAGGGAGAAAAAAAAAAAAAAAAAAAAAAAAAAATCTATAGAAAATTACAAATAAATCCTCACCAAGGGCGTGCTCTTTGGTTTACTATATTGTTTTTAGGATCAATGGAAATTGTCCATGTTTTAAGGGAAATAAAAAGGTCCATTCAGAATTTGGGAGAATTTTGGGCATGATTTAATTAACATAAGCAAGTTGAGTTGGACTAGAATTAAAAGGGATTGCAAACTACATAATGTTGGCAAAATATGAAAATTCATCAATGATTACGATATATAAGTTCAATTCAAAATAGTGAGGTAATATTGAGGGACAACATAAAGGCTTAACCCCAAAATAACACAACAAACATTAAATGTCTAATGGAAGGATACAAAATTCTCCTAAGTAGGTCAATAGTGTAGGTGTTTATCCTTGGAATTTTGCGTAAAAAATAAAGGTCTTGTAAAATAATTTGACCTTTGATAATTAATCTAGTTAATTCTAGATAGAATGATTTCCACAACACCAAAAAGGTTGATTCCTTGATGGCTAGACATTCTTTGGAGGATAAATCCAAAAGGATGCTATAGTTGAAAAGGTTCAATGGATGACTTCAAAGAATGCACCTATTGGTCCAATAATTAGAATATCTTGGTACTCAATAATTGTCAGGGACATAGCTTAGGATCTTTAGAAGTTTCTAGAAGCAGTTGGAAGAACCTTCTTGAGAAGCTCACCAGATAGCGGAAGCTTCTTGAGAAGCTCACCAAACATGGGAAGCTTCTTGAGAAGCTCACCAAACAAGGGAAGCTTTTTGAGAAGCTCACCAAACATGGGAAGCTTCTAGAAGAACTTCCAACAGTAGTAGTATATATAGAAGTCGAGACTGAAGTAATTCTCAGTCTCGACAACACATCCTTTGAGTGTTAGTTTCTTGATTTGAACTCTAGCCTTGTACTTCTCTTGCTTAATAGCAATCTTGTTTCGAAAGGACCATCTTGTCTAGCACCTCTTGTGTCCGTCACAATTTGTCGAGACTGCACTCAAATTTTGCTTTGCAAAAATTTGTTTCTAGAATTCTTGTTGTAGTAGATGGACATCACATCGGACTAAACAGAGTCTTAGTTCAAGACAGTACCAAGGATAAAACTAATACTAGAGCTTGGTTTTTTCTTGTATGAGAGCGGATTACCCCTCTTCTTGAAAATTCCGAAGTACTTGGAGGTTGTGGATTACCCTCCTCCAAACTAGTATTATTTTTTTCTTGACAAAATTTTTCTAGATTGTGAGCGGTTCACCGCCCTTCTAGACAATAATTTTTGCATTTGAAGATTGCAGATTACCCATCTCTGAACTAGTTTGTCAATTAAGTAAGTCTTATTTGCCGAGTGAACCAAGATGTCAGGAGACGAAAATGCCAACACAACAAAATCTAAGTTAGATCTTATATTGAAAGCCATTGAATCTTTGTCCGTGAGGACAAATATTCTTGAAGATTTTGCTGCAAATGTTGGTTCAAATCAATGAGCAACCGAAGCATCTCACTCTATACCATCGACTTTAACTTCAAGGACTACTCAAGACTTCAATCCAAGTCCATCAACAGTAAAAGAACCAAGGATTAGTCTTCCCGAGAAGTTTGATGGCACGTGCTCAAAATTTCAAGGATTTGTGAAACAAGTTCAACTTATTACTGCTCTCCAACCTCAACGATATCCTACAGACAAATCACGAGTGGGTTTAATTGGGACTTTGCTCAGTGGCCAAGCATTGTCTTGGTTTGCGCCCCTATTTGAAGCAAGGTCTCCTGTCTTAAGCAACTTTGAAGAGTTTTTAACAGCGTTTGCTGAGGCATTCGAAGAACATGACAAGAATCGATGGCAACAACCAAGATCCGTACTTTACGACAAGGATCACGATCAGCTTCGCTATACACCTCCAAATTTCGACAATTTGCTTGCGATATCAATTGGGGTGAAGAAGCACTTATAAGCCAATTTTAGTGGGGCTTACGAGATGATGTTAAGGACTTATTGCTATCATTTCCCAATCCTCAAACGCTAAATGAAGCAATAAGCCAAGCTGTAAGGTGCGATAACCGATTATTCCAAAGACGACAAGATCGACGCTCTTGGACTACAACACTACCACAAACGTATCTGTCATCAAAGACCCAAGTAGCACACATCACGAGCGTACCTTCTCAAGAACCCGAAGACATACAGATTGACGCAGTAAAGTTTGGACCACTCACTGCACAAGAAAAGAAGCGACGTCTTGATGAAGGCCTATGTTTATATTGTGGACGTTTTGGCCACAAGGCAATTAGTTGCGACAAGAAACACAAACAACGACCTTTCAAGACAAGAAGTGTACAAATATCGGAAAACAAGGATGCTCAATCGCAATAGGGACCGTGCGACTTGAGCCCTCTGCTGTACAAACAAATCTAGGTCCTCATCTTTCTTCTCAGCCTTCTTGTTGTTTTACCATACTTTTATAGTTGGGACTCAAGAAGAAATTACAAATTCAAGCCCTTTTAGACTGTGGAGCTTTGGCTTGTTTTGTAGATGAAGAATTTGCAAAACGACACAAGATTCTTCTAATCAAGAAACCAAATCCTGGACATGTGGAAGCCATCGACGGTCAAGCTTTATCGTCGGGAGATGTTACCCATGAAACTGAACCATTAGAGGTTTTGTTTGCAGGACACAGAAGTACGATTACATTCAATGTAATCAAAACACCGTCTAATCCAATAATTTTGGGGCTATCATGGCTGGAAAGATATAATCCAATTGTGGATTGGAAGTCGCAAAACTTATCATTTTCGCCCAAAACTCCTGCATTACAAGCTTCTCCAACGCCTTCGAAGATTAAACCTGTACTTGTTGGAGCTCGAGCTTTTGTGAAAGCTGCAACGAAAGGCGATTCTTACGTTGTCTACGCAGTTCTAATGCTCAAAACAAGTAATACTTTATCAAGTATTCCAAGTCAATATAAAGAATTTGAAGACATATTTGAAAAGAAAAATGCTGACATCTTGCCAGAACACCGACCATATGATTGCGCCATTGACCTCGAAGATGGGACCCGACCACCATTTGGCCCCATTTTACAATCTGTCCCAGAACAAACTAGCAGCATTGAAAGAGTATATCGATGAAAATCTGGCCAAAAACTTCATTCAACATTCCAAATCTCCAGCAGGAGCGCCAATACTTTTTGTAAAGAAGAAAGATGGATCTTTACGAATGTGCGTAGACTACCGTGGCTTGAACAAGATCACAGTGAAGAATCGGTATCCGTTACCCTTGATATCTAGACTTTTTGATCAACTCAGACAAGCAAAAATCTATACCAAGATTGATCTTCGCGGAGCGTACAACTTGGTGCGAATTAAAGCTGGAGACGAATGGAAGACAACATTCCGAACAAGATATGGGCATTTTGAATATAATGTCATGCCATTTGGTCTTACAAATGCACCAGCCATCTTTCAGCACCTAATGAACAATATTTTTTGCAAGTTTTGGACCAATTTGTTGTTTGTTATCTTGACGACATCTTGATTTGTTCCAAAAATATTGAAGAACATGAACAAGACGTAAAGCTTGTGTTATAAAAGCTACGAGATTATGGATTATACGCCAAATTAGAGAAATGTGTATTCCATCAGCCGCAAGTGGAGTTTCTTGGGTATATCATCTCCAACAACGGATTATTGATGGATCCAAAAAAGATACAAGCTATTACATATTGGAAAACTCCCCAAGTTGTACGTGACATCCAATGCTTTCTTGGGTTTGCTAACTTCTATCGAATCTTCATTAAAAACTATTCACAAGTGGCAGCCCCATTAACTCGACTAACATGCAAGGACAAGCTCGAATGGGGACCAGAGGCAGCAAAAGCTTTTCAACAATCAAAGTCGGCTTTCACAACGGCCCCAATCTTGATCCATCCAGATTTTAACAAGCCGTTTTATATGGAAACGGATGCTTCAGACTTTGCATTGGGAGCAGTACTTTCACAAAAAGGAGAAGAAGGAAGACTTCACCCAATTGCATTCTATTCCAGAAAATTTTCAGTTGCCGAAATCGACTATGAGATTCACGACAAGGAACTTCTTGCTATTGTAGACTCTTTTCAAGAATGGCGCCATTTACTTGAAGGAGCGTCACATCGAGTAACTGTATATACAGATCACAAAAACCTTGAATATTTCATGTCTGATCGTGTTTTAAATCGACAACAAGCACGTTGGAATATGTCGCTATCTCGCTTCGACTTCATTATCACGTATCGTCCTGGAAAACAACAAGGATTATTAGATGCCTTATCTTGGAGATCGTACTTGATTCCAAAAGAAGGAGAAGCAGCATATGATCAACAACAAGCGACTCTTTTAAAACCTGAGCAACTTCAACTGAGTGCAATAATTATGGCACTCCCAATTGATTCTTTGTTTCTTGATCAAGTTTGTATAACATCAGAAATAGATCCTCTAGTTCTTGATATAAAGCGTCGGTCTCATCATAATGATGACAAATTCAAGTTATTGGACAACCTCTTATATTTTGAAGAACGCTTATATATTCCGGAAGGCCCTCTACGTCTTCAAGTACTTTAAACTCGGCACAATTTTCCTGCTGCTGGACACTTTGGATTCAACAAGACATTGGAACTTGTGTCTCGAGACTTTTGGTGGCCTCAAATGTGGAAGGCTGTCAAGAACTTTGTATTTTCATGTGATACTTGTTCGAAATCAAAAAATCCACGACACTGGCCACATGGACTCCTCCAGCCATTATCCATCCCAACGCGGCCATGGTCTTCAGTATCTATGGACTTCATCACAGATTTATCTCCATCAGCATCTTTTGATTCCATATGTGTAATTGTGGATCGACTTACAAAGATGGCACATTTTGCGCCATGTACAAAAACGATCACTAGTGAAGAAACGGCGAGGCTATTTTTTAATACTATTTATCGATATCATGGTCTGCCCAATGATATTATCTTCGATCAAGGACCGCAATTTGTTTCTAAATTTTGGAGGTCTCTTTTCCAAAATTTGAATATAGACATCAAACTCTCTTCTGCCTTTCACCCTCAAACCGATGGACAAACGGAACGCGTAAATCAAATATTGGAACAATATCTCCATTGCACCATCAACTATCAACAAGATGATTGGACTTCACACTTGACATTGGCAGAGTTTGCCTACAACAACACTATTCACTCTTCTACCGGTCAAACGCCATTCTATGCCAACTACGGATATCATCCAAAACTTGATCTACTCAACATTTTGCAAATGATAATCCGGCAGCTCAAAATTGGACCTCAAAGTTACTAGGACTTCAAAATATTATGAAATTGCACCTTCAAAAGGCTCAAGATTGTTACAAAACATCAGCCGATACTTTATGCAAAGAATCACCACCGTTTCAAATTGGTGATAAAGTTTGGTTACTTCGGCGTAATATCAAGACTACTCGGCCATGTGATAAATTGGATTACCGTCGATTAGGACCATTTCCTATTGCAAAATAAGTAAACGCTGTTGCATATCGCTTGACGCTCCCAACTGCTATGAATGTACATCCCGTCTTTCACGTTTCTCTTCTTGAGCCATATAAAGAGTCCAACTTTTTGGGAAGAAGTCAACCGCCACCGCCTTTCATTGAAATTGATCATCATGAAGAATATGAGGTGGATAAAGTACTTGATTTGCGATACAAACGCGGGAAGTTGGAATATCTTGTCCACTGGCGTGGATATGAGATCAACGAACAAACATGGGAACCAGCAACAAATTTGGTCAATGCGCCGCAAAAGGTACATGAATTTCATCGACTCTATCCTACAAAACCATGACCTACTTAAAACAGTACCTTCTTGAAGAAGTTTTTTTTCTGGAGCATGATATAAAGAGGGGAGAGTCAATACAAGTCATTCATTATAGTTACAAGTCCCAGTTAGTAGTTATAGAGGCATCAACATGTCTAATTCGCGAGTTTTTAAGGACTCTTTAGATCCTGAAAACCAAGAAGACCTTGAGCTTTCACTATCTCAATTACCGGAACAACCACACCAACCATCTGATCTTCCGACATCGCAAGTACATCGCCAAGGAGATGCAAGACCTTCTGAGCAACGGAAGAGACCTCGCTTGGACCAAATTTGGCATGGAAACCTACAAGAAGATGCTCAAGCTTTGGTGATCTTGCTGCAACACGGAAGTGTAGAACTGGGAGGACGTGACGTGTTTTTTGAAGGTTGCTTTGAGGGACTCAACATGGACCAATACTTTTGTATGGTTCGCCCAATTGAAGGTAGTTCAGGTCATCAGCATTGGTTAAAGGGTCCCGTCCATCCTTTGCCTAGAATTGAACGAGCTGCATATGTAGCTCGCATCATTCAACGCATTCTTGAATTCCTAGAAATGGGCAAAGTCTAGAACTCCTCTTGGAATTCGTCACTAGAGAAGGGGGTGATGTTACGGACATAGCTTAGGATCTTTAGAAGTTTCTAGAAGCAGTTGGAAGAACCTTCTTGAGAAGCTTACCAGATAGCGAAAGCTTCTTGAGAAGCTCACCAAACAAGGGAAGCTTCTTGAGAAGCTCACCAAACATGGGAAGCTTCTTGAGAAGCTCACCAAACAAGGGAAGCTTTTTGAGAAGCTCACCAAACATGGGAAGCTTCTATGAGAACTACCAACAGTAGTAGTATATATAGAAGTCGAGACTGAAGTAATTCTCAGTCTCGACAACACATCCTTTGAATGTTAGTTTCTTGATTTGAACTCTAGTCTTGTACTTCTCTTGTTTAATAGCAATCTTGTTTCCAGAGGACCATCTTGTCTAGCACCTCTTGTGTCCGTCACAATAATTTGGTCAAGGAGAAAATACATTTTTCTAGTGTTGAAACCTTTGTGAGACCTTAGAGGCCTACACCCTAATCCTTTAAAACCTTAAAAACAAAATTTCTTCTATTTTTTTGTTTGTTAATTCTTGAAAGAAACTTCGTGAAGGTGAAATCTTTGATACTTCTGAATAAAAGTGTCACAACCCAAGTGACACTTCAAAATCCCAATTGCTTTGTGGGTTCACCACACCCCGCTAACAGCACCACTTGAATCACCAACTACCTAACATTGCACATGCCAAGCACTCACAATATTAGCCCCTATTTCCAACTCTCACTTTTATCCAGTCCCAATCACTAGGACTCCTAGGACACCCTCCCTACGTGACACTGGGCATGCCACTTAGTAATATGGGGCGGAACTTCCACCTTAATGTACAAGGCCTCGTGGTGGCACAACTCACCACGGGCCTAACCGCCCCTCAGTGTCATCCCTCTCCATGCTAGCCCTTTTTGCATTTGCTACTCATCCACTAAGGTAAGTGATACTCACAACTCAAAACACATGCAAGGAGGCCTAGCAAGGAGTGGGACTCCACCCAACCAATGTCACAGGGCACACACACAAGTGTCTCGGGGCACCTTAAAGTAGTGATGAAGTCACCACCACCAACCATGAGTCATCGGGACTCATCAAGGCTCCAAGAGGGAGAGAGGAGGGAGACCAACCCCTCTTGCAGTACTCTCTGTGGAATTCGACAAGACCCCCTTTTGTGTATTGATGGGTGATCCCAAATATGCTTGAATTTTGGAAGACCACCCATTTCCAACTCATAACGCCAAGTTTTGACCTTGTTTGGGCTCCCAAATTTCCAAACGGCATAACTTTGCGCTCCGGTCTTCAATAAATACATGCAAGCTCATTTTAGACATCTACACAAATAGTTGCTGATACGCTTCTTACTTGTCTCATTTTGACAAGTCTTCACAAAGTTATGGCCCTCCAAAGATTCGGGTTCATCGGGTAAGGCGTCTCGCCTTTACCATTGCTCACTCTTTTGGCCATAACTTTGGACTCACGTCTTAGAACATCATAATGCTTTTCAATCTAGGTTTTTTGTGATCACAGTTTTCCAATGATATGCTACATGCCCTATTTGCTTGAGGGATTCCTTGAAAACCCCTCGCACTTAGCCCGCAAGTATCCCGGCGCCATCGAGACACCGCCTACTTTGAACAGCCATAACTTTTCACTCATAAGTCCAAATGGCGCATTCTTTAAATAGTTGAAAGCGTCTGCTCACGAGCTTTCCAAGCATGTATGACACATGCCTAACTTTGTCAAAACCAGGGCACTATTGCGCTCTATTTGATTTGGAGTCACCTCTGCCTACCTACCTATGCTCTTGCAAGGCTTGGGAAGTCACCCCCAAGGTTCACCTTGCTCACTAAGGCACTTCGGGCACCCCCAAGGAGAAGGGGGCGTGACAAAAAACTTCACGTAAGGTTCAATAAATCATCATCAAGTATATTTTAGAATTTTTTGGAATTAAAAAACCCTAAGTCCTAGATGTCTTGCAATTAGATGTACAATGAACAAAAGCTTTTGCAACCATTGTCCAACTTTATGCATCCAATTACTAAGTGCCCTTAGGTTTGAAATAATCTTGCTATTAATATCTTCAATAGAATCAATGAAGTGGTAATGCAATGTAGCATTAGTAACAATGCAATGAATAAGACCAATCGTGTAATTAGAATAATGGGTACTTTTGTTCCAAACAAACCAATACCCATCTTTCTTTGTAATAGAAATGATAGTTTTGAATGATTTTTAATAGGTAAATTACCTTGGTTCTCTAGGGGCTTAAAAATTCTTCCTCAAGTACTTTAGTAGGTTAATTTTGAGCATTTAGTTAGATTGTCAATTTAATTGGAAAGAACATATTATATGTCAAGAACAAAATACTTTTGGTGAAATTGGCCTTGTCGAATTTCCAATTATTTGTTGAATGAACTTTTGGTCATTGACGGGCTCATTGCTTAGGATTGAAATTGACTCTCATGATCCTATACAAAATTCCAAGTACTTGTTGAATAGACACTTGAGCCTATAGTGGTTAATGGTTTAGAGTTGCTTTAAGATTTTAAAAGTAAATGGTCAATGTTGTTTAATTGGCGGCATTCCAAGTGCCATATTGACATATTCCATGTGCCATTTTGACATGGAGGCTTGGAGGTAGAGGAGGAAGGTGTGCTCCGTAGTCATCTATTGTGTCTTAGGCTGAATTTTAATTCTATGATAGCTACATTCTACACCCTCCATTCACAAATAAACATGTTAGGATTGCCATCTTCCATGATTCAAGTGGACTACATTTGTGCCATTTCAATGGAATGTTTGTACCATTCTATTGGAATACCGCCATTTTAACAAAATTGACCATCTAGATAAAATACTTGTATGAAACCTACTCATATCTATATAAAAACTAGTTTCATTTTGGAAAAGTAGCCACTAGTTACTTCAATTTTTTTGTAATGATTGGAGGAGACTTGGCAATATCTATATATAAAATATGCAATAGCTAGGTAAAAGGTGGCTACTAGTCTCAATATACATCAAGGGTTCCGCTTCTTAGAATCCAAAAAATGAAAATTCCTTTATAAAAAATAGCCAATTAGTGGAATTTAGTCAATACTACTATAATGAAGATATTTGCCATTTTCCTTATTAAAACTATATTTAAGCAAATTTTAGAAAAAATTTGGATGACAAAACAATTTTGACTCCATCTTACAATCTTAGATGAAGTCATACAAAGGATGCTTTGCATCTTTGACAAGATTTTAGGGGCTCTAATATGGATTCAATCCAAACCATAATTCAATCAAAGCAATGATATTAAAGATTGCTTAGCCACATTACAAACAATCCCAACAAATACAATTAGTTACTACTTAAATTTTTCAAAGATGATTGGTTTTAGATTATAATCACAAACATAGATATCCTTCAAGTACCTTGAATTGCAAAACAAGAATTGTATGACTATAAAGTTCTATCTACTCCAACCAAATCCAAACCATATTGTACAATGTATATGTTGTCATATATAGGCTATAGCAATGTATTGTACAATGTGAACATAGGTTGTTGTGCAATGTTTGTGTCACGATTTGGGTACAATAATAAACAATCTACATCTTGTAATTAAATTTTTTTCAACAAAAAGTAAAGAACTAAATTAAATAATCTACTTCAAAATTTATTTTAAGAAAAAAAACTCCTCATAACCTTTGACTTATTGATCAAATGGAATGATGCAAAGATTTCCATGTATATATAAATTTTTGAAAATTGATTTCAAAGTTTGGTTTTCAAAAAAAGAAGTTTTGGATTATTTGCTAAGATTTTTTGGTTGAAAAAAAATATAATATATCATACAATACCTTTTTACTACATAGTCAAAAGTTATAGAAACTTGGGGATCTTAAAGAAGAACCTAGTTCCACGTTGTAGGAAATTTCAAGATAAAATAAAAAAGCCATTCATAACAAACTATCCAAAATCTTGGGTTTAGCAAAAAATATAACTTGGCCTTTTGGAAGTTAAGCTGTAAAAATGGTTCATGTAATTGGTTTAGGACAAAAAATGTCCTTAGGCCGTTAGGGAATAATTATTCATTGAATTTGCACATAACAAATTGACAATCCACTTTGTTTATTGACAATAAAGATAGGTATAATTTCATCAAGTATCTATATTTTTGAAAATTGATATTTATAAGTGTGCTCCATCAAAGTGAACAAATAACAATACAAAACCATCTATATATGACATTCTAACCCTTGGGTTTTGATCTACAAATGATGTATACAAGCTTTTACAATTGGCAATTTCATCTTGAATACAAAGGTTTAGGGAACCTGTAGTCTACAACCATTCTTCCAAAATATGGACAAATAGAAGATACACCTTTTTCTCATTTAGGCACTACAAAGAATTATTTAGGGTTGGCCTCATAAAATAGAAATGGCACCAATATGGGTGACATCATATGCTCATGAAATTTTAGGATATATTCTTTTATTTTGAGGTGTTTACAAATATTTTTCAAATAACTACATTGGTAGAGTATACCTTCAAAGAACCAAAGCCTTCATTGGACCAAAAGACACTCAAGACTGCCACTTTTATTGCAAAGAGTAGAAATTATGAATGTTTTCACTTTTTGTACATCAATTTAAAAAAATTTCCTCTAATAGAACCAACATGAGGTGTATGTTTGTTAAATTGTTGATATTTTACATACTATAAAATATAAATTTCTTTCAAGTTTTGTATACAACACTCTAAAATGATTTATATCAATATAGTAAGGTACAAATTTTATTGGATGGTTCTAAAGAGAAATTGACAAAAGATAAACTATTTTTGATTCATAGTCTATAAAACCAAGTTTTAAATGTGGCCAATCTTGAAGTCAATTTACTTTCAAATTACAATTAACTTATTCTTGAAACTTCCATGGTAATGTAGAATAAGTTGTATACTATAACTTTGGTATATATACTTTTTGACTTTGTACATTGATGCTTATGGTATAGTTGTTTGCATGAAAGTATTTTAGATGTTTATTCAATTTTGTTAGTCATTGTACTTCTACTTACAATTTTCTTAAAGATTAAAAATTAAGTTTTTGTATTTTTGATTTTCTTCCTATTTTCTTAGTTTCATTGTCCATCATAAAGATTTGAAGCTCGTAATTTTGCAATGCAAAAAACTTTAGTTAAGAAGGTTCAAAATCAAATAATCTAGTCCTACAATGAGTAGAAAACCTTCTTTTTTTTTCCACTTTAAATGTAGATATCTTGCAACCTATGTAGTTCAAAATTTTGAATTTTTCCACACTTTTTCATACTATGTAGATTTGCAAAAAAAAATTCCCAATAATTTTGACTATTTGCAATAGAAATGGTAGATTTAAGTTGTTTTTTTATAGTTCTCAATTTAGTGAATATGAAGGGGCTTAAGGATTGATTGGCCAAGTTCTTTTGGTTTTATTTTTTTCAAAAAGGGTTGAATAGTGTCACACCCCTATCTCCTTGGGGTGCCCGAAGTGCCTTAGTGAGCAAGGGGGACCTTGGGGGTGACGCCCCAAGCCTTGCAAGAGTCTAGGTAGGGAGGTAGAGAAGACTCCCGATCAAATAGGGCGCAATAGCGCCTTGGTTGTGAAGAAGCTAGGCATGTGTGATACATGCTTGGAAAGCTCTTGAGTAGACGCTTCCAACCGTCTAAAGAACGCGCCATTTGGACTCGTGAGTCAAAAGTTATGGCGGTTCAAAGTAGACGGGGTCCCGGTGGCGCCGGGACACTTGGGGGCTAGGTGCGAGGGATTTGCAAAGAATCCCTCAAGCAAATAGGTCATGTAGCATATTGTTGAAAAGTTACAATCACAAGGAACCTACAATGAGAAGCATTACCAGGTTCTAAGACGTGAGCCCAAAGTTATGGCCAATTGAGTGAGCCGTGGTGAAGGCGTGACGCCTCCCCGGTGAGCCCGAATCTTTGGAGGGCCATAACTTCATGAGTTCTTGCCTGAATAGGACAAGTGAGCAGTGAATTGCCATGAGCTTTTTGTGTAGATGTCTAAAATGGGCTTGTATGTGTGATTTGGAGCCTTGAGCGCAAAGTTACGCCGTTTGGAAGTTCGGGAGCTCAAACGGGGGCGAAACTTGGCGCGACGAGTGGGAAACGGGTGGTCTTCCAAGCCCCCATGGTGTTTGGGGTCACTCTTCACCATATGAGGAGGGGGCCTGCCGAATCCCACAAAAGATACTATAGAAGGGGTTGGTCTCCCTCCTCTCTCCCTCTCGGAGCTTTGGTGAGTCCCGGTGACTCATGGGGAGTGGTGGTGACTTCACCACCACTTCAAGGTGCCCCGGTACACTTGTGTGTGTGTCCTGTGGCATCGGTTGGGTGGAGTCCCACCCCTTGCTAGGCCTCTTTAGTGGTGTCCAAAAAGTGTGAGTGCCAGTTACCTTAGTGGTTGAGTAGCAAATGCAAAAAGGGCTAGCATAGAGAGGGGTGACACTCAAGGGCGGTTAGGTCCGTGGTGAGTAGTGCCACCACGAGGCCTTGCACATTAAGGTGGAAGGTCTACCCCATGTTACTAAGTGGCATGCCCGGTGTCACGAAGGGGGAGCGTGCTAGGAGTCCTAGTGATTGGGACTTGATGAAAGTGAGAATTGGAAAATGGGGCTAACATTGGGAATGCTTGGCATGTGCAGTGTTAGACAGTTGGTGACTCAAGTGGGCAGTTGAGACTCTGAGGTGTCACTTGGGCCGCAACAAATAGTAGGTGGGTTGGTGGGTAGGAAGATGGATAGGATAAATGTGACTAGTTTTTTAAACAAAGAGGTGGGGTGCCAAGGCACTCACCCAAGAATTTTGCCAATAATGGCAACCAAAGTCACTACTTCCTAAGATGTCCTACTATCCTAAAAGATCTTCTATGGTAAACTCAAAGGAAGTCAAGCCTACAATTATGAATATTTTAATGAATTATGGATTATGAAGTTTTGAAGAAATTTTTATGGCTTTTTGGCATGCATTAATAGTGACATTCTTTTCTTAGCTATTAGGACATAATTTTTTTTTCCAATCAAACTACCATTGAATTTGTCCTTTTGGTAATCTTTATAACATACATATTGTACATATTGTTTTTTCATTTATATTCATGACTATTTATTGTCAAGATCTTCAAAAGATAGTGGATTGAGGTTTAATTTTTTTGGATAGACATTGCATTTCAATACATGGTTTGGAAAGAAACAATAATCACATATCATACCTTGGAGCCCATTGTTTATAACCCAATCTCAAATAGACCAATCCATCTTTTTTGGGAACCAAGTGATTATATTGCTCATCTTCAAGATAAATCTCTACATTTTACCAAATATAAGGTTTCATTTCCAACCATAGATCTTTTATATAAACCAAAAATGTGCATGAAGTTGAAAAATTTGAAATAAAATGTGAACATGATTGAAACATATTTTTTGGCCCTAAAGGTGAATGTATAAAGAAACAAGGTACTTCACCAAATTTTGGATAATTGCTAATCTAAGACTTTTTCAAAAAACTAAAGAAAAAGGATTGGTATCACATGGAGATCTTAAGAGAGCTCTATTAAGTAACTTATAAGAGCTTAGATGAGGATTAACTTTGCTACAATGTCATTGTACAATTACCTAACATAATGTGGATAACTATGATCCATATATGGCTTCTCAAAACCAAATACTCTACAATTATTTTAAATGAATTTCTAATGCGGTTTTTTCTCCAAGATCAAGTGTTCCTTTTTCTAGATATATTTGAAGAATTTCTTCTTCCTACCTCCACCAACCTAAGCTTACATTTTCACCATTACTTCTAATGCTATGCTTTGGTAGGTGTTCTTGTGGTGTTGGTATCAAGAAGTTTCATTTGTTTTTCCTACATCGTAGTAAATTGACATATTGACAATGGAGATAGTGTTGAGTGATTTCTTGATGCCTCATTTTGTAGAGGGTGTTATTGTAGAGTAGTGTAGATGGAATGAATTACCTCTTGAAAACTCTAGTGGAATTATACCTACTAGTTTGGTTGATTTTGATGTTGTACGGCACACCTACAAGAGTTGGAAGTTAGCATTGGAGTAGATTGTGGAAGGAGTTACAAATCAACTTGCTTGCTAGGAGGTGTCTCATGAACCAAAGTCATTGTGGTGATTTGGTAGAAGAGTTAGCCATGTCATTGTTCTAGCAAATGTATAATCTTTTCAAATACTCTTGGAAGCTTTAGGTAGCATTGTATAACTTTGGCTTTTATACACAATCACTAGAAATGTTGTATGAAGTCAAGTTATATTGTCTATGGAACTATTTGGCTACATTTGGAAGTAGTTTCATTGACATTTCCAATGATAGTTTTTTAGATGCAAAGGAACAGGGTTATTTTTTGGGATTTTGGTCAAATGGTTATGTGGCCTTCCTTTTTGTTTGGATCATTGTACGTAACTAACATCTTGCTCTCAAATTACAAAGTTAGCTTCAATTTTTTTTTTCCTACTATAAACTTTTGACATGACCAATCAGTCACCCGCTGCGTGACAAATATGAATTGATAAGGTGTGTTGTAAGTACCTTAGCATGTAGCATAAGGTGGCTTCAAATAACAATCTATTTGTGATTTGGGCTTGCCACTTGCTTAAATGAATTTAGAATATAACACATAATTGAATGGAATAATTTGTTGAAAGGTCTACGTTACTTAAACCTTTGAGATAATTTTTGAAAGTTGAATACTGAATTACATTATTTCAACTTTTCTAAATTGGATAATTTTTCTAAAATTACAAATAACTAAATAGACTTGTAATTATCTATTTTTACTTGTTGAAATCAATTTGAATTAAATATAATCAAGGAGATAATTTGTTGAGGGTCAATTATGAACTATATTTTTTGAATTTTTAGAATTGGGCACTTTTACTTCAAAAATTAAAAAATAGGAGCATCATTTAGGGAATCAACTCAAGTTTTGGATTTGGCTTTAGAATTCAGTACAATTATAAAAAGTAATAAGTTCATGACTATAGATTAAATTCTCCAACTAATAATTTTTTACTTATACATTCACATAAATTGGCTAAGTTGACCTCATTCTAAATTGTAAGACAAATGAATGTACTAGCTCACATCTTTACAATTTTCCAAAATTACAATGTGAAAGTTTGTCAAGTAGTTGACCAAGACAAAATTGCATTGACTTTATTTCAAACTTCAAATTTCAAATATGAAGTCATAGAATCAAAGAATACAAAAATTCCAAAAAATCATCATGTCAAGAGAACCCCATTTTAAATCCATTTCAAAAAAATTCATTCCAAAATGACAAAAGTTTGCTTGAAATTGAATTTCAAAGGAATTTTGAATTATTCCTTTAAAAATTGGTAGAAGCATATTGGTGATAGCATTGGTGAAGCTAATATTTAGATGGAATCTAGAGCTCTAACTCTGCAACTTTTATGGGCATCTCAATTCCAAAGTATTCTTCCAAATACCACTTTAACATGATTTTCCAAGATCTTCAAATCTAGTCTCTAGAGATGAGTATGGACACATAGGGGCTAAAATAAGGTCAAAATCTTCATCCGTATTTATTTTTGAGGTCTTACAACCATAGGATCCTCTTGGTGACTTAGGATTAATAACTTTTGACTACATGGTAAGAAATTATTGCATAATATATTATTTCTTTCTCAGTTTATGCAATCTTAGCAAATCTAAATTATTCACTTTTTTGATATGTAAAAATTTGAAATCAATTATCTAGATTTATATTTGCATCAAAAGATTTGAATCATTCTATTGGTTTATCAATGATTCAAAAGATATGAAGTTTTAGTTTATAGGCAGTTATGATTTCTATATTCTAAAATAAACTATAAAATGCTTTAATTAACTCAAACTTCAAATTTTAGGAAAAAATAAAAAAAAACATGTGTAGGATAGTAATTACAACATTACAACCATTGGAATTGACATTTCTCAATTTCATAAGTAAATTCTTAACAATTTAGTATTTTGAATCATTTTATATTTCTTTCTATTTACTATGTGTTTCCAATATGTTGTACAACTTGAAATGGTTTGAAAGTTTTCAAGCATGTAGCCAACTTGCCTTTAAAATGAAAAATGAATTTATAGAGTTACTACCATTTTGAACCTTTTTTTACATCAATGTGACCTTGTAAAGTGTAGTTGGCCATTTTTTGGTAGGGCTAACAAAACGATTTTTGTCAATTCAAACGCTATATCTTACAAGCTATATGGTAGATTGTGGGAACATGAAAATGTAGAATACATAAAGTTAGCATACTATAGAATAGAAGAACACCTAGATTTCAAAATTTTGTTGTTAGGGATTCGGAATATGGAAGTAATTAGCTTCATTAGGGAGTTTAGGAAGAATCCGGATTTAAGAAGATTCCGGAAGACGGAAAGATGGATTCCACATGGATCCGGAATTCCGGAAAAGCTGGAATCAGAAACCCTAGGGGCTAGAATTCCAGCCTACAGGTTTAGGGATCCGTTCAGGGGAACGGATTAGTGTCGATTCCCGGTGGGGAACCAACACCCAACCCACGAGTACTTAAACCCTCGACCGCCACCATTATCTTCCTCTCTGGTTAGAAAGTGGAATGTGTGAGTGCAGCTGAGAGAAAGAGTGGTGAGATTAGCGACTGAGAAGGGATTAGGGAATCCGGGGGTTGAACCGACAGACTTTCCGCGATTGATGGCGGAAAGTAGCCGGAGGATTTCCACTACCGCTCGGATGGTTGTCCCAGCTATTCCTGCCCATCCGGTGCAGAGGAGACAGTTAGAAGAAGATCTGAGCCGGATAGGGTGTTTAGGTTTGATGAAGAGGCCGTGGATCCTCAAGAATGACGGAATGATTCAAGAGCTCAATAAAGGAGCCCCGAATCAATACACTAGAAGAAAACTGCGTTGGAGCTGACGTTACCTAGTTGGACTCGTTACGTTGAAATTTTCAAGCTCCAACGCAGTTTTTTGCAGTTTCTAACGTGTTTTGTGTTAAAATAATACAAAACGCGTTAGAAACTGCAGAAAACTGCGTTGGAGCCTGAAAATTTCAACGTAATGAGTCCAACTAGGTAATGTGGGCTTCAACGCAGTTTTCTTCTAGTGATATGAGTTGACGGTGAGGGGTCGACCTATAGCATGGACGGAAGATATTTGGGCGGAAGTGTACCAGTTCCCCAGAAATGGGGCCAGATTAGCCTCAAGGGCGGATAAGTATGCAGTCGAGAAGTTTAGGAATCCGGCCAATGCCAAGGACGGGTACGCGATTAGTGACTGTGGGGATGAGAGGCAGATGCGAGTGTTAGAATTTCTGATTCCCATCCTCTATCCGGAAAAGCCCACATGGGGAATTTCGTTAAAATGGCAATTATTCCGCAACTTTGGCACTTTCACAGTTCAGACTGCGCAGTCTGAAATCTATACCTGTCCTAGATGGTTCAGACTGCGCGGTCTGAAATCTACACCAGTCCTAGATGGTTTAGACTGCACGGTCTGAAAATGGCATATAGAATATTGCCATTTTAACGTAATTGACCATCCACGCATGTTACTGTCATAGTAGCAAACACCATATTCAGGGCTATGGAGGATAGACAGGTGAATTGGGGAAAAGTGTTAGCTGGGGTGGTGACCAAACTGGCGGAACATGTGGGAAGGGGTAAACAGAGTCCCATTAGCCCCTACATGTCCCATCTGTACCACCAGACGGAAGTATTAACCCCAGAGGAAACTATTGAATACAACACCGGATTGGCCATCCTCAAATATGGGCTCACATATGAGGCGAAGGAAGAAACCGCACCAGATTTGGATGAGGAAGAAGAGGAGCCGGAAGAGCCATTGACGGATCGACGGGAAGCCAGGCAGAAGTCCACAGAAGTGGATTCTCGGAGTAAACGACCGCTCGTGGAGAAGGAGAGTGAATCGAAAGATTTTTAAGAAGCCGGAGTCGAGTGGGTGATGCAGGCAAAACGCTGTCATCAAGAATATGTGGATATCCTGAACCTAGTCACAGAAGCAATGGGGGTTTCGCCCGACGAAATTGTAGAAGAAGCAAGGAAGCAAAATCCGGAAACGATCCGGGAGAAGGAAGAACAAATCTAGAATCTGACGAAGGCATGCGATGAGCTCCATATGCGGCTCAACTGGCTAGACGGAGAGTTAGTAGCATCAAAGGAGAGGGAGAAGGATGCCATCAACGCTGCCAAGAAGTTATCCGGACTTCTATCGGAACCTGGGGACATCGTGGCTAAAGCCGCCCTCTTCGATGCCCGATTGCTCAGGGAAGGACAGGTGACCGGATCCAAGGTGTTAATTATCTTGGTGGATTTCTCCACCCGGATAGAAACAACATACAGAGAGATGCGGCAGTTACTCGGATCGCTAGATGCGGATAAAGCCTTAGACTTTGGTCAGTTTCCGGAACTACCTTTTGTGACCGGAATGCCACTGAAGCAGCATCAATCCGTCTTCATTCAATCTCAACCAGAAGGACTGAGGTCATTACTCCACACATCCGCGCAAGTCCAAGGCTCCGTGTCAAAAGACCTGCACACTTGTGGAAGCACACGCACAAGGGCCTTCCTTCCCCTTGCAAGCGCGTTGTGATGACAACCTCTTCCAATCACCATGGTGCACAAGTACACAATGAGCGGGCTTGCAAATCCAACCAAGAGACAACCCCACCTTCTCAAAACACTAAACCCCAAATCACGAGGGCCAGCGACAACTCGAGCTCCCTTGTGATCACAACCTCTTCCAGTCCCTTTCATTGATGAGTAGCAAGGGGAGGGTTTGCGCAAGTCCAAGGCTCCGTGTCAAAAGACCTGCACACTTGTGGAAGCACATGCACAAGGGCCTTCCTTCCCCTTGCAAGCGCGTTGTGATGACAACCTCTTCCAATCACCATGGTGCACAAGCACACAATGAGCGGGCTTGCAAATCCAACCAAGAGACAACCCCACCTTCTCAAAACACTAAACCCCAAATCACGAGGGCCAGCTACACTCGAGCTCCCTTGTGATCACAACCACTTCCAATCCCTTTCATTGATGAGTAGCAAGGGGAGGGTTTGCGCAAGTCCAAGGCTCCGTGTCAAGAGACCTGCACACTTGTGGAAGCACACGCACAAGGGCCTTCCTTCCCCTTGCAAGCGCGTTGTGATGACAACCTCTTCCAATCACCATGGTGCACAAGCACACAATGAGCGGGCTTGCAAATCCAACCAAGAGACAACCCCACCTTCTCAAAACACTAAACTCCAAATCACGAGTGCCAACTACAACTCGAGCTCCCTTGTGATCACAACCACTTCCAATCCCTTTCATTAATGAGTAGCAAGGGGAGGGTTTGCGCAAGTCCAAGGCTCCGTGTCAAGAGACCTGCACACGTGTGGTGCTTGATTTGGGCTTCTTACTCCTTCCTAGTCTGCACTTCGTATTGATGAATTGGACATAGATTGTATTTTTCTTAAAAAATTTTGTTGTTGTTTTTTGAACTTTATTGGTATTGAATTGGTTCTTGCAAGTGAGCAATGAAGTCCATTGGTTGGAGGATGTTGTTTACTATTAGAATGGTGTGAGTGTTTATTTATCCACACTTGATAAAAAAATCATGCACAACCAAGTCTTTAGTCATTTTTGTTTTTTTAAGCTAAATTAGATGCCTCAGCAATGGTCTTCTATGCCTTCCAAGGAATGCATCTTTTTGAAGTGCCTAAGTTTATTCAAATATGCAAAAACAACCAAAAAATGCAAGTCAAATACAAGGATTAAAATTAAAATAACTAGGCCACTCTGGTTTTTAATAAAAGATAAAGTAGACCAAAAACAATAACATGAGCTTTTAAAAATTTATTTTCCCTTTCCAAAAATGTAATATTTGATTCTAGGTGATTTTTTTGACCAAAACTATGAACATGTGAAGTTTGACTGCTATTTGATTCATCAAACTTCATCCATGGTTTTATCCTACTTTTCTATTTCAATTATATTTGAAATTTTATCAAAGTTTTCAAAACATTGGACTCTATTTGATATCCAAATTTAGACTCTTAGTGACTTTCATTAACAATTCACCCAAATTTCGTCTACTACTTCATCTTATAATATTTTCCTAGTTATCTGGCTCTTTCTTAAGTGTGAGGTTCCTATAGATTTTTAATAGAGGTTCCTATGGATTTCTAATAAAGGTTCCTATGGATTTTTCATAACTTGTTCTACAAGTTGATGTTACTAATTTTCTTTAATCTATCCTCTATATTCTTTATCAAAGTTCCTTATTTCTTAATCTCTTAACCCCTGAACGTCACAGCGGACGTTTTTCATACCCTCTTGAAATGCTGTAACTTCAAAGTGTTGTAACTTTTGCAACCAAGGTCCAAATTTGATAAAAATTGTTGGGAAAGTTGCGCCTTGTCTTCTAGTTTGTGTGGTAAAATTTTCAGATCAATCCACAACATAATGAGTTTTTAGCAGCCAATCAAAGTTTGCAGGTTCTAATTGAGTTCACAAACTGCATTTTAGGGCTGCAACTTCGGGGGCTTGTATCTCTTTCATCGAAGGTCCAAATTCAATAAAATTTGTTGGGTTTTCTTCCCCTTGAAGTTTCATTATTGTGGTAAAATTTTAATGTCAATCCAAGTTGTTTTGAATTTTTGGGAGCAATTCGAAGTTCAAATCCCTACCTTTTTTGGAGAACAATAAACTTCGGCGACTTGTATCTTCTTCATACAAAGTCCATTTTCAATAATTTATGTTGGAAAAGTTGCGCATAATAGTCTAGTTTGTGTGGCTAAAATTTTATGTCAATCAAAGAAGTTATGAGTGACTGAGAAGCATTCTAGTAGAAGGAGTTTCAATCATAGATGTGTTTTTTGCAGTTTTTCTTGCTCTTTTCAAGGTATTTCAAAGCCAATTTGTAACCACAATGAGTCAATTCAATGAATTTTTTTTTCACCAATGTGTTTGTTTACTAATTTTGAATCATTCTACAGTATAAAGTTTTTTCATTTGAGTAGGTTTAGAAATCAAATTTCACCTCCAAATGTGTTTTTATGGAAATTTCAGCATTCATTTTTAGCACTCAAACATTATAATCTTTAAATCTATGCGGTCAAATGACTCCAAATTTGATACACATCATCTACAACATGTTTACTAAAAAATTGTATGGTTAAGATCTTAATAACTAAGTGATATTTCAATCTATGACTCTTCAAATGGAATGACGCTTTATAACCTATTTGGACTTCAATCCTTTAGGGGTTAAAACAACTTCTATTAGTTTATTATTTTTAGAGATGTTATAATTTTTTCCATGTAAAATTTAAGTTTTTTTAACAAATTGCTAAGATACTTTTTGATTGGGCTTTTTTTACTAGAAGTTATTCATGGATGGAGTGTGACCAATAATCAATTTTTCAAACTTCATCTGCTAATTTTTCCTAATCTATAGTGCAATTCAACTTCCAATTTCACCTATGGACTTTGAATGGTTACCAATTTTTAATTCTATACTTTTGTTCCAAATTCAAGATCAAACAATTTTTCATCCAATTTAGGCCTTAATCTTCATCTACACCTATCTTACTTGTTTTGATTCCAATTTCTAAATATTTTATGTTTGTGAAAACCTCAAAGCATTTACTATAGAATTCTAAATTCTAACTTCTTGTCCTACGGGTCTAACTTAACTTTAAACCTATTGAAATTCCATTATTCTTTAATAATTGATGGATAATAGGATGTTTAGAATCATACCTTGTAGTTTACTTCATCAATTAGATGGGCAAACACACCTTCAAATTCTCCATCATTTGCCGTGTTTTGATGTTGTTTAGTATTATTGTTCACCCCTTAAAGTTGAGTTTTCAATACAAGTTTGATAGGTCTTCATGTCCTACTCCTTTTCTTTTAACAATATTGCACTTCAATTATTTATTCTATTGGTTGATGTTTTGTAAAATAATTGATTTTGAATTTCAAAATAGTAAACAACCTTTGAACTCCTATCTCCTATCCTAATCAATTATCATTTAATTTTACGTTCTAATGGTTTAAATTTCTTCTTTTAAGATTTCCTCTTAAATCTTATCAACTTCCAACCTTTTTTCTCACTTCCCTACATCACTTCTCTCCTCACTTGTTTCTTCACCAATTGTGTATTTGATTGCAACAGCTCATAACTATGGAATTTGAAGATGTTCTCCCTTCCTCTACTTTCTAATATTTTTGCCTATGCTATTTTAACTTCTATTCCTACGCATGTTTGACTCTAACCTTTCCCCTCTGCTCTGTCTATTTCAACATCTACATATTTTTTGTGTATTTTTAGATTTAATGTCAAAAGACGAGATTAGTTTAAAAACAATGCAACTAGTTTTCTTCAAGAGAACTAGACTAGTTGGGAAGGCCCAGTTCAAAAACTACACCAATTCGGGAGCAGTTTGCAGTTCCAAACCCAGACCAGTCGGACCAATTCAGAACCGGACCAGTCAAGAGCAGTCAGCATCGGACCAGTCAGAGCAGTCAGAATCGGGCCCCTCCAACGTCTGCCACATGGTGGAACCGGATTGGACGTACCCGTGCGACCAGCTGACAGGGGTTGGGGAGTTGGTGGGGGCTCCCGGTCGCTTGGTCGTCCTCTCCTCTTCTCATCGTCTTTTGGTCTTCCTCGCCTTCAGGCTACGGCTTCCTTCCAGTCCAAATTTCGGTAGTTTTGCATTTTATAATTTCCTTCTAATAAAACTTATCCCAACTCTTGAGCTAACAAGGTCTTGGTTTTTTGGAATACCAAGAGTCACTTTTAAATGGGGTGTTTTGGAAAATACTTAATACTAATTGTGAAGTACTAGGCAAGGATTTTTGACATTTGAATTTTGGATACTAAACTTGGGATTTCAAAACTAGTGTTTTGAAAACCAAACTTGGTGAGATGGAAATGCTCTATTTCTTGAGGATTTTCTAAGACTTTATGAGGCCATAGCTTTGCTCTATTTTTGAAAATATGCCAAATTCTAATTAGACAAAGCCAAAGCTTTGCTATATATTTAGAAATATACCAAATTCTAACTATACAAAGCCAAAGCCTTCCCATTGTAGGAAAACAAGGAAAATTTAAGACAAGTTTACAAAGGAAAAATGACCAATTAAGTTGTCACAAATGTGTTAGTACAAAACATGTTAGTACAATACTTTCACTAGAAGAAAACTGTGTTGCTCTTGATAAGCTTTCAACAAGCTCTCAACAAAATCTAGCTGATGTTTTTTGTTAAAAACAAAACATGTTGGCACTAGAAGAAAACTGCGTTGACGTCAACATACTCAATTTGATGTGTTTGTTGTGTCTAGCACAAAATCTGCGTTTTTCAACGCTGAAAAACGCAGATTTTGTGCTAGACACAACAAACACATCAAATTGAGTATGTTGACGTCAACGCAGTTTTCTTCTAGTGCCAACATGTTTTGTTTTTAACAAAAAACATCAGCTAGATTTTGTTGAGAGCTTGTTGAAAGCTTATCAAGAGCAACACAGTTTTCTTCTAGTGTTTAGAAATATACAACATCATCTACTTTAAAAAAATATTAGTATTTATTAGAGTTCAATTAAAGTGTATAATCATCCCTTTTTGCACAAAATTTCAAAGATGAGGAATTGTAGTTTTGTCCTACACAAGAAGATTCTTTGTCATTCATCAATCAATAAATGGTTGTAGCATTGTTTAAAGACTAGCAATGATATTTTTAAGAAAACCTATAGAGCTTTTGTATGTATTTGATTAAATGTAGGAATATATTAATTGCAATTGTTTAAGAGCTTACAATCTCCAATTCATAGAATGTCAATGTAGAAATTTTTTTTGTCATTGCAAGTTTCAAATGGTTAAAGAGAGGTAGATTGATATGTTCAAAACTTGCCTTGTGCAAACTTTTAGTAGGGTGGATATGAAGTAGGAATTTCATTGGCCTAGTAGTAAGAAAAATCTAAGAGCATTTCTATTACTATCAACTGGTATTAACTTAATATGTGTGGATCCACCTAATATATCTTAAATGTATGAGACTTTCATTTTATGTGGCATGTTTTGATTGGTTAAACAATCAAAACAATCAAATACCTCAACTTTCCTACATTGGCATTATGTCTGGTAATTGCAAAGTAGGCCAAGTCATCAAAAATAATCATTGGTTTGTACCAACCTCACTGCCTATAGCTTGGTAGGTCCTATCCAATGATTACTTTTGATAACTTGGCTTGCTTTGCAATTCCTTAGTCTATAATGGAATTCTTGTAATTGGTGATATGTTGAGGTTAGTAGTCAAGTTGAGATTAAGAGTATTTAGAGATTGACACACATGGGTTTTAAATAAGGTTGAGCAATTTTTTTTTGGTAGTGACATTGTCTAACAAATTTGTAGCCCCTTTTCACATTGAAATGTCTTTTCTATAAATTGGGGCTTTAGTCCTACTTTTACAACTATTATTGACTGAAAAAGTCAAGATGTCTTATCACTACTTCCAGTGAAAAAGAATAAATTCTAAAACATGTTTTGATGAAATGTAAACCTTAGTTTACAAAGAAGACAACATATTTTTTAGCATGCATTTGCAAAGTCTAATGATTCCATCAAGGCACACTTCCTTGGTGCCAAAACTTCCAAGAAGATTTGCCATATTGGCATTTCCATTAGCAAAATTCTACACCCTACAAGATTCTACAAGTTTTTTTTGGCAATGATGTGATAATAGAAAAAATTTAATTAAAAATATATTTATTTATTTATTTAATCTAACAAGGCATTATTAGTGCCACTTCACTACTAGAAAATGGTCCAAAATGCAATTGCAAAAGAATGACTTTTTTAAGCTTGGATTCAAAAATGATTTTAGCATCTGTAATTGCACTAGATGCGCTTTGACTACAATGTCCAAGTCATTTTATAGTTGCAATTGTAACTTTTAGGATGAAGACAAGATAAAATTTAAAAATGGTCCACTTTTTTTTGTTCACAACTTAGTCAAAATTTTGGCAAAAAAAATCCAATGTAGAAAGCAAAGTCATTTAGGACTATTGTGTAGTCATATATTTTAACTGGATTTTAGATGTGCATAATTCAAAAATGACTGCAAGGTATTTGTGCCTTTGTCTATATAGGCATGGGCAAATTTTCTTCTCACTGGTTATTCTAAAATACATATATTTATTTTATGCTATTCTAGACTTATGGAAAATTCTTTATGATTTATAAAGGAAAATATGAAAAAATTAGTGTCAAATTTTAATCTTTTTTATTTTGTTTATAAAAGATCCAAAATTCATGAATCTTGTAAATCATGATTTTATTCAAGTACATTCTCCCCAAAAAATGAAATTAGACATTTTCGCTTTTCACAAGAAATTGTTTTTTCAAGCTAGATTCATACGATAAAAAAAATAGGCTTGAATACAATGTATTCTAAGTGAAACTGAACATGAAGGTAGCATCCCTATTGTACAACAATACATCCAAATTTTGCTTCATGATTCTAATTTCCCAATTTATGATAGCAATTTATATTGTGGTGTGAGCCACTATATTGACTCACAACTTAAAATTAGAGAAAAGTAGAAAATTTAGATGAAATTAAGAATTAGGAGTTATTAGTCAAAGAAATTCAAGCCATAACCATAGATTAATTGATTTTTCAATGGCATGAAGTAGAAAGTCAACAATGATTATATAAACTTTAGAGATTTGCAATCATGCAATAACTAGGATTAAAATCTTGATAAAAGTAAGAATTTTAAATCTTAAAAATATTAAGTGAGATATTGAATTAAATTAAGGTAGGCAAATGGTCAACTATAAAAAGATTTAAATCCAAATACAATATGGAAAAAATCACATAAAAAACAAATAGGATAAGAAAAATGCAAATATAAAAAATACAAAAGTAATTGGAACGAATAGAACAACGATTAGAACATTAACATTGTGAGAGACACTATAAAATAGTGGTAGATCCTCAATAGTAGTGAGATTTATGGTAATGCAAAAAGGTCCACTCTAAAGTAGTGTAGTTTTCCACAAATTAGTGCAAATTTCAAGGCATTAGTGTACAGATGCAATTTGAATGGATGAGTCTTGGTGAAAGGAGTTAGGGGTGGAAGCTTTCTTCTTCTACCCTCTTGTTTCTCTCTCTCTTGAAAGTGAGGGTGTGAGAGGTGAGGGTGATACTTGAAAAAATGGAATAGCAAGAGATCATATTTTTTGCAATAACATCAATACATTGGTCATTTTAGAACCGCGAATCCTTGATCTCTTAGTGTTGAGAAAGACACTTCAGAAACATGCCAAATGCAATATGAGCTGGATTACAGAGTACTCTTTGCAATATTATCAAGAGTTCATATATACACTCTAATGATAGAAATTCGACAAAGAACATCAAATTTAGTCTAGTTAAAATACTTGATCTAGAGAACTCGCAATTGTGCGATCAAACTCAGTTCTTTGAAAAGTAAAGTAGATACTAGAATTTGAGAATCTCAGTTTGGTAGTTAGGCCTGTGAGTAAACAAAATAATCTCCAAAAGTTCGACCAGAAATTTGACCAGAAAGAGCTTCTTAGGCATTTAGGAGTTAAAACCTAGTGTTTCAAAAATGTTCTGACAGACACTTGCCCTCATTGCGTGTCACACCCGTAATTCACAACGAAACGAAACAGAAACATACAGAATTGGATGAACAATGTCTCACATTGAGCTTGTGAAATTTTGATTCAAATTGGGAGTGCTGTTTCTCCAGGAATTGAAACGTAGAACTACAACCATAACAACTCCATCTCTGCAACTAATTCTCGTCGGTCACATCTCGATCAACTCCTGCATCCACTGTCTTACTGGCTTCCTTTGGAATCTGCAATCCCTATAACCCTAATCCTAATTTCGAAGTGGGAGGAAGTCCTGCCAAAGCCTGATATTCCTTTGTAATATGACTAGGGGGTCACTTGGTACTTCATGGTTTTTGTTCAAGGTTCTAATCCAATACATGTAGGAATGTGAAGACTAAATAGAAAAACTGTAATAATGAAGATCTCATGTCAAGATTCCTCTTTAGCAATAGTTCTCGTTGAAACATGCATGCATATTCCTTGCTTTTGAGGACATTGAATTAAATTTTGGGTATGTTAAGTGCCATTTTAACTTTCTACAATGACAAAACAATTGATTCATTATAAGCATACTTAACTTATTTAGTGTTCCATATCTACATTGCCATACCAACTAAATTTCTTAGAAGTTAACCCATAAACCATGCCATGGCCATTATCTTGTCAATGAAGAACAAAGAATCGTTTTGAATAGGACAAAAGTGCAACTATTTATGCTTGAAATTTTTGTATGAAAAGGGATGTCTTGTATATTGGTTTGACCCCCAATGAGTACTATTTAAACCTACTATTTAAAAAGGATGATTTCTATGGCACCAACTCAACCTTTAAGGATCAAACCAATCTCAAGCATATTGAAAAAAAAATGATTTTCATTAGTCTAATGTGTACAATTCTTCTAGAAGAATATGCTCATCCCTTGAAGCTCCAAACTACATTTTTTGGCAATATAACAATTTAAGGCAATGCACTACAAATAGAATTTTTATTTAATTTTCTTTGAAATTTTAACAAAACATGTATCCAATGAGTAGCTTTAAGGCTCAACAACTTTCGTAACTTTTGACTACATGGTTAAGAAGTTATTGAATGATATATAGTTTTCATTACTTGGTGAGCAACTCAAATAGTAAGAAAAAACTTTTTAAAACTTTTTTTTTTTTAAAAATAAAAATTCAGAATTGGCATTTAGATTTATATCTACTTAGAAAGCTCGGAATCATTCCATTTTGATTTATGAGATGAAAGCTATGAGTTTTAGTTTGTGGTAGTTTGCAAATAGTTATAGATCTCTACTCTAAGATAAATGTTGAAGCCCTTTATTTAATCCGATTTTTAATATTTTTGGAATAAAATTAAAAAAATTGGATGTAGATTGTTTATTACAACATTACAACCATTTGGATTGGAACTTTTCAATTCTATATGTAAATTGTTAACAATTTACTATTTTGAATCATTCTTCTACTTTTGTCTACTTTCTATTTTTTCCTATATATTATACAATTCCAAATGATCTAAAAATTCTTAAGCATGTGGCCAACTTGCCTTAAAAATTGGTTCCAAAGAAGCACCACCATTTTGAACATTTTTGCATACAAATGTGAGCTTGTAAAGTGCAGTTGTCCAATTTTTTGCATGGCCCCCCAAAGGATTTTTGTCAATTCAAACACTAAAATCTTGCACTCTATGAGGTGAAAAATTTTGAAATTTATTCCACATCTTCTCAAATTAGTTTGCTACAAGATCATATGGTCACATGTGTCCAAAAATGTTCTTTTGGAAATGTATTAGAAATGGCAATTTTGGAGTGTTTGTGGTGAAAACATAGTCAAAAACCTTTAGGGTTTATCATTGAATAACATGAAGGGCCTTTTAGATTATATATTATTAAATGCCATAATTTGGTACCTTTTATTTGACTGCATTATAATTGCATTTAAATACACCTTCATATTATACAATATGTACAAGTACACAACCATGTCTTAGCATTCAATGCATATTTTATAAGACTATATGTGGTATGTATGCATATAGTGTCTTCAAAACAATCAGGGATTAAGTTTAAGTTCAATTTGTATTAGTCAATTTTTTAATTTTAATGGGACTTTATTTCAATTAGCATACTTATATAGTACAAATTTGCACTTTGATTTCTTAAAATTTGATTTTGACATTCCATTTTTTTTCTTTTTGAAAGAATGGAACAAAATAAAGCTTTTGTACTCTGATTCTATTTCACTTGAAACTTCAAAAAATCCTAAATATGAATTTTATTTTCAGTTTGAAATAGAGAGCCAATAGATATGTTTCTAAGTATAAAATGGCAATAAAATTACATTTCACTAAAATGTACACTACTATGGACACTTCCTTTAAATTCATCCCAATTATTGTAAAATTGTTATAAATTTTATTAATTTTTCTTCAAAAATTTATAATGATTTCAAATCTTCACTTAAAAATCTAAAAATACTATAGTTTTATAAAAGGCATATTTGAAATTTTAAAAGTTAAGTAATTCACAAGTAATCAAAGCATAAAGCATATGAAATGCATTGGATGTTTGAGGGGAATTTGGAAGATTGCAGGTTCCTGAGCTATAGGAACACACTAAGAACTATAGGAACTCTACTAAGTAGGCAGTTTGACATAGTCAAGGAATTGCCATATGAAATAGTATTATTAATTATTAAAATCTTTAAACTGAGAAAAATCAATTTTCAATTTTTTTCTAATACTTTTTGACATTTAGAAAATAAATAAATTTATTTTCTTTAAATTCAAAAATTCAAACTAGTAATCGCTTGTTCACTACATAGGGAACAATTTTGGGGAACAACTCCAAAATAGTTTCATACGGGGCTAAAAAATCATCTAGTAAATGTCTTTGAAGTTTGAGTACATGGTCATAGGCTTCATTCTTGTAACATTAAGGATACTTTACATTGAATAGTAAAATTAAATTTTTTTGAATAATAAGATTGTTTTACCTCAAGATAGATACAAAATAAGCCATTAAAGTGAAGAGATATTTTTCTACATATATTTATATGTTCACAAGTTTCAATTTCAATATCTATTTCAAAAGTAGTGCATTTCTCATACAATAAGAACAAATATTTATATAGTGTCAAAGGTCAAGAAATGGTTGTAGGGATATCAAATTTCACTATCTAGTCAAGAAGATGAGTATATTTTGAGTAGAATTTCTTGGGATTTGGAGTAGGCATGTAACATCAATTATTGATACAATTTTCTAATTTTTTTTTAAGATAAAAGATCACATTTTGGAAATATCGTTTTTATACCAAGCAATGCCTAGGAGCAAAAAGTATGCCATCCTAAATCCAAAAAACAATTTGAAGGGTAGCACAAAAACTCACAACAAAATCAAATTTTGATTTTTTCTTTTAAAGATTATATTTTCTTTCTACAAATGAAGCTATCATTCATTGTCTCTAGACTGTTGATGTGAAAATCATGGACAATCTTGTTTTTTGAGCAATCTAAGCATCTTCTTGAAAAATAATTTACAAAATAACTTTTGAATGCAATTTTACAATTTAAAAATAAAATAAAATAGGTATTGTTAAATTTTCTTGCTAAAACAATCTTGTTGTTAGAGTTATTGTGCTTCAAATCCATCTTAGAGCATCTAACAACTTGTTTTTCATTTGCCTCTCCAAAAAAGCTCACAATTCTTTCTAGAAAGGTTTCTATTTGACTTGATTTTGCCCTCCCATTTTGAAAATAAACATCTCATTACTGTAATTAGTTTATTGCATTTTTCTTTCTTGCTACAACCAATCTTGTACTATTGAGCACGATGGTGCAATTCATTTGCAAAAACGTAATTGCAATAAAGAGATACTCACTTTTAAAGCCAAGACCAAAAATCATGTATTTTTATGGTAGGATTACCCTACTAGGGTACTGTATAGTACAATGCACAGCCAGGGGCATTTCAAGGGGATTGATAGTATCCTTTTGGAAGGTGAGCTCAGCGTAGCCAATTGAATGAGCTTCATCATAGCACTAATTTAAATTAGTTGACATGACTTCATGGCAAAGAGGCTGCAAAGCATGATCCATTAAGGTGGACCTGCCTATTACCACTCCCAGCTCAATTCTGTCCTTATGTGCCCATGGAGTACATTTTAGATCAAAAATATACACCACAGGTACATGAAGGTGAAATTGTAATTTGAGTGATAATAGGCCAGTCCACCTTAGTTTCAACCTTCTAACTATCCAACCCTCTATTTTCTTCCCTCTCCAATTGTCTGTTATCTCTTGGTTCTTTTATTGGTTCATTTCATGCCAAACCACTAGTGGCTGGCAATATTGTAAATTTTCCCATGCAATGAAATTTTGTTTCATCTGTATTAAAATTAAAACAAAATAAAAAAGTACCCTCTAAGTATGTCACAAAATATAAAATGGGTGGTCTGTATAGAATTTAGTCGTGTCAAATGTCCAGGGGCCAACATAGCACATGCAACATTGATAAGCCACAGCATGCTCCTAAAGTCAATAGAAGTTGTCCACTAATGGTGAGGGGGTTAATATAAGTGGCATCCAAGTCTCTAAGTGGTCCTTCCTATACTAACTTATTACATGGGGCCATGGGGGTAACTCCATCAACTATATGGAATGGGGTCACTTTTTCCTTCCATGGCCAAATGCCAGTTACATATCACTTTTAGTATACTCAACTCTCTATACATTCAAACAAATATTGAGTACTCAAGAAGGAAAGTAGATAATTTTGTTGGAGCAAATATTGAAGTGGCTATTTTATGATACTACTTTAGCAAGCCTAAATTATTCAAACTAACTTCTCTATGTATTTCCACATGATGCATATGTTCCCTACACTATTACTTATAGTTGAATTATTTGAAGTGTTTTACTCATAATTTCACTTCTTCATGTATCCAATCAAACCTTTTGTTTTTATTCTTTATTATTTTTTTTCTTCTTCAATTAAACTTCTTCATAGGAATTCATTTGTTGTATATAGATTCCATTAAAAAAAGTTATTTATTACATATTGCATTATACTCTAGAAATTTTGTTGGTATGTTTCAAGATTGAAATGTACAATAGTATCTAAATTTCTAATGAGTAATTTCTTAAGAATAAAAGTATGGTTGTCTTATTTCCTCTTCCTTTGAATGAGGTTAACAAGTTCTTCAACATAAAACATTTTCCAATTGTAGTTGTTATAAAATTAAACTTTAACTACTAAATGCCTAAACAACTAAAATTGGTTGATTTTGTATAACTACAATTTTCATTTGTTTGATTTGTTCATCCACCAAATTTTGTATCATACGTTAGTAAATAATCAATAAAGATTCATTAAAGACTTACTAATATAGAGAATTTATGAATTAAGGTGGGGGGAGGAGACACCCCTCCTTATATTTGATAACCATGTGTGATAATGGAATATTTAATGGGAAAATATTTATCTACCTATAATTACTTTTTTCCTCTCTATTTTTAGATAAAAAAGCTCCTCTAAATACATTTTTCAAAACCCCATATTTACTTATAATTGGTTAGAGAGATTTTTTCCTCCCTATTTTATATAAAATCATGTTAGGAGACATGTTTCAATGCTATGGTAGATTTGACAAAATTATAAGTTCTAATTTGAACAAATTAAATTGATCATGTTTTTTATCTCATGTGGACATGTGGTTATTCAAAATCCTAATAATCTCCCCCCCTTCCAAGATTTTGGATAATCACCAAAGCCAAAATTATCAATGTGATATAGTGCATTAAAAAAAATTATGACCATATAATTGATATGCAATTTTGGCTATTGGAATCATATTTTTGCATTTATATTAAACTAAAAAATATAGACTTCCAACTCCAGTTTCACATGATTTTGAAGAGGTTTGGAAAATTCCTATTGTTGAACAATTTATAGCACATACAAGTTGGAGAAGTACTACCATAGTTCCAAAATGAATTTCTAGAACTTTTATTTTTTTCATTATTGCTTAAAAGTGAAGAGGGTTTTTCCATTAAGCACGGTGAGCAATTCTTAAGGTGATTTTATATTCTTCATTTTTATTTATACCATACTATAGTGATCTATTATTTAGGAATTTTTTTTTCTCAAAGCCATGACCAAAATAATGTACACAAGGGAATCCATATGCAACCACATCCAAAGAATCATGACCGCGTGCAGAGCCCATGTCAATAGCTGGAGCATCACATTACAAAGAGAGCTCTAATGTGGGAATCATGACCTCATGTAGTAATCACTCAAATGATTTGAGGTCGTTGAGAAAGTGAGCACTAAGCTTGCATACCCCTCCACCCGCGGCTGCTGGAGCCCAGAATCTAATCAAGCAGCTCGAAAGAAGAACGAGAGCCACACCTACAGCTGGTAGTTGAAAAAGACAAGCACTTTTTCATGTTCACAGAACTCCTCGGTCAACTCTTTCTGCAGCTCGTACAATCGGATGCTCAGAGCCTTGTCCAATGCAAACGAAACCAGAGTCTTTTCAAAATTAAAATATAGAAGCCGTGAGACTTGTACTAAATCCAAGCACGTTTTTCTCATTGACTAATGCCATATCAATTTCAAGAACATATCACAAGATTGTCAAGAGTAATCCTCGGTGAGAAGATTACCTTGGGCGTGATAACGAAATCTTGAAAGGATTCAATAGCAAACGCAGTCGTCCCTAAGTCGGGAAAATAAAGTACTTAAGTTCAGCCCTAAACCCTCCTAAAACCCCACAACTTAATTGAATCGTCGAGAAACCACTAACTGCGACGCGAAACTTTCTCTTCAACTCAGGTACACCAGATTCAGAATTCATGAAGTTCAATTCGGGTAATGGCCAAGATACCCAAAAGAATTAGAATTGTCCATACTTAAACCAATGAACACCAGCAAAATGAATATGACCTAATTCAGTTTCCCCTCAATCTTTTGATGCCTTTCAAATGAAATGAAATCTTGAATTGAACATCTAGGAAATATTTTACCGACAAGAAGTCCAATCCTAATTGTAACCGTCCACTTCGCAAGCGTAAGCTTCATATACCTGCACCCCCGACAATGCCCACCTCATCACTCTATGTAGAATGAAACATCAGACCGTAATAACACTCAAATATTAGGTTTACGCAATTAGCATGAAAGAGATAAATCCAAGTGTATTCTTTTGACCTTATCGAGATGAAGGATTTTTATAAACGACTGATTGGCGTAGTACCCATAGATTTTACGATCAAACTGTTGCTTCTTGAGTTTTTCGTTAACCAAATCATAAACAGGTTCAAAATCAAGGCTCTCAACTCCAACATCATCGTCGCCCAGGCCTTCAACTTCTTGATTTTGGCTACACTCGTAGCCTTAGTTGAAGAGCAACGGCACTTCTACGTGGAAGTCCGTGTCTCCCATGCCTACATGCATCTCTACAAGAGCAATCGAATCAAGAACACTCGTTAATGCAACACAAAAGTCTAGATCAAACAACGAAAAAGGAAGGAAGAGGAATTATTACAAAAGGTTCAAAACTCAACACAAGTGTCACCACTGAAAAGAAAAGACAAAGGTTACACTCAAAAAAACATCCATCAAGAGCGCTCACAAATTGAGGTCTATGCTGAGGGTAAGCACCGAATCTATGGAAGCTTATCAGAAAGGTTGTGCAAGGTATCCTTTCAGCTGCGTCCGGTACTCGTTCTCCTTTAGACTTGAAATTCAGCCACTTGATGGCCACCACCGTCTTGTCGTCCAACAAGCCCTTGAACACCTGCAGCAAGGTCACGCACTCGGGGTCAAGGACATGAATCCTCACACCATCTAGGCATAATTGTAAGGCATGCTGAAACCCTTGCAAAATTTTGCTTACATTTTTATATCACTGTACAAATGTATTGCATATCTCAATTTGATCAACGTGGTTTCAAAACAGTTTTATCTACAAGATTCAAGTATGAATTTGAATGAATGAGCAATGATTTGGACAAAACGTCGCTTTCAAGCACTTGGTTCATCACTCAAAATATAAACTTTCAAACACTTTGTATCTATAGCCTCTAGTTTGAACAAAGAGAGTACTTGAAAATGGAAGGGGCCATGTACAAGCATACCCTTGCGGAAGGCTGTATCCTCCTCAGCAGTCCATCTATGAGCAAAACGTCTCTCACCAAGGTTACCGTGGTGCCTGTGAGTCAGTCTCTGAGACCTACGGTGGACTTCATGCGCGGTCCCTGGTGCTTGGTCCAAAGACAAGGTGATATCTAGGACAATTTTGGATTCTACCTGACACCGCGTTGCCATCTCCTAGTCTCCAATCTGATTGGCATCACAGCTGCTGCATCCTGCGGTATGCAACAAAACGTCACAATCCCATATCAGCACGCACCCGTGAGTTCCAAGCACTAAATTACACTGCACAATTGTTGCGCAAAACACCAACAACGTCGAGTGGGAAATTGAACTAGGCGCCAACCAGAGCAGTTTCTTTGTTTTGAAGTTTCTTCGTCAGACCCCGCGCTGATTCAAACGCCTCTTTCGTCGCTTGCATCCGAAAAGAAAAAAGAACTTCAATCTAGTCCAATGAGGATCGACCTACTGGTTGCACGAACCCGACTGAATTGACACACACGGCAACACAATTAACATGCACATTTCCAAGACAGCGGCTGAACTTCGCGCTCCTCCAGCTCAGACCGCAGGTTTTGTACCTCCAGTAACGCATCCTTCATCCGCAGATCCAGTTGCTCACGGATACTCGCCTGCTTCATCAACTTCTCTGCACTCTGTAAAAAGATCCGCACGATGTGCCTCCATCTGTTAGCACCCGTTTGCCGCTCCCGACCTGGCAGTTACCTGGTGTACGACCTAAAATCGACCACAGAAAGTGTACCTGTTCCAATTAGAGTTTCAGCTCGGCAATAAGCTCAAGGTGTTTTGAACTCTCCAACTCAAGGGCTTCCACGCCGGACGGTCCGGTGCTGTCTCCCTTTCCAGCCACTTCCACCTTTAACTTTTCAACCAACTCGTGAAGTTCGTCCAGTTGCCTGGAACGCGACAACGCATACACCAATTCTCAGGTAGGAAAATACCGGAACAACAAGAAACCACGACACAACTTACTACGCAGTTTGCGGAATTATAGGCTTGACTCAAGAATGCTCACCTTCCCATTTTTGAGTAACTTTCCAAGAAAGAACTTAAATTTTTGCGCAGCTCTTCCACTTCCGATCGATAGGTATCAGCCTACAAAATAATAAAAACGAAAAAAAATCCAATGAAAAATCCCAATTCTGCGCTCACGCACACCTGCTCGGCTGATTGAATATCTGCACAGTACTATCAGAGTGGAAGATATTACCTCCAGTTGGAGAAGCTCATTCTCACGGGCTGCTGCGGCGAGCTCCGATGCCGGGGCCTTTTTCTGATGAGCAACGGAAAAGAGTTAGTTGGCCTTCCCAACCTTAACAGCATTCTGGTACGACATCGAGTCCAACATAGAAAGGTCAACGAGAAAGAGAGACACCTGAGGAGTTTTCAGAGGAATAAGGCCTTGATTGACAGCAATCTTCCCATCCAGCGCTTCCAGGAGCTCGTCTCGTAAAGTGGACATCTCATCCAGCATCACATTTCGCTCTCCGCCTTCGCGAAACTCCTGCAAGCTGCACGTACCCGAGTCCCACATTCTTAAATTCCCATGATTGCGTGCATGCACAATCCAAAAGCATAGGACCGTCGTCAGCAACACAAGTGGAACAGATATGACCGGCACTCGAACTGGTCATACCTACGAATTTGGTCCAGCAGACGAATGTTCTCCATAGCGAACCTAGTCAGCTCAAGATTGCGATCCGCTTTCGCTCGCATCAGTTCAAGCTCCTCTGTCAACATCTTCTTCTCGTCGGCAAGGGAGGAATCTACAGAGAACAATCCTTTCGATAGGGTCTCCAGTCTTCGAATTTTGTCTTCTCGAAATCACAGGACCATCTTGTTGCCCTGCATGTCTGCCTCCCGCTGATGCACCTGCACAGTGCTAGTGGCGTTCACACGATCAATTTCCCCTACTAGAGCTCCCTAAAAACACAAGATGAGACGCTAGACTCCCTACCAGGCGGCTGAGCTGTTCGATCTCCGCTGCCAGGCGCTTCGTGGTGGCATCAGCTGCTTGCTTACGCCTCAGCGCCCCGGCCACGACGGCCTCCATTTGTCGCAACTGCAAACAACGGCAAAGGCTCAGCTTACTCAAAAACCCGCGCACAAACGACTCACAAGGCCACCAAGATCCGTGCTAACTTCAAGGACAAATGGAGTAGTCTAAGAGATTGAAATCTCTTACTTTTCTGCTGGAAACTTGGGGGCTGCCAAAAGACTTGTGGGCATCTCCCCAGGAGTCAAACGACCAGCGCACAGGGTTGAAATCATCTTGCGACAGCGGGATTCTTGAACCCTCTGTTAGCCTTGCCACCTTCGCCTTGACTTCCCGCCCGAGGGATCTCTCCTCGTCAAGGACGGCCAACGTCATCTCGAATGAGCCATTTTCCGCTCTCACACTGTTTGGCACAATAATCCACTGGCATGACTTCCGCTCCTCTTCCTTCGAAGAGAGCTTCTCAACCATCTACTGGGCGTCCTCAAGCTGAGTTCTCAGCTCGGTCGCTTTCATGCGGAAAAAGACAGCCAAAACGCCACGATCCCATATCAGCACGCGCCAGTGAGTTCCAAACGCTAAATTACACCGCACAGTTGTTGCACTAAACATCAACGACGTCGAGTGGGAAATTTTATCTCTACACTCACCTGCATCTTTGACTCTTGTGCATTGTTAACGAAACCTTGAGTTCATCAACTTGAGACGTCCACATCTCGCACTCAGGGAGTAACAAACGCATCTTGGACTTGTATCTGTAATTGTGTAGCTACACAACCAACCATAGCAATCCACAACACCAAATATTACAAAAAGATCTACTTTCAAAAGGGACAACTAGCAAACAAATCAGGAGAATTTATTTACCTTAGCTTTCTTTGCAACCAATTCATTGGCCTTGAGAGATGCCACATCGAAGAAGCCTTATTGAAGAAGCCTTCAGTCTTAAACCAACTCCAAATTTCAGCCTTGGAGGGCATTCCATCAACCCATCCATTCATGTTTAGCAAACCCTGTAGAAGGACATCCAAATACAGCTAACAAGTTTAGAACTCTACTATAGAAGCACCTGTACCAATTAAAGCAGGATTTCTGCTCTCTTTGTATAGAACCAAGTTGACAGATAGGCAAGTACTACGAGCTTGTATTGATTGTGCAATACACGATCAAAGAATGAAAGGAGCAGTTTAACTCTTGCACACGAAGTTTACAAAATTATTACAACAAGAAAATGAACGAATTGAACGGTCTTTGCTCAATAGAGGACACTCTACATTTCAAAGGGGTTGAAAAGTTTAATACTGCTCTACTTGACTTTCACTAAGCTAAAGCATCCGTGGAATGAGAAAAATATCCCTGAGAGCGTCTTTCTTTCCCGAAATCTCTGAAATCAACCGCTCTCGAAAGATTAAATCAAATTATTCTGAAATTCAAAACCCTCTACCGTGATGCATGAGAATGAGCAGGGATTGCACACTAGAGCTGATATTGGATGAGACGAAGGTCATAGCCACGCGGTGCTTAACCGAGTGGAGGAGCTAGTACTCCGTCCTTTGCTATGGCTGCTGCTCAGGGTAGCCACAGCAGCCCACTTGCACACGAAAGCTAGATTGGTTAAATTGGGAATTGCTAGACTGCAAGGATTGAAGCTCTCGATGCGCGCAAGTGATGGATTCTTGAAAGTAAAGAAACAGGAAATTTTCTCAATTTTCTCAAGTGGATAGCATCACATGAAGAATTCCATTCAACGTTCAAACATACAGTCGCAGAGAAATCAATACACGGATTCAAATTAGGGTTTAGGAGATTAGAGCTAAAGGAAATACCTACAGTAATAAAGCCCAGACGGAGGTACAAGTAGTCATGTTTGTAGATTGGTCGCCCAAATTGCCGGAAGTAGCAATACTGTAGTCCAAACGAACAATGGACAAAAAAATAAGAGGTAGTCATACTAAGCCTAAAACACTAAAACCCTAAATACAGAAAGCGGTATGCATAGCCGATGCTTCCTCATAAGGTAGCTGTCAAGTTCCAGCCGGATCGGGGGTATCGAGAAGATGTAATTGGCAACAATAGATATGAATTCTTATAGTGTACAGTAATAATAACTACACTAGTAAAACTCACCGACAAACCCTGGAATAGACTAAACCCTAGATGATCACACATTTTGAACTGATTGCATCCACCAATCGGATTCTCCAGCTTAAAACAATAACACTATTACCACGAAATGGTAATTTGATTCCAGCCGGATTCCTTCTAACCATGTACACGCTTTCATAAGAGAATTGGAATCTGTAAAATCATCGATAACGCAGCTCGGTAATGCGTGAGGAAGGAGTTGGGTTATGAATTGTTCAGCGAACCGGCTCGGGCACATGATATCAATTTCTTCGGACACGTCGACTCTTGCTTCTGGAGCACGAAAGTGAAAAGTAAGTATTTCCCGAGCCAACGTCTTATCAAAGGTCTTCGATCCACCAAAACTAAACAGTTCATCAGCAGCAGAATCAAGCGCAGGAACAGGTAATCGACTTCTAACATATCTGAGGACTTCATGGCCATTGAGCCTCATTGTCGCCGTCTGTACAAATAGCTCAGAGATGTTCAAGTGAGCGGGTCGCTAGTTACGTTGCAGTCATTTCCTAATTATCAGCTCCCGCTCGAAACGCCACATTTTCTTGGCGGATGATTGGCACTACATATTCGAACCCGCACTCAATCGGGCACTCAACACCGCAGGAAGGTTGCATTAGGAGTAAAGAGTTACTAGGATTTAGAACAGCCCGAAGACACTCACGCCGATCATTGGCTCTGGCCAAGGAGCCTTAAAGAAGAAAAACTCTGTTTCACGCCATTGCTTCTTAAAACCTATTCTCAGCTCCCCCCTGAAGCAACAAGGAAGCCGCCCTATTCGAGCCGTCCAACTATTTATGTACATTATGCACCGATTATGTACATTTCAATTTGATGGTGGCACATGGTCACCCAAATGGATGGCACAAATACGGTGGTTCACTGCTCTTTACTTAGTATGGTTGTGAAGCTTCTTGAATGTAATTGTGTGTTTGTTTATGCTTTGCTTATTCAATTGACCTATACGTTTACTTTGCTTATTGATTAACTATTGTATCTAACAATAAATAATCTCAAAGCACAAGATGTCACTCTCATAGGATTACAAATCTTTAAACATTAAAGTGTAGATACCTATAGTCCTCTCTAATTACATTTGCTTATAATTATTATAGTTACTAACCATAAATTATATTTAGTAGATATTACTCAAAATTAAAGAAGAATACATTGTATTTTTACATACATTATTTGAACACCATATGAATATTATTTAAATTATAAATGTTCAAAGATGGATTATAGGTGCACTTAATCCCTATAGGCCCAAGGCCTTTTTTCCACCAAAAACCATTCAAAATTGCCATTTTAATGCAAAGAATTAAAAAAATTGAAAACTATTCTTTTTGCACATTTAACTATAGGATCTTACATATGACTAGTATAAAAATATGTGGAAAAAATTTTAGAATTTTTGACCACACAAATTGCAAGATAGTTGCATTTAAAGTGAAGAAAATAAGTTTTTTTGGCACATTGTAGGACTAAATTTTCTACCTTTGAACCTCTTTAATTTAAAATTTTTGTACTATAAAGATTTGAACTTTAAACGTTTTTAGTAGGGAATCTAATTGAGAATCTAGGGGAAAAAAATTTCAAAGAAAAAACTTAATTTTCATTCTTAAGAAATTTTCAAATTTTCAAAAAAAAATTTGTTGCCCCTTTTCTTTGGTTTTGATCTTATTTAGGCCTAACTTTTGTTTCCAAGTACCAAATGAAAAAAAATTATATTCCCATAAAGCTCTTCAATTTTTCTATCTTCAAAAAAGTTTCAAAAAAACATGGCAAATATTCAATCTATAGGTACCTGCTTAAAATCCCATTTTTCCTCTAACAAGACAATGGGCCTTTAGGAGTTAAAATCAACAATAAACTCTTATGGAGTTTCAAGTTTTGATTGTATAAGGTAGAGGTGTCCATTCCCAACTAGGTACCCATATCCAATTTGTAGGGTGTAACCATTTCCAATCAAGATTAAAACAAATTTCTACCCAAAGTTTGGAATGTGTTTTTTCCTCCTTCTCAAGGTTGGACCTAATGAGGTCATGACACATGTCCCAAAGTAGTGAACAAGAAAGCAAGAAGGAGTTAGTAGGCAAGTATTTAATCTATGATTGGGATTGGGAGAGTTTAGACATTGGCTAGTAGTCCAAACAACTATTTGGCTTCCAAAAACCACAATAATTTCAATTTTGGGAATCAAATTTCCAAATATATGTAGACCCAATATTTCCTATCTTCTTACATAGCAAAAATTTCATTTGCCTCATATTGTTCAGAATCTGCTTAAATATTGCTCAAGTGATTGACTATGAGTATCTCCACCTTACATCTTGTATAGTCACTGGGAAACAATGATGTTTTTTGGTTCAAATGTAGGTGTTGCATTTTGGGTAATGTTGATTAAAGATATAACCATGTACTCCATACTAAAAAGAAGCTGACCTCTACAGTCCACTTCAGTGGAATTAATGAAGAAGTTCATGCAAAATCAGCTTAAAAATTAAACGTGATGGACCAGAATTTGAGATGAGGTAATCAATATTATAATAGATGATCCGTGTGAAGGAAAGCCTGCTAAGCTCTTTCTTCCACCTTTTTGTCCGATATTTTGATAGGTCAGCAGCATATACTCAGAGAAACACGAAAAAATACTGAATCTTCACATATAAAAATATGCAATACTAACTGGCAAACAATTATGAGCATCTCAAATTCTAAACATCATAGACTCAGATTGTAGAAGTCCACGGTTTCTGTGTTAGCTCAATGAGCGTCTATTACCTGATTTGCCAGTTGGGCTGCTTCTAGTTCATCCGTCAAAGGACACTAGCTGCATGCCAATCCCACTTGCTAGGATGTTGAGTCACAAATTGACGGAAGATATTGCGTGTTTCCTTGTCCTTAGCGATTGAATATGGAGTTCTACCTGCTGTATTTTTGTGAACACGGATCAGAATCCTCCTCCAAAAGTTTATGGACGCTGTCAGTTTCTCCAGCTTTCGTAACCTCCAATCGTTCCTGTTCAACACCACATTTCTCTTCCAAATAAGTTTTGTGCATTGCTCGAAAAAGCGTACACAAATATATGGGACGCTGCTAGCAAGTGTTCACTCCATGAAGTGAAAAGCCCTCTGATTTCCTGGGAGATTGTTTCCGTGTGGTATAGACCTCAAATAGGTCAATGAGATTATCATAGAAAACTACCTGGAACCGAAACCACTAGGTTGAGCATTACCAACACCAGCTCTTCGAATATAAACTGCAATGCTCTCTAAGAACCAACAATCAAAAACTGTCGCTAGTCGTGTGAGAGAGGTGGAGTGAACTTACTTTCTGAAGAGCTGGTCATCTATCGAAGACGAGAGGTTCCCACTGACTAAGTAGCTCTGCCACCAGCATCTTTCGTTGACTGCCAACCATCTGCTTGGCCCTCACCACATACCTGCAAATAGCCCAGCTAGTTCAAATCATTGCCGAACCCCTCAAGCTCAAACAAGAAAGCCACAAAGCAACACCAGTGATCACACAACCAGTCGTTTAGGGCAATGCCAAAAAAAATGATTCTGGCTCAAGCTCATGGCATACCAATACATTGTTTCCACGATTCTCTAAGAAATTTGTCATCTCTTAAGGATCAATTGACCTACATTGGGTCTCATGTATTTATTGCGGTATTGAGCAGGTCATACAAGGACTATTTCCGGTTCAACATATGCAGTGTTCTTCACTGAATCTGGTGATACAAAATTTGGCACCATCTGAGTCATATTTTTTGCAATAACATCAATACATTGGTCATTTTAGAACCGCGAATCCTTGATCTCTTAGAGTTGAGAAAGACACTTCAGAAACATGCCAAATGCAATATGAGCTGCATTACAGAGTGCTCTTTGCAATATTATCAAGAGTTCATATATACACTCTAATGATAGAAATTTGACAAAGAACATCAAATTTAGTCTAGTTAAAATACTTGATCTAGAGAACTTGCAATTGTGCAATCAAACTCAGTTCTTTGAATAGTAGAGTAGATACTGGAATTTGAGAATCTCAGTTTGGTAGTTAGGCCTGTGAGTAAACAAAATAATCTCCAAAAGTTCGACCAGAAATTTGACCAGAAAGAGCTTCTTGGGCATTTAGGAGTTAAAACCTAGTGTTTCGAAAATGTTCTGACAGACACTTGCCCTCATTGGGTGTCACACCCGTAATTCACAACGAAACGGAACAAAATCATACAGAATCGAATGAACAATGTCTCACATTGAGCTTGTGAAATTTTGATTCAAACTGGGAGTGTTGTTTCTCCAGGAATTGAAACAAAACGTCCTTATTGACGTTCAAAGGTCAATCAAAGCCAATTGTTGTGCCAAGCAAGACCTCACTAAGGCACTTTGAACTTGGAGTCTCTCCTAACTTTCCTTGGTCTCATCATCTTTTTATAAATTAGGTTGTTTTGTTTTGTTTGTTATAGTTAGATCTCTAATATTGCGCATCTACAATCACATTTTTTGTGTCATAAAAAATCTCTCCGTGAAGAAGGGTGCACAGACTTTGTCTCATAGTGTTCCAATAGACAAAAGAAACTATATTGAATTAAACTTTTTGCTACCTGCTCACATGCACTTAGAGCAAGGGTTTAGGGTTGTTGCTTAACTCCCAATAAAGTAGTGAATGCAAATGTACAATGTTTTTGAAGTCTTTAGGATTTATATCTAAGAGAAAAAATGGTTTTATCATGATAAAATAAAAAAAAATTGTTCTACTGTATGAGTACGTTGCATTTTTCTATTCTTCTTCTATATAATTTCAAAGTAAATTGTATTCAAAATGAAATAATGGGAATCTTGGAAGAGAAGAGGGAACAAAACTTATATCAATGTCAAAACATGTTTTTAGACACAATAGTTGTATATTATGTATTCACCCTCCAACAAGATACAATAAAAAGAAAGTCAACCAGCATAGTTAGAATCAATGCTTACAAAAAAATGATTTGATTATATTTTATATAATATATTGCTATTGAACATTCAATTCACGTACCAATTTATATATTAATGAGAGTGAATAAAATTTAGTACAAGAGCCTTTAGGTTAATTTCATATTTGAATGATTCATGCCATAATAAACTTCATATTTATTTTTTATTGTTGTGATTTATGAGGAAAATTGTAATTTTACATAATTGCACTTTAAATAGAATAGCTTGTAACATTGCTATGATGTAAAGCTACAATAACAATTACTTATTGGAATACATAATATTGTATTACAAAGTACTTCCGATCTTGGCTCAATGACTTTGGCTTTGGAACACCAATGAAGCAATCATGAATGCAAACTTAAGCATTAGTAGGGGGCTTACCACCATAGTCCACCCAAATGTGGTAGGGCCAAATGTGTTTGTTGTTGTACATTGTATTCACATTCTATGGCTTGTAACTTCAATTCACAATGAACTCTAAATATGAACACAAAAAATATACTTACTAACAAAAATATCTTCACAAAGCGCTCAACCATATGATTAGAGAAAAGAGAGATAAATCTCCAAATTGAATTCTCTTCACTCCCATGCTATGTCTTATATAATAGAGACTATTAATACAATCTATTTGTTTCTAAAATAGACAAAGACCTTTTTTCTGTCTTTAGCTTTCTATCATTCAATTGGTCTATTAAAATAGAAGTCCTAGTTATACTTCTTCAAATCATATTTCATTTAAATCATCTCTTATCCAAATCTTGATCTTTGACTTTTGAATTTTCTAATTTCAAGTTCCAATACATTTGTCTTTATTTGGAAGTTGTCTAACTCTAAATCTACTATCTAAAGATATTTATCCCAAGGCAATCTTTGCTTGTCAACTAGTGCACATTTCATCATGAATTAGTTCATCCTTCAATGCATTCACTTCAATCAACAGTCATGACACAATCATCATAAATTTTTTTATTTATGAATGCATTCATCCATCAAAAGACATGACACAATGGGAACTTCAAAGTTTTTTTTGGAAATGATACATGTTAGTTCTTTATAGGATTACTTTGTAAATGTTATAAACCTCCCATAAAAGACTCTAATTAGCAACACTAGAATATAGTCATTAACAAAAACATTTTTTCAAGAAGTTCAAACTACTTGGCTATAAAGAAATCTATCTCAAAAGCAAATTGTCTTCATCTCCAAGCTCCATCTTTTTATAATAGAGACCATTGATAATACGAGACTAGTAGTTCTTATACCTTAAGTTAGGTCGTTTGCTTGTTTGCTTGATATGTTGAAATTTTAAAAGACTGTCAGTTGTCTATTGGTACTCTAGTACTATTAGAAAGCTCTTGTGAAGAAGGGTGCATAGGCTTTGTTTTGTATCATTTGGATTTATTGTATGAAAGTTGTTAATTTTCAGAGTTTTTACAAATTCAAAAATCGAATTAAATTATCATTTTTTTTGAAAAAAACTTAACTTTCTAATTGTGTGTCTTAGATGCTACAAAGCAAAGCCTTTGCATTCTTTTGTGCATAGAGCTTTCTATGTGTACCAAAAAACAACTTTTCACACCGCAACAAAGCTATTACACGCCTTCATATATAAAATTTCAAATATTGATATTAAATTTCAATTATTTACCAAAAGATAAATTTGAAAACTATTTTTACTTTTTGGTTGAGGAAATGGCACATGGCACACTAGTGATTTCTTAGGATAAACAAGGATTTCTTTTTCACTTTTATCTTTTCATTTTTGGATTTATCTAGAATCTTCCACTAAAGAAAAAGTCCTAGTCATATTTCAAAAGTATTCTAATTATAAATTTATATCTTATCCAAATCTTGATCTTTGACTTGAAGTTGTTCAATCCTAGGTTCCAACACACTTGCCTTCATCTAAGGTAGGAGGTCCTAAAATGGACCATTAACAATTGATTTGCATTTTTGGGAAGCTAAAATTCTATGAAAGATTTTTCAATGAACATTTATCAAAAGAAAAATGGAATTGGCATCTAATCCAAGTTGTTTCATATTTTTTGGACCTTTGAGGAATTAGTTACAAATATAAAAAGTTGCAAAAAAGTTCATTTCAATGGGCTCTAAAATGGACCACCTTGTTAAATGTAGACTACTTGTACATTGGAGAGTACAAAATGTAATTCTAGAACTTGTTCCGTTCTAAAGCATGTTCCATTTTAGGACCTCCTACCTTAAGTTCAATACACAAATCTATCATTTGAAAATATCTATCTCCAAGGAATCTTTACAAAATTCCTAGTTGTATTTAGAAGTATTGATTTTCCATTTGGAATTGTCTAATTCCAAGTTCTAGCACACTTGCTTTAATTTTAAGGTTGTCTAACTCCAACTCTAGTGTACGTACCATCTAGATAGAGTTGTGTAACTCTAATGTATTAATCTATTGCGTGGAAAAGTGTATCTTCAAGTAATATTTGTTTGTACACTAGTACATGTTTCATTATGGATTAGTCCATCAATCAATAAATTCATCTATCAAAACTTATAACACCCATCAAGGATCATGACATTAAAAGAGGTATCAAGGAAAGAACTTGTCATCTAGGTCTATAAGGCTTTGATAGTTGCTCCATTTCAATAGTGTCTTCATTGAATCCATAGTTAATCTTTTTTCTTTTTCTTCTTTGCAAGTGTAGGTTACCTTGTGTGGTGTGGTTGGTTTGAAGAATTGTGTTAATCGTGTGTGCAAATTTTATTTTTAAAATCATGCACCCTTTAGTTCTTGCTACAAATTCCATTCTGTAGCCTAGGTGACCATACAATCATATACACCTCCTTAGGGCTCAAAGTACAATGCATTTAGAGCAATTTTACTCCAACTGAAAACTAATATACCAATGGCATAATGATGACGGGGCAACTAATAAAACATGCACCTATGCAATTGACATTGGTCTCTCATTATTCTAGGCCCCACCATTTTACTTCTCAAGCCCAATAATTGGGCAAAACTCAAAGAATATGCAAGTTAGCTCACAATAGGAAAATTCAAAATTGATGTACCTTTTTGATTGCTGCTACGTGCATCAATAAATTTGAACTTCCCTCTTTAGCATGAAAAGTTTTTCCCAATTTGTAAAATCTCTTCCACTCCTAGTTTTTGAAATGCAGAAAAAGTGGATTTGAAGGTTGGATTGCCAGCTTTGCATTGGGTCAAATTTTTTTTGTTGAAGTCACAGGAATGGAATGAGGTTCTCCTCCGCCCTCCACTTTATAATCTCGGTACTGTCCCTGTTTCCGTTTCTAAGCGCCAACATAATGTGCCGGTATCTAGTAATGAGCCGGTTAGGAAGGGGACTTTAATATCTCTGTTTATACCTTAGTGCCAAGCTGCCGACTCTGTCGCATCTTTTTGCTCGGAGTCACCTGGATTCATTCTGTTGCTCCTACATTCTTCTCGAGATCTGAAAGTGCGCCGTTAACGGTTTGAAGCTTGTTCTCGGATTTCGCAATCAGCTGCGGCGCTCGACTCACGGCATATGGAGACTCTCTATGGAGTTTGTTGTGCAGTTTCTAGAGTAGGCGCAGGAAAATCAGAGCGTATATAGTGAGGAACGAGAAGTCGATAGGTCGAGAGTTTTCTCTTGTCGGACTTGGATCTTCGTGGTGTAAGAATTGAGGTTGCGAATTCTTGCTGTGATGGAAGCACAGCTTCTATATGCTGTAGTTATGTTGCGATTCTTGATTTGAGTGTGTGCGTGTTTAAAGGCGGTGCTCAGTTTTGGTTTTGTGTGAGAATTGAGACGTCGCTTGTTTCGTGAGAAGACACTACATTACATTGCAAATGCCGAGAAGGAGTTTCCAAATGTGGAACTGAGAATTTGTCCAGGGCTAACGGCCCCGATAGGTGATCATTGAGTTCCTAACAAGAACAGCGATAGAAGGAGGAAGGAGGCCTCTCTTGCGGGTTGTCAGGTCGTAACGGGGCCTGATCAATTAGCTTGCGGACAAAGTGGTGATGTCGTCGGAGCACTCAATTAGAGAAATTCTTTTTTCCATTGCTGTCGCGGACTTGGCCTGTTGGTGGATTTGTAGCGCACGGGTTCCAATTTCGGAGAGATTTTTCAGCAACTTTTAAAGTATTTGGGATCCTAATTTTGTAAATTACAAAGAGTTACTTTAGCTCATAGGACAATGAGTCACTTGTAAGCAAAATTAAATGTAGAATCTTATAGAGAGTCAAGCCCTTATTATCTCTACAAAGTTTGGTTTCAATCCAACACATAGATCGCAAGATTATAATATAAAAAGTGAAGGGTACTTCAAAGAAATTTATATTTTGGCATAACTAAAATTGTGCTTTGACTTGGCTCTTTTGAACACATAACATTTTAAAAAGTTGGCATCTTCATTCTCATTCTCAAAATAACTAAGTTATACATGGAAACAAATCTTGTTTTTTTAGAACCAAAATTGGATGAAAAAATGGTCTTGTATTAGTGACCACTTCATTCTTAAATTTAAAAAAAAACATGAGATAAATAAAAGATTTGTCACAAATTTGGAGCCCAAATTCTAGATTAAACATAGTAGAGTGAAAGAGCACAAGAAAAGACACACAATAGGAAGAAAAAAAATTGAAAAACGGCTCAAACCCAAGTACAAAATGTGTATTCTAGTGATTTTCATTAGATACAAACCAATTGAGAAGAGGTAAAAAACACATGCTTCCACCTCATTGGCCCTATACAATGACTCTTCTTTGATTCCTTATTTCTAAACCACCCATGCTTTGAGTTGTTTTTATAAATTCAATGGTGAATCTCTTTCTGTATTTGAATACACCACTTCATAGCTAACTTTATGCTCTTGAGAAAGAACCTAAGAATAAGTGACTTTTTACATTTCTAAATTTAGAAATGTTTGTCCTAAAAACAAATCAATTCTATTATGGTCAATGAAAATTTTAAGGTTTAAAAGAGTTTTTTTGTTTTTTTGTTATAATAAGATCTTTGAAACCATGTATCCAATTCTTGGTAATGTTTGAAAGTTCTTTGGAAGCTGGGGTGCATGGGCTTTATCTTGTATCCTATTGTGTGTAAGATATTGAATTTTGATATTCAAATGAATTAAAATACTAAAAAACTACCTTCATTTTTATTTTGCTTATAGTGAGTGATGACACAAGAAACAATACTTAGTTATTTTCAAAAGTTGAAAATTAGTAGTATGGTAGAACCACCCATAGCAAAACACTTAAGCGATTTGGGTCATTTTTAGAGCAATATAAAACAATGTATTTTTGCTGTGAAGGAAGATAGAATTCATGGAAATTGTCATTTTTTTTGTGATTTGTTTCCCTTGAATTCAAATTACTGCAAGCTTTAGAAGTCAAAAGTTGGTCTCAACCCCTTACCAATATATAGAGTTTTCCAATTCAAACCATTCAAGAATTGCTTTCCTAATCACTACTTCAGGCCATGTGTCATGAACTTGTTAATCCCAATATGGAAAATGCGTAAAAAACACACCCCAAATTCATGTTAAACTAAATCTCTTCTAGCCTTGGTTGAATATAGCTACACCTACAGGTTGGGTGGTTGGCAATGGGCAGTGAGAATGTTCCTGTAAAACCCAACCCTTCTGCAGTCCAGTTTTATATTAAATGAGAAGCTATTGAATTGATTGATTAGATAGTGCCACGTAGCAATTATCTTACAAAACACAAATGACATTAAAAAGTGACTAAATTAAGTGTGATTTGATGTGCAAGGAAAAAATCGTTGTGGCAACTGAGTTGAGAAATAAGTGAACTCTGTGAAAACTGAATGTTGAATGATGTTTGAGTTTTGATTTTTTTAACCTCATCATATGTGAGTAAATGGGACATTTACACTGTGAAATCCCATCAACTATGACAGTTAACTTAATCATGGTACTAAATTCCCAAAGAGGGTGGGCAACTGGGCACACTACTCTCTTTTATTAATGTACTATATGATTGTGGGATTTGTGATCATCAAACCGTAAAGGAAGGTGTTAAAATTTAAAAAAATTTAAGAAAAAACAAAAAAACGTAAAAGAAGGACTGAGCCTATGACCGTGCAGTCAAACTTGAAAGTCCCTCACGCTATAACTTAGTCTGTACCATCCATTTTTTTCTCTATTCACGAGTGAAACTTACATTTATAAATGTGCACACAAAAAAATGGATGAAAATCATCCGTTCTTTGGTTTAAAAATAAAGACTATTTGACCATCAAGCAAATTCTAATGATTTGGAATTTTGTTAAAGAGCTAAGCTTGATGGGTCCTAAGGATTGCATCATCAATTTTGATCAAGGTAGAACATCCTATTCCAATTCAAACTCTCATTCCAAACATCTAGGAAAAGTCATGTTTCATGTCGTTTATATAAAAACAATAGAAAACAAAAATAAAGGGGGAAAAAAATTGTTTTGGGGAGCTAACCAAATTGCATAAATTGAAGGTAATATGTGTTTGGAATGGGCAAAGTCTTTGTGTTAATTATACACTTACATGAATTTAGACACTACTTCAAGCACAATATCTACATTTTGAAGTGGAAGTAGGTGGACCTCAATCCATTCCAACAACTTCTAAAAAAGAAATTGTCCCAATGCACAATTGGCAATCCAAGCTTCACATGAATCTAAATTGCATTGTAAAAAGAAAGAAAAGGAAGGCTTTCACATTAAATGTAGCCCCTTCATGCAAAGAAGAGGAGTTCAAATTTATTAGCATGCATACAATGGAGGCACTTGTTACCAACCATCGTCTTATCATCAATCAATGGGGTGTCTTAAATTTAGGAATGTCTAGGACTAATTTCCAACAATCAATTTTTGGTTTTCAATCATCAATTTTTAATATTGGTCATGACACATTACCTTGGTTTAGACTGCCAAAATAAACAAGAGGTAGTATTTTAAATGAACGGTTTTGAAATAGTTTAAACATTAGACATGGATCTACACTAACTTATACCTTTTGAAATTCATAGTAATTTCAATTCAAGCAATCAAATCTAAAAAAAAATCGATGCTATTTTAAAAAAATTTTAAATAGAGAGTAAAAGAAAGTTTTATTTCAATCATTGCCAGTGATATACCACCTTTAAATATAGGTGTTTTTCTCTAACCTTAAGATAGAACAAGTGCAAGTGTGCTCTTCACATTTTAGATCTTCAATTTCAAAATGGATGTCTAAATATCATTCTGTTGTGCCTTCTAAGAAGTAAACAATCTTGTTTTGTTCTAAATCCAAATAGATCTACATATAAACTCAAAACAATGTTAATTCCAAAAATTAAAAAATTTCAATTGGTTTTGGCCAATGTATGCCTAAAGTTTAAATCTTTAAACACAAGTTAATCAATTGTAGATTCTAAATAGCTTAAGTGGTAGAGCATGTCATTTCCTTTTAGAAATGATAAAGCAATCACTAATCAAGCTTTTCTACTAGAAGTTACATAGTGATGAAGTTCTACTCCTAAATTGATGAATTAAACTCCATCTGTCAATTTCTATTGTCATTTTCTATCCAAAACTACTTTTCAACTTTGGATTTTAGTTTGAAGTTAATCCTATTACCTACAATTCAATCTCACTGGATTTGAGTGGATGATTACTAATTTCATCCAAATCTAAACTTATTTAAGACTGAATTTCATCTTATTTTATCTTCTTAAATTTTGATTTGTTTTCTAAGATTGAGTTAGCTATATAATCTTTTAAATTTTTACTAGATGATTCTAACTTTTAATTGTCTTCAACAAAATTTCATCAATCATTTACTTCATAATTACTTAAAATTTTCTACATCTAATTTATTATTTATGGGATTTTCATATTTTTTTTGAATTTGCAAAGCATAAAGTTAACTATCTAAAATGTAAAGATATTTAGGATTAGGATTTTCCTACTAAAAGTCTTGGATAAATAAAGTTTGGCCACTAATTGGTACTCTAAATTTTTTTCCAATGTTTCCTACAACCTTACAATCCTCAATTGACTTCTCAATTGTTTGAGCCTTGAAAGTAAATTAAATTTAAATATTACTTTTTTTTTTTTACTTTTCTTTGACATTTTTTACTACTTTTCATCCAACACTAATTTTTTTGACTACCAAACTTCATCTATGCATATGTCTCTCAATTTTTTTTAACTATTTTTAAAGTTTAATATGTCTTTGGAAACCTCTAGAAATGAACACCTCAATTCTAAATTCAAAGTCCAGTTTTCACAAGACTACTAAATGTTTGACTTAAATGTTTAACTTCTAATTCTAATTTCTAATTCTATAGAAAGATTAAATAGCAGAAGGCAAAGTTAAAAATGTACCTCTAACGCCATTGAAACCATGGTTCTATCTTCCTTTATCATGATAACAATTTTGTTGTAGTCCCTACTTTACTTCATTTTTGTTGATTTCCATGGTCTTTTGCATATTGCTTAATTCCCAAAGACCCAAGGCCTAGAGGGATAAAAACACCATTGCTTTTGAAGTGTTATTGTCTAAATGCCATTAAGGTGTGCAAATCTCAACCATACAATCTTATAGTGTACATGTTGTAGATGATCACAATCAAATTTGGAATTAGTTGGTCACACAAATTGAGAGATGATAATGTTTTAGTATTGAAAAAGATGTTGAAATTTCCCTAGAAACACATTAGCTTCGCACTAAGGTATAAACAGAGATATTAAAGTCCCCTTCCTAACCGGCTCATTACTAGATACCGGCACATTATGTTGGCGCTTAGAAACGGAAACAGGGACAGTACCGAGATTATAAAGTGGAGGGCGGAGGAGAACCTCATTCCATTCCTGTGACTTCAACAAAAAAAATTTGACCCAATGCAAAGCTGGCAATCCAACCTTCAAATCCACTTTTTCTGCATTTCAAAAACTAGGAGTGGAAGAGATTTTACAAATTGGGAAAAACTTTTCATGCTAAAGAGGGAAGTTCAAATTTATTGATGCACGTAGCAGCAATCAAAAAGGTACATCAATTTTGAATTTTCCTATTGTGAGCTAACTTGCATATTCTTTGAGTTTTGCCCAATTATTGGGCTTGAGAAGTAAAATGGTGGGGCCTAGAATAATGAGAGACCAATGTCAATTGCATAGGTGCATGTTTTATTAGTTGCCCCGTCATCATTATGCCATTGGTATATTAGTTTTCAGTTGGAGTAAAATTGCTCTAAATGCATTGTACTTTGAGCCCTAAGGAGGTGTATATGATTGTATGGTCACCTAGGCTACAGAATGGAATTTGTAGCAAGAACTAAAGGGTGCATGATTTTAAAAATAAAATTTGCACACACGATTAACACAATTCTTCAAACCAACCACACCACACAAGGTAACCTACACTTGCAAAGAAGAAAAAGAAAAAAGATTAACTATGGATTCAATGAAGACACTATTGAAATGGAGCAACTATCAAAGCCTTATAGACCTAGATGACAAGTTCTTTCCTTGATACCTCTTTTAATGTCATGATCCTTGATGGGTGTTATAAGTTTTGATAGATGAATTTATTGATTGATGGACTAATCCATAATGAAACATGTACTAGTGTACAAACAAATATTACTTGAAGATACACTTTTCCACGCAATAGATTAATACATTAGAGTTACACAACTCTATCTAGATGGTACGTACACTAGAGTTGGAGTTAGACAACCTTAAAATTAAAGCAAGTGTGCTAGAACTTGGAATTAGACAATTCCAAATGGAAAATCAATACTTCTAAATACAACTAGGAATTTTGTAAAGATTCCTTGGAGATAGATATTTTCAAATGATAGATTTGTGTATTGAACTTAAGGTAGGAGGTCCTAAAATGGAACATGCTTTAGAACGGAACAAGTTCTAGAATTACATTTTGTACTCTCCAATGTACAAGTAGTCTACATTTAACAAGGTGGTCCATTTTAGAGCCCATTGAAATGAACTTTTTTGCAACTTTTTATATTTGTAACTAATTCCTCAAAGGTCCAAAAAATATGAAACAACTTGGATTAGATGCCAATTCCATTTTTCTTTTGATAAATGTTCATTGAAAAATCTTTCATAGAATTTTAGCTTCCCAAAAATGCAAATCAACTGTTAATGGTCCATTTTAGGACCTCCTACCTTAGATGAAGGCAAGTGTGTTGGAACCTAGGATTGAACAACTTCAAGTCAAAGATCAAGATTTGGATAAGATATAAATTTATAATTAGAATACTTTTGAAATATGACTAGGACTTTTTCTTTAGTGGAAGATTCTAGATAAATCCAAAAATGAAAAGATAAAAGTGAAAAAGAAATCCTTGTTTATCCTAAGAAATCACTAGTGTGCCATGTGCCATTTCCTCAACCAAAAAGTAAAAATAGTTTTCAAATTTATCTTTTGGTAAATAATTGAAATTTAATATCAATATTTGAAATTTTATATATGAAGGCGTGTAATAGCTTTGTTGCGGTGTGAAAAGTTGTTTTTTGGTACACATAGAAAGCTCTATGCACAAAAGAATGCAAAGGCTTTGCTTTGTAGCATCTAAGACACACAATTAGAAAGTTAAGTTTTTTTCAAAAAAAATGATAATTTAATTCGATTTTTGAATTTGTAAAAACTCTGAAAATTAACAACTTTCATACAATAAATCCAAATGATACAAAACAAAGCCTATGCACCCTTCTTCACAAGAGCTTTCTAATAGTACTAGAGTACCAATAGACAACTGACAGTCTTTTAAAATTTCAACATATCAAGCAAACAAGCAAACGACCTAACTTAAGGTATAAGAACTACTAGTCTCGTATTATCAATGGTCTCTATTATAAAAAGATGGAGCTTGGAGATGAAGACAATTTGCTTTTGAGATAGATTTCTTTATAGCCAAGTAGTTTGAACTTCTTGAAAAAATGTTTTTGTTAATGACTATATTCTAGTGTTGCTAATTAGAGTCTTTTATGGGAGGTTTATAACATTTACAAAGTAATCCTATAAAGAACTAACATGTATCATTTCCAAAAAAAACTTTGAAGTTCCCATTGTGTCATGTCTTTTGATGGATGAATGCATTCATAAATAAAAAAATTTATGATGATTGTGTCATGACTGTTGATTGAAGTGAATGCATTGAAGGATGAACTAATTCATGATGAAATGTGCACTAGTTGACAAGCAAAGATTGCCTTGGGATAAATATCTTTAGATAGTAGATTTAGAGTTAGACAACTTCCAAATAAAGACAAATGTATTGGAACTTGAAATTAGAAAATTCAAAAGTCAAAGATCAAGATTTGGATAAGAGATGATTTAAATGAAATATGATTTGAAGAAGTATAACTAGGACTTCTATTTTAATAGACCAATTGAATGATAGAAAGCTAAAGACAGAAAAAAGGTCTTTGTCTATTTTAGAAACAAATAGATTGTATTAATAGTCTCTATTATATAAGACATAGCATGGGAGTGAAGAGAATTCAATTTGGAGATTTATCTCTCTTTTCTCTAATCATATGGTTGAGCGCTTTGTGAAGATATTTTTGTTAGTAAGTATATTTTTTGTGTTCATATTTAGAGTTCATTGTGAATTGAAGTTACAAGCCATAGAATGTGAATACAATGTACAACAACAAACACATTTGGCCCTACCACATTTGGGTGGACTATGGTGGTAAGCCCCCTACTAATGCTTAAGTTTGCATTCATGATTGCTTCATTGGTGTTCCAAAGCCAAAGTCATTGAGCCAAGATCGGAAGTACTTTGTAATACAATATTATGTATTCCAATAAGTAATTGTTATTGTAGCTTTACATCATAGCAATGTTACAAGCTATTCTATTTAAAGTGCAATTATGTAAAATTACAATTTTCCTCATAAATCACAACAATAAAAAATAAATATGAAGTTTATTATGGCATGAATCATTCAAATATGAAATTAACCTAAAGGCTCTTGTACTAAATTTTATTCACTCTCATTAATATATAAATTGGTACGTGAATTGAATGTTCAATAGCAATATATTATATAAAATATAATCAAATCATTTTTTTGTAAGCATTGATTCTAACTATGCTGGTTGACTTTCTTTTTATTGTATCTTGTTGGAGGGTGAATACATAATATACAACTATTGTGTCTAAAAACATGTTTTGACATTGATATAAGTTTTGTTCCCTCTTCTCTTCCAAGATTCCCATTATTTCATTTTGAATACAATTTACTTTGAAATTATATAGAAGAAGAATAGAAAAATGCAACGTACTCATACAGTAGAACAATTTTTTTTTATTTTATCATGATAAAACCATTTTTTCTCTTAGATATAAATCCTAAAGACTTCAAAAACATTGTACATTTGCATTCACTACTTTATTGGGAGTTAAGCAACAACCCTAAACCCTTGCTCTAAGTGCATGTGAGCAGGTAGCAAAAAGTTTAATTCAATATAGTTTCTTTTGTCTATTGGAACACTATGAGACAAAGTCTGTGCACCCTTCTTCACGGAGAGATTTTTTATGACACAAAAAATGTGATTGTAGATGCGCAATATTAGAGATCTAACTATAACAAACAAAACAAAACAACCTAATTTATAAAAAGATGATGAGACCAAGGAAAGTTAGGAGAGACTCCAAGTTCAAAGTGCCTTAGTGAGGTCTTGCTTGGCACAACAATTGGCTTTGATTGACCTTTGAACGTCAATAAGGACGTTTTGTTTCAATTCCTGGAGAAACAACACTCCCAGTTTGAATCAAAATTTCACAAGCTCAATGTGAGACATTGTTCATTCGATTCTGTATGATTTTGTTCCGTTTCGTTGTGAATTACGGGTGTGACACCCAATGAGGGCAAGTGTCTGTCAGAACATTTTCGAAACACTAGGTTTTAACTCCTAAATGCCCAAGAAGCTCTTTCTGGTCAAATTTCTGGTCGAACTTTTGGAGATTATTTTGTTTACTCACAGGCCTAACTACCAAACTGAGATTCTCAAATTCCAGTATCTACTCTACTATTCAAAGAACTGAGTTTGATTGCACAATTGCAAGTTCTCTAGATCAAGTATTTTAACTAGACTAAATTTGATGTTCTTTGTCAAATTTCTATCATTAGAGTGTATATATGAACTCTTGATAATATTGCAAAGAGCACTCTGTAATGCAGCTCATATTGCATTTGGCATGTTTCTGAAGTGTCTTTCTCAACTCTAAGAGATCAAGGATTCGCGGTTCTAAAATGACCAATGTATTGATGTTATTGCAAAAAATATGACTCAGATGGTGCCAAATTTTGTATCACCAGATTCAGTGAAGAACACTGCATATGTTGAACCGGAAATAGTCCTTGTATGACCTGCTCAATACCGCAATAAATACATGAGACCCAATGTAGGTCAATTGATCCTTAAGAGATGACAAATTTCTTAGAGAATCGTGGAAACAATGTATTGGTATGCCATGAGCTTGAGCCAGAATCATTTTTTTTGGCATTGCCCTAAACGACTGGTTGTGTGATCACTGGTGTTGCTTTGTGGCTTTCTTGTTTGAGCTTGAGGGGTTCGGCAATGATTTGAACTAGCTGGGCTATTTGCAGGTATGTGGTGAGGGCCAAGCAGATGGTTGGCAGTCAACGAAAGATGCTGGTGGCAGAGCTACTTAGTCAGTGGGAACCTCTCGTCTTCGATAGATGACCAGCTCTTCAGAAAGTAAGTTCACTCCACCTCTCTCACACGACTAGCGACAGTTTTTGATTGTTGGTTCTTAGAGAGCATTGCAGTTTATATTCGAAGAGCTGGTGTTGGTAATGCTCAACCTAGTGGTTTCGGTTCCAGGTAGTTTTCTATGATAATCTCATTGACCTATTTGAGGTCTATACCACACGGAAACAATCTCCCAGGAAATCAGAGGGCTTTTCACTTCATGGAGTGAACACTTGCTAGCAGCGTCCCATATATTTGTGTACGCTTTTTCGAGCAATGCACAAAACTTATTTGGAAGAGAAATGTGGTGTTGAACAGGAACGATTGGAGGTTACGAAAGCTGGAGAAACTGACAGCGTCCGTAAACTTTTGGAGGAGGATTCTGATCCGTGTTCACAAAAATACAGCAGGTAGAACTCCATATTCAATCGCTAAGGACAAGGAAACACGCAATATCTTCCGTCAATTTGTGACTCAACATCCTAGCAAGTGGGATTGGCATGCAGCTAGTGTCCTTTGACGGATGAACTAGAAGCAGCCCAACTGGCAAATCAGGTAATAGACGCTCATTGAGCTAACACAGAAACCGTGGACTTCTACAATCTGAGTCTATGATGTTTAGAATTTGAGATGCTCATAATTGTTTGCCAGTTAGTATTGCATATTTTTATATGTGAAGATTCAGTATTTTTTCGTGTTTCTCTGAGTATATGCTGCTGACCTATCAAAATATCGGACAAAAAGGTGGAAGAAAGAGCTTAGCAGGCTTTCCTTCACACGGATCATCTATTATAATATTGATTACCTCATCTCAAATTCTGGTCCATCACGTTTAATTTTTAAGCTGATTTTGCATGAACTTCTTCATTAATTCCACTGAAGTGGACTGTAGAGGTCAGCTTCTTTTTAGTATGGAGTACATGGTTATATCTTTAATCAACATTACCCAAAATGCAACACCTACATTTGAACCAAAAAACATCATTGTTTCCCAGTGACTATACAAGATGTAAGGTGGAGATACTCATAGTCAATCACTTGAGCAATATTTAAGCAGATTCTGAACAATATGAGGCAAATGAAATTTTTGCTATGTAAGAAGATAGGAAATATTGGGTCTACATATATTTGGAAATTTGATTCCCAAAATTGAAATTATTGTGGTTTTTGGAAGCCAAATAGTTGTTTGGACTACTAGCCAATGTCTAAACTCTCCCAATCCCAATCATAGATTAAATACTTGCCTACTAACTCCTTCTTGCTTTCTTGTTCACTACTTTGGGACATGTGTCATGACCTCATTAGGTCCAACCTTGAGAAGGAGGAAAAAACACATTCCAAACTTTGGGTAGAAATTTGTTTTAATCTTGATTGGAAATGGTTACACCCTACAAATTGGATATGGGTACCTAGTTGGGAATGGACACCTCTACCTTATACAATCAAAACTTGAAACTCCATAAGAGTTTATTGTTGATTTTAACTCCTAAAGGCCCATTGTCTTGTTAGAGGAAAAATGGGATTTTAAGCAGGTACCTATAGATTGAATATTTGCCATGTTTTTTTGAAACTTTTTTGAAGATAGAAAAATTGAAGAGCTTTATGGGAATATAATTTTTTTTCATTTGGTACTTGGAAACAAAAGTTAGGCCTAAATAAGATCAAAACCAAAGAAAAGGGGCAACAAATTTTTTTTTGAAAATTTGAAAATTTCTTAAGAATGAAAATTAAGTTTTTTCTTTGAAATTTTTTTCCCCTAGATTCTCAATTAGATTCCCTACTAAAAACGTTTAAAGTTCAAATCTTTATAGTACAAAAATTTTAAATTAAAGAGGTTCAAAGGTAGAAAATTTAGTCCTACAATGTGCCAAAAAAACTTATTTTCTTCACTTTAAATGCAACTATCTTGCAATTTGTGTGGTCAAAAATTCTAAAATTTTTTCCACATATTTTTATACTAGTCATATGTAAGATCCTATAGTTAAATGTGCAAAAAGAATAGTTTTCAATTTTTTTAATTCTTTGCATTAAAATGGCAATTTTGAATGGTTTTTGGTGGAAAAAAGGCCTTGGGCCTATAGGGATTAAGTGCACCTATAATCCATCTTTGAACATTTATAATTTAAATAATATTCATATGGTGTTCAAATAATGTATGTAAAAATACAATGTATTCTTCTTTAATTTTGAGTAATATCTACTAAATATAATTTATGGTTAGTAACTATAATAATTATAAGCAAATGTAATTAGAGAGGACTATAGGTATCTACACTTTAATGTTTAAAGATTTGTAATCCTATGAGAGTGACATCTTGTGCTTTGAGATTATTTATTGTTAGATACAATAGTTAATCAATAAGCAAAGTAAACGTATAGGTCAATTGAATAAGCAAAGCATAAACAAACACACAATTACATTCAAGAAGCTTCACAACCATACTAAGTAAAGAGCAGTGAACCACCGTATTTGTGCCATCCATTTGGGTGACCATGTGCCACCATCAAATTGAAATGTACATAATCGGTGCATAATGTACATAAATAGTTGGACGGCTCGAATAGGGCGGCTTCCTTGTTGCTTCAGGGGGGAGCTGAGAATAGGTTTTAAGAAGCAATGGCGTGAAACAGAGTTTTTCTTCTTTAAGGCTCCTTGGCCAGAGCCAATGATCGGCGTGAGTGTCTTCGGGCTGTTCTAAATCCTAGTAACTCTTTACTCCTAATGCAACCTTCCTGCGGTGTTGAGTGCCCGATTGAGTGCGGGTTCGAATATGTAGTGCCAATCATCCGCCAAGAAAATGTGGCGTTTCGAGCGGGAGCTGATAATTAGGAAATGACTGCAACGTAACTAGCGACCCGCTCACTTGAACATCTCTGAGCTATTTGTACAGACGGCGACAATGAGGCTCAATGGCCATGAAGTCCTCAGATATGTTAGAAGTCGATTACCTGTTCCTGCGCTTGATTCTGCTGCTGATGAACTGTTTAGTTTTGGTGGATCGAAGACCTTTGATAAGACGTTGGCTCGGGAAATACTTACTTTTCACTTTCGTGCTCCAGAAGCAAGAGTCGACGTGTCCGAAGAAATTGATATCATGTGCCCGAGCCGGTTCGCTGAACAATTCATAACCCAACTCCTTCCTCACGCATTACCGAGCTGCGTTATCGATGATTTTACAGATTCCAATTCTCTTATGAAAGCGTGTACATGGTTAGAAGGAATCCGGCTGGAATCAAATTACCATTTCGTGGTAATAGTGTTATTGTTTTAAGCTGGAGAATCCGATTGGTGGATGCAATCAGTTCAAAATGTGTGATCATCTAGGGTTTAGTCTATTCCAGGGTTTGTCGGTGAGTTTTACTAGTGTAGTTATTATTACTGTACACTATAAGAATTCATATCTATTGTTGCCAATTACATCTTCTCGATACCCCCGATCCGGCTGGAACTTGACAGCTACCTTATGAGGAAGCATCGGCTATGCATACCGCTTTCTGTATTTAGGGTTTTAGTGTTTTAGGCTTAGTATGACTACCTCTTATTTTTTTGTCCATTGTTCGTTTGGACTACAGTATTGCTACTTCCGGCAATTTGGGCGACCAATCTACAAACATGACTACTTGTACCTCCGTCTGGGCTTTATTACTGTAGGTATTTCCTTTAGCTCTAATCTCCTAAACCCTAATTTGAATCCGTGTATTGATTTCTCTGCGACTGTATGTTTGAACGTTGAATGGAATTCTTCATGTGATGCTATCCACTTGAGAAAATTGAGAAAATTTCCTGTTTCTTTACTTTCAAGAATCCATCACTTGCGCGCATCGAGAGCTTCAATCCTTGCAGTCTAGCAATTCCCAATTTAACCAATCTAGCTTTCGTGTGCAAGTGGGCTGCTGTGGCTACCCTGAGCAGCAGCCATAGCAAAGGACGGAGTACTAGCTCCTCCACTCGGTTAAGCACCGCGTGGCTATGACCTTCGTCTCATCCAATATCAGCTCTAGTGTGCGATCCCTGCTCATTCTCATGCATCACGGTAGAGGGTTTTGAATTTCAGAATAATTTGATTTAATCTTTCGAGAGCGGTTGATTTCAGAGATTTCGGGAAAGAAAGACGCTCTCAGGGATATTTTTCTCATTCCACGGATGCTTTAGCTTAGTGAAAGTCAAGTAGAGCAGTATTAAACTTTTCAACCCCTTTGAAATGTAGAGTGTCCTCTATTGAGCAAAGACCGTTCAATTCGTTCATTTTCTTGTTGTAATAATTTTGTAAACTTCGTGTGCAAGAGTTAAACTGCTCCTTTCATTCTTTGATCGTGTATTGCACAATCAATACAAGCTCGTAGTACTTGCCTATCTGTCAACTTGGTTCTATACAAAGAGAGCAGAAATCCTGCTTTAATTGGTACAGGTGCTTCTATAGTAGAGTTCTAAACTTGTTAGCTGTATTTGGATGTCCTTCTACAGGGTTTGCTAAACATGAATGGATGGGTTGATGGAATGCCCTCCAAGGCTGAAATTTGGAGTTGGTTTAAGACTGAAGGCTTCTTCAATAAGGCTTCTTCGATGTGGCATCTCTCAAGGCCAATGAATTGGTTGCAAAGAAAGCTAAGGTAAATAAATTCTCCTGATTTGTTTGCTAGTTGTCCCTTTTGAAAGTAGATCTTTTTGTAATATTTGGTGTTGTGGATTGCTATGGTTGGTTGTGTAGCTACACAATTACAGATACAAGTCCAAGATGCGTTTGTTACTCCCTGAGTGCGAGATGTGGACGTCTCAAGTTGATGAACTCAAGGTTTCGTTAACAATGCACAAGAGTCAAAGATGCAGGTGAGTGTAGAGATAAAATTTCCCACTCGACGTCGTTGATGTTTAGTGCAACAACTGTGCGGTGTAATTTAGCGTTTGGAACTCACTGGCGCGTGCTGATATGGGATCGTGGCGTTTTGGCTGTCTTTTTCCGCATGAAAGCGACCGAGCTGAGAACTCAGCTTGAGGACGCCCAGTAGATGGTTGAGAAGCTCTCTTCGAAGGAAGAGGAGCGGAAGTCATGCCAGTGGATTATTGTGCCAAACAGTGTGAGAGCGGAAAATGGCTCATTCGAGATGACGTTGGCCGTCCTTGACGAGGAGAGATCCCTCGGGCGGGAAGTCAAGGCGAAGGTGGCAAGGCTAACAGAGGGTTCAAGAATCCCGCTGTCGCAAGATGATTTCAACCCTGTGCGCTGGTCGTTTGACTCCTGGGGAGATGCCCACAAGTCTTTTGGCAGCCCCCAAGTTTCCAGCAGAAAAGTAAGAGATTTCAATCTCTTAGACTACTCCATTTGTCCTTGAAGTTAGCACGGATCTTGGTGGCCTTGTGAGTCGTTTGTGCGCGGGTTTTTGAGTAAGCTGAGCCTTTGCCGTTGTTTGCAGTTGCGACAAATGGAGGCCGTCGTGGCCGGGGCGCTGAGGCGTAAGCAAGCAGCTGATGCCACCACGAAGCGCCTGGCAGCGGAGATCGAACAGCTCAGCCGCCTGGTAGGGAGTCTAGCGTCTCATCTTGTGTTTTTAGGGAGCTCTAGTAGGGGAAATTGATCGTGCGAACGCCACTAGCACTGTGCAGGTGCATCAGCGGGAGGCAGACATGCAGGGCAACAAGATGGTCCTGTGATTTCGAGAAGACAAAATTCGAAGACTGGAGACCCTATCGAAAGGATTGTTCTCTGTAGATTCCTCCCTTGCCGACGAGAAGAAGATGTTGACAGAGGAGCTTGAACTGATGCGAGCGAAAGCGGATCGCAATCTTGAGCTGACTAGGTTCGCTATGGAGAACATTCGTCTGCTGGACCAAATTCGTAGGTATGACCAGTTCGAGTGCCGGTCATATCTGTTCCACTTGTGTTGCTGACGACGGTCCTATGCTTTTGGATTGTGCATGCACGCAATCATGGGAATTTAAGAATGTGGGACTCGGGTACGTGCAGCTTGCAGGAGTTTCGCGAAGGCGGAGAGCGAAATGTGATGCTGGATGAGATGTCCACTTTACGAGACGAGCTCCTGGAAGCGCTGGATGGGAAGATTGCTGTCAATCAAGGCCTTATTCCTCTGAAAACTCCTCAGGTGTCTCTCTTTCTCGTTGACCTTTCTATGTTGGACTCGATGTCGTACCAGAATGCTGTTAAGGTTGGGAAGGCCAACTAACTCTTTTCCGTTGCTCATCAGAAAAAGGCCCCGGCATCGGAGCTCGCCGCAGCAGCCCGTGAGAATGAGCTTCTCCAACTGGAGGTAATATCTTCCACTCTGATAGTACTGTGCAGATATTCAATCAGCCGAGCAGGTGTGCGTGAGCGCAGAATTGGGATTTTTCATTGGATTTTTTTTCGTTTTTATTATTTTGTAGGCTGATACCTATCGATCGGAAGTGGAAGAGCTGCGCAAAAATTTAAGTTCTTTCTTGGAAAGTTACTCAAAAATGGGAAGGTGAGCATTCTTGAGTCAAGCCTATAATTCCGCAAACTGCGTAGTAAGTTGTGTCGTGGTTTCTTGTTGTTCCGGTATTTTCCTACCTGAGAATTGGTGTATGCGTTGTCGCGTTCCAGGCAACTGGACGAACTTCACGAGTTGGTTGAAAAGTTAAAGGTGGAAGTGGCTGGAAAGGGAGACAGCACCGGACCGTCCGGCGTGGAAGCCCTTGAGCTGGAGAGTTCAAAACACCTTGAGCTTATTGCCGAGCTGAAACTCTAATTGGAACAGGTACACTTTCTGTGGTCGATTTTAGGTCGTACACCAGGTAACTGCCAGGTCGGGAGCGGCAAACGGGTGCTAACAGATGGAGGCACATCGTGCGGATCTTTTTACAGAGTGCAGAGAAGTTGATGAAGCAGGCGAGTATCCGTGAGCAACTGGATCTGCGGATGAAGGATGCGTTACTGGAGGTACAAAACCTGCGGTCTGAGCTGGAGGAGCGCGAAGTTCAGCCGCTGTCTTGGAAATGTGCATGTTAATTGTGTTGCCGTGTGTGTCAATTCAGTCGGGTTCGTGCAACCAGTAGGTCGATCCTCATTGGACTAGATTGAAGTTCTTTTTTCTTTTCGGATGCAAGCGACGAAAGAGGCGTTTGAATCAGCGCGGGGTCTGACGAAGAAACTTCAAAACAAAGAAACTGCTCTGGTTGGCGCCTAGTTCAATTTCCCACTCGACGTTGTTGGTGTTTTGCGCAACAATTGTGCAGTGTAATTTAGTGCTTGGAACTCACGGGTGCGTGCTGATATGGGATTGTGACGTTTTGTTGCATACCGCAGGATGCAGCAGCTGTGATGCCAATCAGATTGGAGACTAGGAGATGGCAACGCGGTGTCAGGTAGAATCCAAAATTGTCCTAGATATCACCTTGTCTTTGGACCAAGCACCAGGGACCGCGCATGAAGTCCACCGTAGGTCTCAGAGACTGACTCACAGGCACCACGGTAACCTTGGTGAGAGACGTTTTGCTCATAGATGGACTGCTGAGGAGGATACAGCCTTCCGCAAGGGTATGCTTGTACATGGCCCCTTCCATTTTCAAGTACTCTCTTTGTTCAAACTAGAGGCTATAGATACAAAGTGTTTGAAAGTTTATATTTTGAGTGATGAACCAAGTGCTTGAAAGCGACGTTTTGTCCAAATCATTGCTCATTCATTCAAATTCATACTTGAATCTTGTAGATAAAACTGTTTTGAAACCACGTTGATCAAATTGAGATATGCAATACATTTGTACAGTGATATAAAAATGTAAGCAAAATTTTGCAAGGGTTTCAGCATGCCTTACAATTATGCCTAGATGGTGTGAGGATTCATGTCCTTGACCCCGAGTGCGTGACCTTGCTGCAGGTGTTCAAGGGCTTGTTGGACGACAAGACGGTGGTGGCCATCAAGTGGCTGAATTTCAAGTCTAAAGGAGAACGAGTACCGGACGCAGCTGAAAGGATACCTTGCACAACCTTTCTGATAAGCTTCCATAGATTCGGTGCTTACCCTCAGCATAGACCTCAATTTGTGAGCGCTCTTGATGGATGTTTTTTTGAGTGTAACCTTTGTCTTTTCTTTTCAGTGGTGACACTTGTGTTGAGTTTTGAACCTTTTGTAATAATTCCTCTTCCTTCCTTTTTCGTTGTTTGATCTAGACTTTTGTGTTGCATTAACGAGTGTTCTTGATTCGATTGCTCTTGTAGAGATGCATGTAGGCATGGGAGACACGGACTTCCACGTAGAAGTGCCGTTGCTCTTCAACTAAGGCTACGAGTGTAGCCAAAATCAAGAAGTTGAAGGCCTGGGCGACGATGATGTTGGAGTTGAGAGCCTTGATTTTGAACCTGTTTATGATTTGGTTAACGAAAAACTCAAGAAGCAACAGTTTGATCGTAAAATCTATGGGTACTACGCCAATCAGTCGTTTATAAAAATCCTTCATCTCGATAAGGTCAAAAGAATACACTTGGATTTATCTCTTTCATGCTAATTGCGTAAACCTAATATTTGAGTGTTATTACGGTCTGATGTTTCATTCTACATAGAGTGATGAGGTGGGCATTGTCGGGGGTGCAGGTATATGAAGCTTACGCTTGCGAAGTGGACGGTTACAATTAGGATTGGACTTCTTGTCGGTAAAATATTTCCTAGATGTTCAATTCAAGATTTCATTTCATTTGAAAGGCATCAAAAGATTGAGGGGAAACTGAATTAGGTCATATTCATTTTGCTGGTGTTCATTGGTTTAAGTATGGACAATTCTAATTCTTTTGGGTATCTTGGCCATTACCCGAATTGAACTTCATGAATTCTGAATCTGGTGTACCTGAGTTGAAGAGAAAGTTTCGCGTCGCAGTTAGTGGTTTCTCGACGATTCAATTAAGTTGTGGGGTTTTAGGAGGGTTTAGGGCTGAACTTAAGTACTTTATTTTCCCGACTTAGGGACGACTGCGTTTGCTATTGAATCCTTTCAAGATTTCGTTATCACGCCCAAGGTAATCTTCTCACCGAGGATTACTCTTGACAATCTTGTGATATGTTCTTGAAATTGATATGGCATTAGTCAATGAGAAAAACGTGCTTGGATTTAGTACAAGTCTCACGGCTTCTATATTTTAATTTTGAAAAGACTCTGGTTTCGTTTGCATTGGACAAGGCTCTGAGCATCCGATTGTACGAGCTGCAGAAAGAGTTGACCGAGGAGTTCTGTGAACATGAAAAAGTGCTTGTCTTTTTCAACTACCAGCTGTAGGTGTGGCTCTCGTTCTTCTTTCGAGCTGCTTGATTAGATTCTGGGCTCCAGCAGCCGCGGGTGGAGGGGTATGCAAGCTTAGTGCTCACTTTCTCAACGACCTCAAATCATTTGAGTGATTACTACATGAGGTCATGATTCCCACATTAGAGCTCTCTTTGTAATGTGATGCTCCAGCTATTGACATGGGCTCTGCACGCGGTCATGATTCTTTGGATGTGGTTGCATATGGATTCCCTTGTGTACATTATTTTGGTCATGGCTTTGAGAAAAAAAAATTCCTAAATAATAGATCACTATAGTATGGTATAAATAAAAATGAAGAATATAAAATCACCTTAAGAATTGCTCACCGTGCTTAATGGAAAAACCCTCTTCACTTTTAAGCAATAATGAAAAAAATAAAAGTTCTAGAAATTCATTTTGGAACTATGGTAGTACTTCTCCAACTTGTATGTGCTATAAATTGTTCAACAATAGGAATTTTCCAAACCTCTTCAAAATCATGTGAAACTGGAGTTGGAAGTCTATATTTTTTAGTTTAATATAAATGCAAAAATATGATTCCAATAGCCAAAATTGCATATCAATTATATGGTCATAATTTTTTTTAATGCACTATATCACATTGATAATTTTGGCTTTGGTGATTATCCAAAATCTTGGAAGGGGGGGAGATTATTAGGATTTTGAATAACCACATGTCCACATGAGATAAAAAACATGATCAATTTAATTTGTTCAAATTAGAACTTATAATTTTGTCAAATCTACCATAGCATTGAAACATGTCTCCTAACATGATTTTATATAAAATAGGGAGGAAAAAATCTCTCTAACCAATTATAAGTAAATATGGGGTTTTGAAAAATGTATTTAGAGGAGCTTTTTTATCTAAAAATAGAGAGGAAAAAAGTAATTATAGGTAGATAAATATTTTCCCATTAAATATTCCATTATCACACATGGTTATCAAATATAAGGAGGGGTGTCTCCTCCCCCCACCTTAATTCATAAATTCTCTATATTAGTAAGTCTTTAATGAATCTTTATTGATTATTTACTAACGTATGATACAAAATTTGGTGGATGAACAAATCAAACAAATGAAAATTGTAGTTATACAAAATCAACCAATTTTAGTTGTTTAGGCATTTAGTAGTTAAAGTTTAATTTTATAACAACTACAATTGGAAAATGTTTTATGTTGAAGAACTTGTTAACCTCATTCAAAGGAAGAGGAAATAAGACAACCATACTTTTATTCTTAAGAAATTACTCATTAGAAATTTAGATACTATTGTACATTTCAATCTTGAAACATACCAACAAAATTTCTAGAGTATAATGCAATATGTAATAAATAACTTTTTTTAATGGAATCTATATACAACAAATGAATTCCTATGAAGAAGTTTAATTGAAGAAGAAAAAAAATAATAAAGAATAAAAACAAAAGGTTTGATTGGATACATGAAGAAGTGAAATTATGAGTAAAACACTTCAAATAATTCAACTATAAGTAATAGTGTAGGGAACATATGCATCATGTGGAAATACATAGAGAAGTTAGTTTGAATAATTTAGGCTTGCTAAAGTAGTATCATAAAATAGCCACTTCAATATTTGCTCCAACAAAATTATCTACTTTCCTTCTTGAGTACTCAATATTTGTTTGAATGTATAGAGAGTTGAGTATACTAAAAGTGATATGTAACTGGCATTTGGCCATGGAAGGAAAAAGTGACCCCATTCCATATAGTTGATGGAGTTACCCCCATGGCCCCATGTAATAAGTTAGTATAGGAAGGACCACTTAGAGACTTGGATGCCACTTATATTAACCCCCTCACCATTAGTGGACAACTTCTATTGACTTTAGGAGCATGCTGTGGCTTATCAATGTTGCATGTGCTATGTTGGCCCCTGGACATTTGACACGACTAAATTCTATACAGACCACCCATTTTATATTTTGTGACATACTTAGAGGGTACTTTTTTATTTTGTTTTAATTTTAATACAGATGAAACAAAATTTCATTGCATGGGAAAATTTACAATATTGCCAGCCACTAGTGGTTTGGCATGAAATGAACCAATAAAAGAACCAAGAGATAACAGACAATTGGAGAGGGAAGAAAATAGAGGGTTGGATAGTTAGAAGGTTGAAACTAAGGTGGACTGGCCTATTATCACTCAAATTACAATTTCACCTTCATGTACCTGTGGTGTATATTTTTGATCTAAAATGTACTCCATGGGCACATAAGGACAGAATTGAGCTGGGAGTGGTAATAGGCAGGTCCACCTTAATGGATCATGCTTTGCAGCCTCTTTGCCATGAAGTCATGTCAACTAATTTAAATTAGTGCTATGATGAAGCTCATTCAATTGGCTACGCTGAGCTCACCTTCCAAAAGGATACTATCAATCCCCTTGAAATGCCCCTGGCTGTGCATTGTACTATACAGTACCCTAGTAGGGTAATCCTACCATAAAAATACATGATTTTTGGTCTTGGCTTTAAAAGTGAGTATCTCTTTATTGCAATTACGTTTTTGCAAATGAATTGCACCATCGTGCTCAATAGTACAAGATTGGTTGTAGCAAGAAAGAAAAATGCAATAAACTAATTACAGTAATGAGATGTTTATTTTCAAAATGGGAGGGCAAAATCAAGTCAAATAGAAACCTTTCTAGAAAGAATTGTGAGCTTTTTTGGAGAGGCAAATGAAAAACAAGTTGTTAGATGCTCTAAGATGGATTTGAAGCACAATAACTCTAACAACAAGATTGTTTTAGCAAGAAAATTTAACAATACCTATTTTATTTTATTTTTAAATTGTAAAATTGCATTCAAAAGTTATTTTGTAAATTATTTTTCAAGAAGATGCTTAGATTGCTCAAAAAACAAGATTGTCCATGATTTTCACATCAACAGTCTAGAGACAATGAATGATAGCTTCATTTGTAGAAAGAAAATATAATCTTTAAAAGAAAAAATCAAAATTTGATTTTGTTGTGAGTTTTTGTGCTACCCTTCAAATTGTTTTTTGGATTTAGGATGGCATACTTTTTGCTCCTAGGCATTGCTTGGTATAAAAACGATATTTCCAAAATGTGATCTTTTATCTTAAAAAAAAATTAGAAAATTGTATCAATAATTGATGTTACATGCCTACTCCAAATCCCAAGAAATTCTACTCAAAATATACTCATCTTCTTGACTAGATAGTGAAATTTGATATCCCTACAACCATTTCTTGACCTTTGACACTATATAAATATTTGTTCTTATTGTATGAGAAATGCACTACTTTTGAAATAGATATTGAAATTGAAACTTGTGAACATATAAATATATGTAGAAAAATATCTCTTCACTTTAATGGCTTGTTTTGTATCTATCTTGAGGTAAAACAATCTTATTATTCAAAAAAATTTAATTTTACTATTCAATGTAAAGTATCCTTAATGTTACAAGAATGAAGCCTATGACCATGTACTCAAACTTCAAAGACATTTACTAGATGATTTTTTAGCCCCGTATGAAACTATTTTGGAGTTGTTCCCCAAAATTGTTCCCTATGTAGTGAACAAGCGATTACTAGTTTGAATTTTTGAATTTAAAGAAAATAAATTTATTTATTTTCTAAATGTCAAAAAGTATTAGAAAAAAATTGAAAATTGATTTTTCTCAGTTTAAAGATTTTAATAATTAATAATACTATTTCATATGGCAATTCCTTGACTATGTCAAACTGCCTACTTAGTAGAGTTCCTATAGTTCTTAGTGTGTTCCTATAGCTCAGGAACCTGCAATCTTCCAAATTCCCCTCAAACATCCAATGCATTTCATATGCTTTATGCTTTGATTACTTGTGAATTACTTAACTTTTAAAATTTCAAATATGCCTTTTATAAAACTATAGTATTTTTAGATTTTTAAGTGAAGATTTGAAATCATTATAAATTTTTGAAGAAAAATTAATAAAATTTATAACAATTTTACAATAATTGGGATGAATTTAAAGGAAGTGTCCATAGTAGTGTACATTTTAGTGAAATGTAATTTTATTGCCATTTTATACTTAGAAACATATCTATTGGCTCTCTATTTCAAACTGAAAATAAAATTCATATTTAGGATTTTTTGAAGTTTCAAGTGAAATAGAATCAGAGTACAAAAGCTTTATTTTGTTCCATTCTTTCAAAAAGAAAAAAAATGGAATGTCAAAATCAAATTTTAAGAAATCAAAGTGCAAATTTGTACTATATAAGTATGCTAATTGAAATAAAGTCCCATTAAAATTAAAAAATTGACTAATACAAATTGAACTTAAACTTAATCCCTGATTGTTTTGAAGACACTATATGCATACATACCACATATAGTCTTATAAAATATGCATTGAATGCTAAGACATGGTTGTGTACTTGTACATATTGTATAATATGAAGGTGTATTTAAATGCAATTATAATGCAGTCAAATAAAAGGTACCAAATTATGGCATTTAATAATATATAATCTAAAAGGCCCTTCATGTTATTCAATGATAAACCCTAAAGGTTTTTGACTATGTTTTCACCACAAACACTCCAAAATTGCCATTTCTAATACATTTCCAAAAGAACATTTTTGGACACATGTGACCATATGATCTTGTAGCAAACTAATTTGAGAAGATGTGGAATAAATTTCAAAATTTTTCACCTCATAGAGTGCAAGATTTTAGTGTTTGAATTGACAAAAATCCTTTGGGGGGCCATGCAAAAAATTGGACAACTGCACTTTACAAGCTCACATTTGTATGCAAAAATGTTCAAAATGGTGGTGCTTCTTTGGAACCAATTTTTAAGGCAAGTTGGCCACATGCTTAAGAATTTTTAGATCATTTGGAATTGTATAATATATAGGAAAAAATAGAAAGTAGACAAAAGTAGAAGAATGATTCAAAATAGTAAATTGTTAACAATTTACATATAGAATTGAAAAGTTCCAATCCAAATGGTTGTAATGTTGTAATAAACAATCTACATCCAATTTTTTTAATTTTATTCCAAAAATATTAAAAATCGGATTAAATAAAGGGCTTCAACATTTATCTTAGAGTAGAGATCTATAACTATTTGCAAACTACCACAAACTAAAACTCATAGCTTTCATCTCATAAATCAAAATGGAATGATTCCGAGCTTTCTAAGTAGATATAAATCTAAATGCCAATTCTGAATTTTTATTTTTAAAAAAAAAAAAGTTTTAAAAAGTTTTTTCTTACTATTTGAGTTGCTCACCAAGTAATGAAAACTATATATCATTCAATAACTTCTTAACCATGTAGTCAAAAGTTACGAAAGTTGTTGAGCCTTAAAGCTACTCATTGGATACATGTTTTGTTAAAATTTCAAAGAAAATTAAATAAAAATTCTATTTGTAGTGCATTGCCTTAAATTGTTATATTGCCAAAAAATGTAGTTTGGAGCTTCAAGGGATGAGCATATTCTTCTAGAAGAATTGTACACATTAGACTAATGAAAATCATTTTTTTTTCAATATGCTTGAGATTGGTTTGATCCTTAAAGGTTGAGTTGGTGCCATAGAAATCATCCTTTTTAAATAGTAGGTTTAAATAGTACTCATTGGGGGTCAAACCAATATACAAGACATCCCTTTTCATACAAAAATTTCAAGCATAAATAGTTGCACTTTTGTCCTATTCAAAACGATTCTTTGTTCTTCATTGACAAGATAATGGCCATGGCATGGTTTATGGGTTAACTTCTAAGAAATTTAGTTGGTATGGCAATGTAGATATGGAACACTAAATAAGTTAAGTATGCTTATAATGAATCAATTGTTTTGTCATTGTAGAAAGTTAAAATGGCACTTAACATACCCAAAATTTAATTCAATGTCCTCAAAAGCAAGGAATATGCATGCATGTTTCAACGAGAACTATTGCTAAAGAGGAATCTTGACATGAGATCTTCATTATTACAGTTTTTCTATTTAGTCTTCACATTCCTACATGTATTGGATTAGAACCTTGAACAAAAACCATGAAGTACCAAGTGACCCCCTAGTCATATTACAAAGGAATATCAGGCTTTGGCAGGACTTCCTCCCACTTCGAAATTAGGATTAGGGTTATAGGGATTGCAGATTCCAAAGGAAGCCAGTAAGACAGTGGATGCAGGAGTTGATCGAGATGTGACCGACGAGAATTAGTTGCAGAGATGGAGTTGTTATGGTTGTAGTTCTACGTTTCAATTCCTGGAGAAACAGCACTCCCAATTTGAATCAAAATTTCACAAGCTCAATGTGAGACATTGTTCATCCAATTCTGTATGTTTCTGTTTCGTTTCGTTGTGAATTACGGGTGTGACACGCAATGAGGGCAAGTGTCTGTCAGAACATTTTTGAAACACTAGGTTTTAACTCCTAAATGCCTAAGAAGCTCTTTCTGGTCAAATTTCTGGTCGAACTTTTGGAGATTATTTTGTTTACTCACAGGCCTAACTACCAAACTGAGATTCTCAAATTCTAGTATCTACTTTACTTTTCAAAGAACTGAGTTTGATCGCACAATTGCGAGTTCTCTAGATCAAGTATTTTAACTAGACTAAATTTGATGTTCTTTGTCGAATTTCTATCATTAGAGTGTATATATGAACTCTTGATAATATTGCAAAGAGTACTCTGTAATCCAGCTCATATTGCATTTGGCATGTTTCTGAAGTGTCTTTCTCAACACTAAGAGATCAAGGATTCGCGGTTCTAAAATGACCAATGTATTGATGTTATTGCAAAAAATATGATCTCTTGCTATTCCATTTTTTCAAGTATCACCCTCACCTCTCACACCCTCACTTTCAAGAGAGAGAGAAACAAGAGGGTAGAAGAAGAAAGCTTCCACCCCTAACTCCTTTCACCAAGACTCATCCATTCAAATTGCATCTGTACACTAATGCCTTGAAATTTGCACTAATTTGTGGAAAACTACACTACTTTAGAGTGGACCTTTTTGCATTACCATAAATCTCACTACTATTGAGGATCTACCACTATTTTATAGTGTCTCTCACAATGTTAATGTTCTAATCGTTGTTCTATTCGTTCCAATTACTTTTGTATTTTTTATATTTGCATTTTTCTTATCCTATTTGTTTTTTATGTGATTTTTTCCATATTGTATTTGGATTTAAATCTTTTTATAGTTGACCATTTGCCTACCTTAATTTAATTCAATATCTCACTTAATATTTTTAAGATTTAAAATTCTTACTTTTATCAAGATTTTAATCCTAGTTATTGCATGATTGCAAATCTCTAAAGTTTATATAATCATTGTTGACTTTCTACTTCATGCCATTGAAAAATCAATTAATCTATGGTTATGGCTTGAATTTCTTTGACTAATAACTCCTAATTCTTAATTTCATCTAAATTTTCTACTTTTCTCTAATTTTAAGTTGTGAGTCAATATAGTGGCTCACACCACAATATAAATTGCTATCATAAATTGGGAAATTAGAATCATGAAGCAAAATTTGGATGTATTGTTGTACAATAGGGATGCTACCTTCATGTTCAGTTTCACTTAGAATACATTGTATTCAAGCCTATTTTTTTTATCGTATGAATCTAGCTTGAAAAAACAATTTCTTGTGAAAAGCGAAAATGTCTAATTTCATTTTTTGGGGAGAATGTACTTGAATAAAATCATGATTTACAAGATTCATGAATTTTGGATCTTTTATAAACAAAATAAAAAAGATTAAAATTTGACACTAATTTTTTCATATTTTCCTTTATAAATCATAAAGAATTTTCCATAAGTCTAGAATAGCATAAAATAAATATATGTATTTTAGAATAACCAGTGAGAAGAAAATTTGCCCATGCCTATATAGACAAAGGCACAAATACCTTGCAGTCATTTTTGAATTATGCACATCTAAAATCCAGTTAAAATATATGACTACACAATAGTCCTAAATGACTTTGCTTTCTACATTGGATTTTTTTTGCCAAAATTTTGACTAAGTTGTGAACAAAAAAAAGTGGACCATTTTTAAATTTTATCTTGTCTTCATCCTAAAAGTTACAATTGCAACTATAAAATGACTTGGACATTGTAGTCAAAGCGCATCTAGTGCAATTACAGATGCTAAAATCATTTTTGAATCCAAGCTTAAAAAAGTCATTCTTTTGCAATTGCATTTTGGACCATTTTCTAGTAGTGAAGTGGCACTAATAATGCCTTGTTAGATTAAATAAATAAATAAATATATTTTTAATTAAATTTTTTCTATTATCACATCATTGCCAAAAAAAACTTGTAGAATCTTGTAGGGTGTAGAATTTTGCTAATGGAAATGCCAATATGGCAAATCTTCTTGGAAGTTTTGGCACCAAGGAAGTGTGCCTTGATGGAATCATTAGACTTTGCAAATGCATGCTAAAAAATATGTTGTCTTCTTTGTAAACTAAGGTTTACATTTCATCAAAACATGTTTTAGAATTTATTCTTTTTCACTGGAAGTAGTGATAAGACATCTTGACTTTTTCAGTCAATAATAGTTGTAAAAGTAGGACTAAAGCCCCAATTTATAGAAAAGACATTTCAATGTGAAAAGGGGCTACAAATTTGTTAGACAATGTCACTACCAAAAAAAAATTGCTCAACCTTATTTAAAACCCATGTGTGTCAATCTCTAAATACTCTTAATCTCAACTTGACTACTAACCTCAACATATCACCAATTACAAGAATTCCATTATAGACTAAGGAATTGCAAAGCAAGCCAAGTTATCAAAAGTAATCATTGGATAGGACCTACCAAGCTATAGGCAGTGAGGTTGGTACAAACCAATGATTATTTTTGATGACTTGGCCTACTTTGCAATTACCAGACATAATGCCAATGTAGGAAAGTTGAGGTATTTGATTGTTTTGATTGTTTAACCAATCAAAACATGCCACATAAAATGAAAGTCTCATACATTTAAGATATATTAGGTGGATCCACACATATTAAGTTAATACCAGTTGATAGTAATAGAAATGCTCTTAGATTTTTCTTACTACTAGGCCAATGAAATTCCTACTTCATATCCACCCTACTAAAAGTTTGCACAAGGCAAGTTTTGAACATATCAATCTACCTCTCTTTAACCATTTGAAACTTGCAATGACAAAAAAAATTTCTACATTGACATTCTATGAATTGGAGATTGTAAGCTCTTAAACAATTGCAATTAATATATTCCTACATTTAATCAAATACATACAAAAGCTCTATAGGTTTTCTTAAAAATATCATTGCTAGCCTTTAAACAATGCTACAACCATTTATTGATTGATGAATGACAAAGAATCTTCTTGTGTAGGACAAAACTACAATTCCTCATCTTTGAAATTTTGTGCAAAAAGGGATGATTATACACTTTAATTGAACTCTAATAAATACTAATATTTTTTTAAAGTAGATGATGTTGTATATTTCTAAACACTAGAAGAAAACTGTGTTGCTCTTGATAAGCTTTCAACAAGCTCTCAACAAAATCTAGCTGATGTTTTTTGTTAAAAACAAAACATGTTGGCACTAGAAGAAAACTGCGTTGACGTCAACATACTCAATTTGATGTGTTTGTTGTGTCTAGCACAAAATCTGCGTTTTTCAGCGTTGAAAAACGCAGATTTTGTGCTAGACACAACAAACACATCAAATTGAGTATGTTGACGTCAACGCAGTTTTCTTCTAGTGCCAACATGTTTTGTTTTTAACAAAAAACATCAGCTAGATTTTGTTGAGAGCTTGTTGAAAGCTTATCAAGAGCAACACAGTTTTCTTCTAGTGAAGCCAACGCACAACTATACATGAGTAGCGAACATTATTTGTTGATGAAGGAAGTAGGCAATGTACTTTGAGGGTTTGGAGGAGATACCTTTGAGTTTCGATCGGAGATATTTATGGTTCAGTTGAACTACAAATATCTCCGTCCGAAACTCAAAGTTGTCCCCCTCCCAAACCCTCAAAGTACATAGCGTATTCCTTTATAAACAAATCATCTTCCCTCTTACATATATAGACACGAATTGACTGGACATCTCTTTTTTTTTTTATATGTGGATGGCCAATACGACCAAACCAAATCCCACAACAAAGGGGGTGACATCCTCAGAGAGGTGTCATTGGGAATTGAACTCTGGACCTTCTTGAACCTGAATGAGTTCAAAGAATCCTTTAGGGGTACTACAAAGAGACGTCAATCTCTCTGTGGTTGACCTTTGCTGCTACATTTGTAGTGAACTACTAAAATATAGCAATTTGGTTTGGTTTTATTTGTCGACGGCCGCCCATGTGCGCGACCGCCCCATCTCGGCGACCGCCCCGTGTCGTCGACCGCGCGGTCGCGCCGACCTCCCCCTCTTGGCGACCGCCCCGTCTCGGCGACCTCCACGACGGACCGATCTCCCCGCGCGTTAGGGACGGATATGAGCGGACCGACCGACTCGACCGGAAAATCGGACGGTCAGGACGGACTGACCGTTAAGACTGCCGAGATTTCTTCTTCAACGGTCGGCACACAGCTGAAGAGTATAAGTAGAGGAATGATAGCATTTGCAAGCACTCCTGAGAAACTGAACGCTAAGATTTCCGAGGGCTAGGAGCTGCAATTTTTTGTGTCCCTTGCTCGGTAATGCATAGTTCAGTGGACAGGGGGGCCTTGATTTTCAAGGTTTTGTACATGCATTGATTGTCAGACTTTGGATACTATTAACATGGTGTTTGAATTTGTTTCAAATATAAGGAGTTCACAATTGTCACAATGAGCAAGGATTTTTCTTCTTGGTATGGGGTCGCAGCACCGAATAAAGTGCAATGTAGGGCTTGCAATCAGTTGTTTGCTAAGAAGCCGAGCCGTATGTTGAGCCACCTAGGATATGAAGGCACATCTGGTTTTCGGGATACCGGAGTTTGCCTTTGCCCGAAGCTGACACCTGAAGTTCGACATTTATTTCTTCGTTGTGGAGGAAAATTTCCACGAAGATCTACCAGTGACAATTTGGTTCGGAACACCACGTCTATAGACGGAAGCGAATTTTCAAATGGTAGGGGTACGACACGTTCTACTCAAGAAGATTCTTATATAGCACCACAAGACGTTCTTCCTTTGGATTCAGAAGTGAATCCAAATACTGAAACATCTGGTGAACGTGGAACTCCCAGGACATCAAGTAGTAAGCCGTATAAACAGAGCAGGTTAGTCGATGGTTTTGAAGAAGCAAACAGACGCAAATTGAATGCAGTGTGGGCCAATTTTTTTTATGTGGCAAACATACCATTTGCTGTAGCCCGAAATCCAGCCTTCAAAGAAGCCGTGAAACTCACGGTAGAGTGGAATAGGCCATACACACCACCATCGTATCATGATCTACGATACAAATTGCTTGACGAAGCAAAGGTAGACCTCCAGACAAAGCTTCAGAAGAGAACTGAAGATAGCATTAGGAAGTTTGGAGCGACATTGTCTATTGATGGATGGAGCTCAGTTACAAACCGCCCATTGATAAATGCCATGCTCGTATCTTCCGCAGGGGAGGAATTCATTGGATCAGTAGATACAAGTGGGGTGGAAAAAAACGCAGAGTATTTGGCATCTGTCTTGGAGAAGTTTATAGAGCACGTAGGTCCCACAAATGTGGTACAAGTCACTGCAGATAATGCTCCAGTAAATCCAGCAGCATGGAATTTGGTATCCATGAAGTATCCACACATTTTTTTCCAAAGATGCGTGGTGCACACCTTGAATTTGTTGTTGAAAGATTGGGGGAAGGAAAAATGGATTGATGAGTATGTGAACAAAGCCCATGCCATCGTGAAATTCTTTAAAAGTAGGCAGATGCCGCTTGCTATATTTCGAAAGCACGAGACGAAGTATAGCTTATTGTTGCCGGCAAAAACGAGGTTTGCCTCGAAGTTTATCATGATTGATCGTTTGTTGAAGGTTAAAGCAGCATTGCAACAAAGTGTGGTGGATCCACAGTGGGAGCAATATGTGCGAAAGTTGAAGGACAATCGCAAAACACAACCCCGATCTGAGTCTCGAGATGTCAAGAAATTTGTTCTAGATTCGCATTTCTGGAACCGTTGCGTGAACATCCGAGACGTGGTAGGTCCAGTTGTGTTTGCTTTACGTGATTTGGATGTGAAGACACCATGCATGGGCAAAGTGCTGCATCTCATGAGGGGTTTAGAGAAACATGTTTTGGATTTACAGGGACCACCTTTTTCTTTGGCTGCAAACCGAACAAAACGATTGGAGACCTCGTTTGTGAAGCGACGAAAACTTGGGGAGACAGATCTGCACTATGCAGGGGCTCTTTTGAACCCCTATTTACTTCACGATAAAGAACTAGCAGACGATACAGATGCAACTGAGGCATGCAAGCGGGTTATAATGAAAATATGTAAACCAGGGGAGTACGCGATGGTGGTGAAGGAATTTGTAGCCTTTCGACATAGAACCCCTCCGTTCCATAACATGTTAGACCCGGGTGAACAGATGTTGTCGGCACATGCTTGGTGGGATTTTGAGGGCACATGCGGGAAGCTCATTGCTCCAATTGCGAAGAAGATATTGGCTCAACCGATATCATCGTCTTCATGTGAACGAAATTGGAGTAACTATTCGTTTGTGCACAACAAATCTCGGAACAAGTTGAAGCCAGAAAGAGCAGCAGATTTGGTGTATGTGTACAGCAATTCCAAAGTCTTAGCCACATCGAAGGAAAATGATGAGAAGAAGTGGTACCATGAGAACGTGGAGTCGGAGGATTCGGAGGGGCCTATCTCGGAAGACGAGGAGGTTGGCGAGGATGATGGGCCCGAATTGAATGGTGAAGATGCCATAAATGATGACATCCAAGACTATGACGATGGACCGCTTGATAGCCCTAATCGGAGCAATGAAGACCTTAGTGTCGATCATCGAGACACTTTTGAGTTTGGTGAATCGGATGAGGACATTAGTGGGGGCAATGAAGATGCCATTCCCATAGCTAGATTTGTGGATGGGACTAGGTTTTTGAGTAGCAAAAATCTTGTACCAGAAGAGGAAGGAACTTGCCTAGAGGTAGTGGAGGCAAATGGGAAGAGTGATGCCGATGCCGAGACTCTAAAAGCGGATGAATTCCTTCAAAATTCGAAGTGTACATCCATGGCAAAGGGACAAGTGCAAGAGAATGAAGAACACAATGGCAAAGAAGGATGTGAGTTCAATGTCCAAATGAATGTGGGCAATGGAAGTATTCAATCTATTGTGGTATTGGCGAATAAGAATAGGGGGGAACCAAGTATTGAAAATGACAAAGCAAGCAAAGTTCAAAAGAATGTTGATCATGGTTTGATGCGGGGCTGTAAAAATCCAACTTCCTTGGACAATGATGAAGGCAAGAAGGAAGTCATCGAAGATCCTCAAGTAGCAAGATGTAGCGGTCTTCCTCGTGCAGTATGCAAAACCACTAGTATAGGTTTGGATGGTTCAGGAAGCTCAGATATAGGGAGACGGCTTGTGAAAATTTCAAAAGAAATATAGCCTCGCATTACTTCAAATCAAGCCAATTTGCCATGTACTGATGTTGAAGAGGACGAGACATTGGCTGAAATGCTTATTCGGGAATCTGGCCATGCACCACCACGACCCTTGATCAAATCGTCTGCCCCTACAACGTTGTCTTTGAATGCAATGAAGGTAACTATTCAAGGAGGGACCAAAGCAGTGAAATTGGAGGCTCAACATTCCATGAAATCCAAAAATAAAAGAAAAATGCAACCTTTTGCAGTGAGTCCAATGAAGAGACAAAATCTAGGTAGAACCCCCCTTGATGCATGTCTTTCTTTTTCAAAGTGGAAACTAAGAACGGTCCCTTCCCTTAAGGAAGATAGAGCGAAGGCCATATTAAGAGTAAAAAAGGAAAAGAGGGAGGGCAAACTAAGGAGATCAACCACATCTAGACAAGCACAAGAAGAAGAAGTGCCAATTCAGAATTCTTCATCAGAGAATATGGAAGACACATCCGACGAAGATGTCGAATGGGGAAGTAAAGGAGATTGTAGCGGGGCTGAGGTGAAAGGAGATAGTGATTACAAGCCTTAGGGATTTTTGAAATGTTGTCTGAAGCATTTCGATGCTCATCATATATAGAGCATGTAATGGGAATTGATTGGTAGAATTTAATGTTGTACTAGTTGTCTAGTTTACTTATTGATGTAGAAAATATCATTAGGATTTTTTGGTTTTCAAACCATTGAGGTTATGAGGTACAATCCCAAAAAATTTGATTATGTATTTTTTCTCCTCAAGAAGGCTTAATATATTGCAGTAATTGTATATGATGAACAATTTTGCCTTCATGGTTGTCCTAGTTTAGGTATTTTTCAAATGGAGGGCAAGTAGGAGGTTCTATTTGACATTTCCATCCTGATCAAAGGGAATTGTACTAAAAGAACACTGACTGTGTAAAAACCACAACCTCACAACTACAAATTCGTAAAGATTGCAAGTACATTTGCTCTTCGCCAACCTAGCTACTCATGGATTTTAAATATTGAGAACATTTACATCTTGCAAATTTTTTTCCCCCCTTCAATGAACAGCTAATTTCATAACATTTGAAATGAACATCCATAAACTATATGGCACGCTTCACAAATTTATTTTTTCATTCCCTATTTCGTCAACCCTTCAAGCAAAAACAAATTTTGTGACATTTGAAATGGGCTTCCACAAATTATAAAGTATGGCTAACTCTTTTATTTTTCCATTCCCGTGAATAAATCCGCAAAAAGCCAAAAAAAAACACAAATTCATTGTGCTCATGGATTTTTCAAAGTTGAGAACATTTACTACCACATTTTTTTCCTCCGACCGCCACGTCCGTTACTTTGTCCGCCGACCGCTCATCGCCGACCGTTGCGTCCGCTAATGCGACCCCCAACCGCGGACCCCCGACTACGGACTCCCGACCGCGGACTCCCGATCGCGGACCCCCGACCGAGGACCCCGACCGCCAACCGCCGCGACCGCAAGTCCGACCGCGGTTCGCCGACTATTGCGTCCGCTTTACCTCAGGGTAAGTTTTCGGTCGGCGGTTTTTATCCACCGCGGACGGTCGGACGCTGCGTCCGGACGTCCGGATTTTGGACGTTAATTGGTCCCGGACGTTCCATTTCGTCAACCCTGGTTGCCACTCTTAGAATGAATCAATATTGCTAAAAGTTCTTTGTTATGGATTTTATAATAAAATTCCGTAGGTGTAAAATTTTGCAAATGGAACACTATAGGATGGAGACATCCATTTTCATCATGTTGTGAGAGAATTGCTCCAAGGGCAAAATCAAAAGCATCAATTTTGAGAAAAAATAGTTTTTGAAAATCAAGATGAGTCAATATTTGCGCTGTGATAAACGCCTTCTTCAAATTTTGAAAAGCTTGATCAACTTCCAAATTCTAATCTAACTTGTCTTTGCAAATAAGCTATGTTAATGGAGCAACAATCTTGAAATAATCCTTGATGAAAATCCAATAGAAATTAACAAAACCAAGGAAGCATTGTACATTATGAATTGTAATTGATTTTTGCCAATTGATCACTATTTGAATCTTCTTAGGATCCATTGATAGACCTCTTCCAGAGATGATGTAACCTAAAAACTCGACTTAAGGATGATGAAAGATACACTTCTCAAGTTTGGCATAAAGCTTAGCTTCATGCAATTTTTGTAATACCAACCAAATATGGTGTTTGTGATCTTCTTCATTCTTTGAAAAGCACAAAATATTGTCAAGGTAGATAACAACGAATTTGTCTAAAAACTCTCAAAAAATGTCAATCATTAAATACTAGAAAAGCCAAGGGCATTTGTAAGACCAAACGGCATCACATTATATTTGAAATGTCCATATCTTGTTCAAAAAGCGGTCATCTACTTGTCTCTTTCTTTAATACATAGCAAGTTGTAAGCTCTTTGCAAATCTATTTTCATATATATCTTTGCTTGACCCAATTGCTCAAGAAGACTCAAGATAAAAAGTAATGGATATCAATTTTTGATGGTGATTTTGTTGAGACCGTGCTAATTTATACATATTTGAAGTGAACCATCTTTTTTCTTGACAAAAAGGATGAGAGCTCCTGCTAAATATTTAGAATGTTGTATGAAGTTTTTGGCAAGATTTTCATGGATATAATCTTGCAATGTAGTAATCTCATTCTGTGACAGATTGTAGATTAGTCCAAAAGACGATTGAGGGCCCTTTTGAAGCCCAATTATGCAATCATATGCACAATGTTGAAGAAGAATATTTGCATTTTTTTTTCTCAAATACATCTTTAAACTCTTAATAATGAATAGGAAGGCTACTAGTTTTCTGGAATGATTTAGATGGCGGAGTTGTAAAAATTGCAAATATTATTTTACTTTTGGGAACTCACACAAATGTTCCAGCACCTACCATTAATGGTACTAAGGTCTTGGATATTCTTACCGTATGAGTATTTTTCATTCAAGGATTTTTACACCATTAGGACAAACATATATATTAGATTGGAACAAAAATTTCTATGTACTTCAATCAATATCAGGATTGTACTTATCAAGCCAAGATAGTCCCAATATGACAGCATTCAAGGGGGATTTTATCACATTAAATACTATAGTATTTTGGTGATTTTCTAATGAATTAAGTAAAAGATTAGTTTCTTGAACTACATCAGCAGACACAAAGGGTCTACCATTGATGACTTCTGCAAAAACAGGGATTTTTTTGGTGACTAAGGGCATTTTTTATGGCGCTCTGCAAAGTCTTTGCCAATAAAACAAGCTGAGGTTCTAGATTCTTATAAGGCACTAGTTCTAATACTATGTGCATTAAACTTTATGCTAAGTGATATTCTAAAACAAGGAGATGCTTTAGAAGAAAAGATAGGACCTATAGAGTGTGCGTCATTTGCCAACCACTTAGAGTCTTTTATAGCTGAATGTAGTCATTTTTTCACTCTTCAATCTCCTTCTCCAAACTTGAGCTTGTAGATGTGAATCTAAATTTGTGCAATTTTAAAGCACAAGGTTTGTAATCACAAATATCAAGATGATATCTTTTCTCTTCACAACATAAGCATAAGTCTTTACATCTACGTCATTCTTTTTCTACTGAAATGAACTTATAAAGTTTGGATGCATTAATTTGCATTGGCTTTGATATCGATGTACTAGATTGTTTTAATGATGTAGCAACATTAGTTTGGTATGGTCCTGTCATAGTTTGTCATTCTTGTCAATGCTCAAACAAATAGTTATCATAGTGCACTGCTTGTGAAATAGCTTTTGATAACGTCAATGAATCTATCACGTTCAAAAGCAAGTCTTTGACGTCATCTTGTAGTCTCCAAATGCACTAATAAGTGCACTATCATCTCAATCAATGTCACAAGCAAGTTGCCAAAATTTTGCAGCATATATGAAAGTTGCACGTAATTATTATTGCAATGAACAAATCGTTGTTGCTGCCATCCATGCCTCATTCAATTTCACCAAAGGTATTAGTGAATTCTTCAAGGAAAGTATTGAAATCCTAAAGCAATGGAGAGTCTTTCTTCAACAGTGGTAAAAACCACAATAGAACTCTTCTTGATGGTAACATTTCCATTAAACCAAGTCAAAGCTCATTGGTAAGATATTGCAAAGGTTGCATTTGAATTATCAAGCGGACTTGATTTACAAATCTACAAAATTTAGACCAAGTGCCATCAAATTTATCTAGTAGGCTGATTTGGGGCTCTTTTGTTGTTGAAGGAACTAAAACATGAGTTGTTGTTGCATGTTGTGGAGTTCTAAAAGATGAAGCTTGTAACTGCTCAAAAGCTTGTCACAAGTTGTTGTTTTTTTGTTGCAATGCTTGTTGCTCTTGCCACATATTGCTAACAAAAATTTTTGGTTCAAAAGTTGAATCACCCATGGCTTCAAGTGATGAAACGCTTAACTTCCAAAAAAAAAAAAAAAAAGAAAGAAAGGACTCTTGTCAAGCTGTTGCGGATGCAACTCAAAACAAGACAAGATCAGGCAAGGGAAGCAAAATCAAGGGGATTCTTTACTCATAGACAAGAAACAAGATGTGTATAACAAAATTTAGTAAAATACATACAATTGGTGTTAATAAGAGAAAAAGAATAGTGCTCTATCATTGCTATTCATCCTATTGTCCACTCTTAGTAAACTTTGTCTACAGCCTTATTTTATTGTAAAATAAAAGATTCTATTTTAATATCCTATTTTCATATCTAATACTTTTACTATCCACCTTTTAGAAATTTTTATAATATAACCAAACAACTTTTACTTCCTGGTTTATGTATTGTCTGTGACAACTATGATCTTTAAATTTGTAAGGTCAAATGCTATGAAAATTTGTGAGCATGTGGTTTTAGTAGTGGAGATTACAATCTTATAATTAAAAATATAAATATAAATATTTTTTTCCTCTCTCTGCACTAAGATGGGCACTCTCTACTTTTTGAAGTATTTTTGAGGAGAGATTGTTAAGGATTTTTAGGGGTTTAAAAAATAAATAATGAACAACTTCAACTATGATAATTGGGCTTCTTATTTTTTTTGAAGGAGTTTTTACTCCCTTCATTTACAAGTTGTTAGTTATATATATTGCAATTAAAAGAGTAATATCTATACATCACATCATACACTACCTTTTAGTGAAAGAGGGACGAGATTGGCTGATGTGGCAACATATGATACCGAGACATAGGATGTTTGAAACATATTTCTTACTTCTAGCAATCAAATATCAAGTGATTCTCTAATCAAAGAATGAAGCTATGCTTCATAACAACAAACTACCTACGCCGAGCTCATACCAAAGACATGTGCTCATTATGCGGGGAGTAGAGATACTCATGTTCCTTAGCTACCATGTCTTGTGCCAGCATACTATTATACATTATGATTCATCACATAATTCGAGGATGGATTAGTTGTGAGGAATTATAGCTAATCAAGATATATGACTCCCGCGCTTCTAATGTGAAGGACAACAACCAATTAGGATAGTCTCCATTAGGTACATGGCTCCACGCTTCTAATGTCCACGTTAACAATGACAGTACTTTGGTGGGAGGGAATTCCACCCCTAATTGATGCCCATGTCTACATGAATACATTATAAAGGGAATCAACCTATAGAATAGGCTTGACCCTAAAGCTTCTTAAGGACAATACAGACTAGTATATGGTCTTTATGTGCCTTAAATACGTATGTGTTTGGAATCACTTCAACTACATGTTTTCTAGTTGGGCTTGTAAGTCCCCCAAAAACTATAGGGTATCAATCCCTACTCAGAAGGGGGTAGTATGAAATATTGTAGAGTGGTATTATTTTTCCTTGAAAGATTCTACACCCTTCTGCTTAATTAGTGTGACAAACATTAATTTGAATAAGTAATATCATTTGAAAACAATTGGATAAAAAAATAATACCAAATTTTTAATTGTATATCAAACTAAAAATCAAGAAAGAACATGTGGAAGATACAAGCTATGTCCTTACAAAACTTGACAACAATAGTATATGGGCTTCAAGTCCATGGTAAGCTTTTTGTTTTACTATAGTTAGGTAACACAAATGAAGGGATAATACTAGTTGGAAACAAGGATGTAGTTTTTGTAGATATGCAATCTAGGAGTAAGGAAGGTAAGTGGGCTTTTGGTGTTTTTTGCTTCATTTTTTGGTCAGTTCAAATATGGTTGTTGGCACGCTAAGCCATAGTTTAGCGACCCTATTATATCCAACCTTCAAAATTCATAGATAATTCCTTACATATCAATTTTTAATAAACAAAATTTACACATTTGCCTCTCATAAAGGGGTTTTGAGGACATTTTTTAATCTTTCAATGCATTGCCAACAATTCTCTTGAATGGTCACAACAATGGCACAAAGGGAATAATGGGCTCTTATTAACATGTTTGGAGCCTTAGGAGCACCTCATCAAAGCAAAAAGTGAACCATCTTTTCCTCTATTTTCAATACCAAAAATACTCTAAGATTGTCTTTTTTGATTCTTAGAATTGAAATGAAAATAAAACAATTAAATTCAATCTTCAACCATAGGATTTTAATTAAAAGTGTTATGACAATAAGTAATAAATTTTTCAAATTTTTTCATTGTATGGATTGGAAGATTATAGTGTTTGAGGTAAAAAACAATCATTTTTTAAGCATACAAAACAAGATCAATACACTTTGTGTACTCTTTAGAAAAGAGTCTATTTTGCATTTTTTTGACTAAATAAAAGAAGACCATAGAAGGTCTATTTTCTCCAAATTTCAAATGTAACAAAAGTGTAGCATTTTCAAAATAGTCTACAAGTAGAAAGGATTCAAAACTTGCTAATTTGCATTTTGTTCTTTGTAATTTGAGGATTTTGAAAAATCAAAATCAAAATCAAAATGGTGAGAACAAAATTTTGACTTCTTTTCAAAGTGGATAATATTCAAAGTGCAAAAAACAAAATCTCTATCTTTTATATGGCAAAGAAGAAGTTTTTTTGCACCTTGTTCAATAAAGTTTAAAAACTTTGATTCTTTTTGGAAGAAGTTTTAATTTCAAAGAATAGTTGTTTTTTTCAAGATTATCAAATAGTATGATATAGCTTTGTATACAAAAACTCTCATAAACAATGGAGCAATTTAGCTATGTTGCATGAATTGCTTGCCAAACAAAAAAATTTGCTTAAGACATCATAATTTTTTTCACAATGCCCAAATGAAAATAAATTAGAAATCCATGAAGCTCTGACATTCCTACACCTTCGAAAAAAGTTTCAATAAAATAAACTTAAAATAAACATGAAAGAAACATGCTTGAATTCTCAGAAAATTCATTTTGGGCCAATCATTCTCTTAGGAGTTAACTTTTTAAGAGCCAAAGTTCCAAGGTGGACTTTAGCAAATTTTGGGTAGGTTCTTAGGATTAAAATTTATGCTTTCAAGTTATTTGCAATTTACCTTGTAGAAATAGAATTACCATTGATTAGGCTAGTTGAGAGTGTATGGAACCCTAGCGCCTCCAAGTAACGGACTAGAAACTTATGGCAAACAACTTTTCATTCACATGCATGGCATTAGTAACAATCTGTTTGTTTTGGAAGTTGCAATAGATATTCAATAAAGCAATTACAATGTGAGAATTCAACATCCAAGATGGATAGCTACCCCCCCAGCACTTAAATGCTTGCCAAACATTCTTTACCACTCCAAACAATGTAATCATTAAGTATATTATAGAAAAATTCAAAATCCTTCATCTTTAGAAAGACTTACTTGAAAAGCTCTTATCGATTGAAAGGTAATGAGTTCCAAAGCTGTTGCTTCCAAAACTTGCAACAACTAACCTCCTGGTACTTGGTCAGCCACCGTTCCTTCTTTTTTACTCCAAATCAAGCTTGCATGGTCTTTTTGGACAAGAAAACCTACTAATCTACCTACTTTTTTAGTTTTAGCTCAAAACTTCCATAGATTAGGGAGATCTTGTCCTTCAAAGTCACTGCTCCTAATTTGAGTGGTAGCAGACCTTTTTCTTCTTTAATAGCCACAACTCTCTGTGAGCTCCCAATTTGTCACTTGGGACTCGTAGTTTTCTTTCTTTTGAATATCGTAAATTAAAACAGTAATATTATACCAAAAACCCCTAAAAAGAGTGTAAGACCAATTTGTACATGTTACATGCCAATGTAGCATATGGTCATAAATAGGCTTTCTTCCTTAGAATGGTCTCAGTTCCCACTTGTAGATAGGTTAGAACCATACAGAATGTGGGAATTGGCAGGTTTTAGGGTTCTTACCTAAAATAGCAGGAATTGTAATGCAAGTGACCGTGACAGGCTAAATTGGTCTAGGAAGAGTCTAGATAGGTTCCCTAATAGATTCCCCATGATAGGTTTCAGTTTCCGCACTCTATCGAGGAAATAGTAGAAACCCCAATTGTTAGCTTGCAAGTGTCATTTTCTCAAGATGGGCCAGCAGGAGAATCGGTGGCCGCCGGATCGTGATTTTGGGTCGAAAACGTACCAGGAAGTCAAAAGCGGAATCCACCCGCCAAGATTCCCCCGTATGTGGAAGATTCCTTGACTACCGGTAATTCAACGGCCGCGAATATTACCTTCCGTACCAGAATGTGCAGGGCGGAGGATTGGGCTTGCACACCGCTTGGAGAACCCCCTGAGAGGTTCCCCAAGAGATTCCGGAATTTTCTGACATGCGGAAATGCCCCTTCCGGACGGTCAACTGCTTGAACCCGCGATTTGAAATTTATGGAAATTACTCGGGTGGCGGTAAAATCTCACTAAAAATTAGGGTAGTTTGTTTATTGTTAATAATGCGCTCCGATAAGTTTTGCAGCATTCCGATAGCGACAGCTATCGGAACCGACCGGATTCCTTAAAAATTAATCAGGCGGCAGGGTTTCCGCGACTTTGACCGGCCTACCAGGAGCAAACGGCAACGAAACGAAGTCAACTAGGACTCCTTTATTACTCCCTTGAACCTTCCGAACGACTCAGGCTAGTTATTTTTCTCAAACTGGGAGTCCACCAAGGATTGGGAATTTACCCTAACTTAGTTTTTAATCTAGCTTAGCCTATGACGGGTTTTAGGTCTTGGTATGGGGGACAAGGGGGGTCTTGGACTAAAAATGGTGTTCTGGAGCCAACGGCGCAATCCATTTGACGATTGGAGTTGATCTCCAAAAGTTAGGATGTTGGTCCAGCAGTGAATGTAGAAAGTAAAAGTAGAGGTTAGGATGAAAATCCTGGATGATAAGGTCGAAAATCCAAGATGATAAGGTTACTAGGGGGGTGGAGTCCCCTTGGAAACCTATAAAAGGACCCCGGGCTTCTCTCCAACCACCCCCAATTCTTGTTTTGGGTCCGTGGGTCCAAGTTATCTTGGATATTTTGGCATTTTAAGCCAAAAACCTCTACGGTGTTTTTGGAGCACTTTTGGCTCCTTTTGTTGTTCTATTTTAAGTTTTGAAGGTCCTTGGGGGTCCTTCTACTTTTCCTCGTGTACTCCTTGTGTGCATCTTGTTATTGTTACTCTTTTTTTTTTGGTTTTCTTGTACTAACCCTAAAGATACCCCCCACCGTACCTTGGCGATGCCGCTTTGGGGGGCCTTTAGAGCTTGAATCCAGTGTCTTCCCTTGTGATACTAACTTCCGTGCCTCCCTAAGTTGAGTCTGACTTGGCTTGCTAACGTTTCCCCTGTCAAGTGGACCCCCCTTCGGGACGGCGAAGTTTTGACTTTCCGTAGGTCTCATTCCCTTTTTAGAGGAGTGTTCTCTTCCCTCTTGTTGTATTCCCCTCCGGACGGCGGAGCTTTGAACCCCTTGTCAAAATCAAAGTCCTAGAGTGTGTGTTAAAACAACCCCGACGGCGGAGCTTCGACCTAGGAGTGCCACAAAGTCCTAGAGTTGGTGTTAAAACCAACTTGATGACGGAGCTTTGAACCTCCCAAGCACTTAGCCCCAAAGTTTAGTTTCCAAGATCTTCGTGGAAAAAGTCAAAGTTTAGCTTCCAAGATACCTAGCATCCTAAAGATGGTCCGCAAGCATCAGTCATTCGTAACCGAGTCCTAAAAAAACCTTGGGCTAATCCCCCGGGTGTGAGAGTCTTGACCCTAGCAACAAAAAAATCCAATTTAGTTTTGGTTGAGAGGGTTCCCCTGAGGGAACCCAAAGTGTGGGGAAAAGTGGGTTAGCAAGCCAGCCCAGCCAGCAGCCAGCCCAGCCAGCAAGCCGGCCAGCCTGCCGGGCCAGCCAGCGGACCGGTAGCCAGTCGGCACAGTAACCCGGTAGCAGTCGGCACAGTCGGGCCAGCCCAGCTCGGGCCAGCCCAGCTCGGGCCAGCCCAGCTTGGGCCACCCAGCTCAGGCCAGCCCAACTTGGGCCGCCCAGCTTGGGACGACGGTTTTTCTCCAAACTCACAAAACTCACATACTGGATTAATCCAGAACGGGATGATACCCTGCGGGGTCCCACTTTCGTTTTTTTTTGCAAATTCTTAATCAAGTGTCAGAGTAGATGGAGACTTAGATTGGAGAGAAGATCTAGGAGAAGCCAGCTGGAAGAAGGGCCAACGGTGTTCCACTTGGGTTTCAAATCGGGGATCTAAAAAAACCAACCATTGTAACTAACCCAAAAGAGACAAACGAGACAACGAACGGAAGGGAGGGGGGAAGAAGAGAGAGTCACGAGCCTCCACGTCACACCTGCACATAACATTCACCCATCTCGCTTCAACCAACCAAGCGCGCACACGCACAATGAAGAAGGAAGTGGGAAGGAAGGAGAAGAAATAGGAGATGGAAGGAGAGAGACGATCAATAGTAACCTAGGGATGGGATTGGGTAGGCCTAGGTAGGAAATCTTGGTAGCCGTTGAGGAAAGGATTAGGATGACACAAGGGTAAGGTTGCGTAAGAGGGTAGGAGGTGCATTAAACCTCCCCTCGTACTTCGAGACCATAGTGTAAGACCCATAAAAGCTTAGGTGGAATAGTATTCGTGTAGAAGAGGAAGGTTAGAAAGAAAAGGAAGAAGGCCTGGAAGGTAGAGCGTTAGGATCTAGGGCATGTAAAATTCCCTACGAGTTAGGCCGTTGGCCTTTTTTTTTAAAAAAAAAAACCACCACAAGAAAAAAGAAATTATGGCACGACGGAACATGTACCGGGGGGGAGATAACGCTATTTCCAACATCAACAACAACGAGGTGTGTCCTTAACCTAATCTCAGCATCTTTTCCCTAATTAGCCACTAATTCCCTTAATTAGCCTTAACCACGACAATTAGTATAGATTAGCAAAGGTCAGAAGTTTAGACCCAAAAGTCCATAGATTAGGACCAGGGGTCTCCAAAAACATATTATGCCAAAATTTCGACCTTGAATCGACCATGCTAGGTTAACTAGAGAGGGGTGAATTTCCATGAATCTAGGTAATCAGGCATGACCAAATAGAATTAGGATTAGATTAAGGAGGTAATTTAGGAAGTTAAATTTAGAATTAATTAGGAGGTAAAAATTAGGATTAAAGTAAGGAAGTAATTTAGGAAGTTAAATTTAGAATTAATTAGGAGGTAAAAATTAGGATTAAAGTAAGGAAGTAATTTAGGAAGTTAAATTTAGAATTAATTAGGAGGCAAAAATTAGGATTAAATTAAGGAAGTAATTTAGGAAGTTAAATCTAGAATTAATTAGGGGGTAAAAATTAGGATTAAATTAAGGGGGTGAAGTACTTAAGGAAGTAAGATAGGGAGTTAAATTTAGGATTAATTAGGAAGTAAAAAAACTAGGATCAGATCAAAGAAGGCAAAACCTTAGGGGTAATTCAAAAGTAAAGGGTAAATTTAATCCAGAGTTAGATTTGGAAAGGAAAAAACTTAGAAGTAATTTAGGGGACCAAATTTAGAATCAATTAGGGGGAAAAAATCTGAATCCAGAATACCAAAGTAAAAACGTTGGAGGTTGTTTAGGAGGGAACGTCAAGTAAACAAAATACCGGAAGGGTCCCTTTCTTTCCTTTATTGCCAAGGTTAGCTTTTGAGTCACCAACTAGCTAGAGGGCTTCAGCACGTCGATTATAGCTGACCAAATTAGGAAACTTAGCAAAAGATCCATTGCTTGGAAGGCACAATGGATTGACGCCTAGACACCCATAGAAGGAATCAGACCTAGGAACCGAGGACCTGGTTGTGCCTGATTATTTACCAAGGGTGGGTAAATAAGCGCTCACATGATCCCAATTCTTATCTAAATCACTTGATTTTCTCCTCTCTCCCCCTATATACATTTTCCTTCTCAATTTTTCCTACCACAAAAGCACACCACCATGGATGTGAGAGAGAGTGGGAGAGAGTGATCCCTCTTCCAAATGCACTACCATAATTCTATTGCATCCTGTTTTTCTAACATTTATTTGGCTGGCATTTCCATTAACCGACTTCCTTCCTAGCATTTTTCCTCCTTCTAAATTTTTTACTTTTTTTCTCACTCATTTTATACTCCACGTATCCTTCTCTCTTATCTAATTTTTATCCAAACTTCTCACTCTTTCTAATTCCCATGTTTTTTCCTAAAAATCCTCCATTAATGATCGCCTTCTAGCATATAAACCCATTCAAGATAATTATTCTAGATTTTTCATTTCTTTTTTAGTGCTAGGCATATAAATTCATTCTTGTAAGATAGATATACAACTAACCATTTGGAACCACTAATTCTCTACATTTTGCACCCATTTTCCTAAAACTAATTTGTGAGCCAAAGTTATGGCTCACATAAGTCTTAAAATTTTATATGAAGATGCAAGAATGTAGGGGCTAGTTGGAAATATAATTTCCATTTGCATTGGATCTATAGAACAAAATTTATGCCTTCTTAAGTGTTTTTTTAAGGCAAGCATTCCAAAAAATTAGAAATAAAATATGAAATTTATTTTTTATGTATTGAAAGAGAGGTTGCTTTAAAAGATTCCATGCTAATTTGAATCATTGTTAAACAACATTTTTCATTTCATAATATTATCTTGTATATTAAAAAAAGGTGTAAATATAAAAGTTGCTTCTATCATAAATGGAAAATTGAATACATTTACATTGAGTACATTTGTATTTTTGAGGGAATACTATGACTTAGAGTTGCACTTGCATTGTAGTAATCACATGATAGTTTCTCTTGGCAAGTAGACTCAATGCCAAAGTGACATCACGTGAATATTTTTTGGAGATGGGGTGGCTATAGGTTCAACTCTTACAACTAGCAACTTTGATTGTAGGACTATAAACAAAGAAAGAAAATAAAAGTAGAATAGCTATAGAGCTTACTTAGAAGGTGTTTCTTTTTATTAGGCCTCTATAGAAGATAAGAATATATGTTTTGAGGTTATTTTAAAAAGGACCTCAAAGCAACCTCAAAACATGTAGAGGAGAAGAAAATATGTTTTGAGGTTGTTTTGAGAGGGACCTTAGGCAACTTCAAAACATATAGAAGAAAAAAAAATGTTCTAAGGTTGTTTCTTAGATTTATCTAGATTGTTGTTACAAAAGCCATTATGTTTGTCTATCACTCATATTGAAACAAATACAATTATAAATGTTATTAGTCACGGAATCTATATTCTTTTTACTTTTTTATTTTTTTGCTTTTGTTTTTGTTTTTGCTTTGTTCTATAATAAATTACAAATTTATAAATTGTTATAAATGATGTGAAATAAATGCGTATATTGTAAATTATAATAAATGTGAAAATGTGTTTGTAAATTGTAAATTTTTATAAATAATGTAAATCAATTTTTTTTCTTTTGTTATGTATATAAATATCAAATTGTAATAAATTGGTGTGTAAATGAATTTTTTTTGTGTAAATTGTAAATTGTAATAAATGTATAGTACTATTGCAATAAATTGAGAATTTGTAAAGTATTGTTAATGATGTAAAAAATTTTTTTTTTCACAATGTTTGTAAATCATAAATTGTAATATATAATGTGAATACTTTTTTTTTGTTTTATTATGTGTAAATTGTAAATTGTAATAGAGTGCAAGTTTGTAAAAAAACTTCTTCAATGCAAAAATACTTCGTGTTTGCCATATAAAATAGAATCTTTATTTTTTTGTAATTTGAATTTTTCTATTTTGAAAAGAAGTATGAATCTTTGTTTTCACCATTTAGATTTTGAATTATCAAGATCCTCAATTTATTAAAAATTAAAATGCAAATTAGCAGGTTTTGAATCTCGTCCACTTGCAAGACTATTTTGAAAATGCTAAATGCTTTTGTTACATTTGAAATTTGGAAAAAGAATTGCCTATATGGTCTATTTTACATCTTAAAATCCCTTCAAAAGAAAAGATGCAAGAAATATTTCTTAAAGAGGAAACAAAGTGTATTGATTATATTTTATATAGTCCAAAAATCACTATGTTTTTTACTTCAAACACTATAGTCTTCTAATGTGTACAATTAAAAATTTAGAAAAGTTACCACTTGTTCTAATAATTTTCTAATTTAAGATCCTATAATTGAAGAGCAAAAAAAACGTTTTGTTTTTATTTCAACTCTAGAACCAAAAATGGCAATTTTAGGGTTTTTGGAGAGATACAATCACAAAATTTTAGAGGTTAATTGTCACAATTCTTGCGTCCAATGGAAATTTGCCATCTTCAACTTGCAAGACATTGAGCAAACGCAATCCTTGATTAAATGTTAGTATTTTGATTTGTTATCTATTTTGACCTTAAGGCACTATCTAATAGCTGCTAGTTGATCTTTCAAATAAACTAAGATATTTTATTGTTTCCTGCATGTTGTACTCTACATCAATCTAATATTTTGGTTGTGTGTCTATACAAGCCTCTCCCTCCAATAGTGACCGAAGGTCTATTTTAGTTCCTTACAAAACTTGTCTTGCCTAGTGTCTTTTGCAACACCATCACATCTCTTCCATGCACCTTATCTACTACACTAACCTTGTAGCAATTTTGATTACAATGCTAGTAGTTAGTCATTGCTTGTTATAGTTCCAATATACTACTGCTCAATCAAATTGAGGCCATTACAATTCATAGCACGCAACATTGGCCTTCAAGAAAATGGGTCTCCATGAGATTTGAAGGGAATTCATGGATGACCCTCAACCTAGACACTATTATAGAGTGGAGATGCAATTCTAAGCGCTATGCAAGCAATAGTCCACAATACCTTTAGAAGGTATAGATTCTTGGGTTCAATATTGGAGCAAGGGGCAACTTGGTCTCACAAGTCCAAGTTAACCATGCTTATGAGCTTTAGCAACTATTGCTTGACTCCAATGTATTACAGCCACGGCTCCCATGCAACTGTGATTTTTTTTTCATGACTATACAACTTATTTATGTTTGTTTTTTATCCATGCCATTTACAATCCCTTCTTAGATGTTGCAAGGTGCTTGTTACTTGACTTCACCTGCTTTGTTGTAGTCTAAACTTGGCCTAAACCGCTCAGCTACCTAAGTTTATTTACTTTTTCAACTAATCAGTTGCTTCCAATTGATTGCATAAAACTACTTGTTTCCTTAGTGTTGCCTAATTCCTTTGTAAAATTCTATCTAATTGCATCCTAAATGGTTGTCTCACCTTGGACCATTTCTAGTGCACACTTATTCCCTTCCTTCTTTGATGATTGGGTCAATTCTAGTTCCATTGTTGGCCTTCTTTTGGCATGCACGATGACATTAGGGAGTTTACCCATTATAATTGCATGGTGTCATGATGTAAATATCTACACTATATATAACGTGTACTTATGTATATTTATAAAAGATTCTTGATTAGAAGGACAAAACTTATTGGTGACGCTTCTTATAGCTTCAAGGTCATGCTTGTTGCTTATGGAATTGTTTAAAGGCAAAAGCCTTAGAGAAATTTCATTAATTCGAAGTATTCCTTCAAGTTTTAGACTCTATATTTGGATTTGAAGTTTGAACTATAAATTGTCAAATTGGAGGGTTTTTATGGAGTTGTAAGATCTATAGTCTGAACTAGAGGAAGTTTTAGAGCTTTCCTTATTGCAATTGCTCATTCAACCATCTCAACCAATAATTTCTTTACCATTGTCATACCATCCATGAGATGAAGTTGGGCCTTCTTGTCCACTCGAACAACCTCGTGTGGACCGGCATTGGCATGTTAACCTCCAAAAAGACACTTGTGCTTTAGTGATCCTACTTCAAATTAGATGTGTTGAACCAAGCACACATGAAGTGACATTTGAAAGATGTTTTGAGGGCCTAAATGAAGACCAATATTTTGGTATGACTAGGTCAGTTGAGGGAAGAGTTGGACACCACGTTGGTTGAGAGGGTCAAAAAATCCTTTGATAAAGGCTCAATGTGCAAATTACATTGTAAATACTATCAGGCACATCCTCAAGTTCTTACACATTGAGTAGCATTCTTCATCAACTTCAGTTTTTACCTCCACTTGGTTTTGGTTGAAGCTTAGTACCTAATATAAGTTTTTTGTATTCCATTTAAATGTTAGTGCTTGTCGTAGATGGTTGATGGAAACCAAAGTTTATTTAAAAGTCTAAAACCTATAGCACTAACAATTACTACAACAACAAAAGATTTGGGTCAAGTGTTTTTTTAGAAAGAACAAATTGTGTGACCATAGTTGGTTTTGGTGCAAGTTGTGGCTCTGAATCATCCAATGCAATAGTTTCATGAAAACATTGCTAATAGTAACCATATTTACTTGAAATAGGTGTGGAAGAGATCATTTTAGGATGAGGAGAAGTAAATGGTGCTTGAGGTGGAGATGTCTAGGTTTATTATTTAAGTGATTAGAGGATGGACTAACTCGCATGATTGCAAATATGGCAAGAAACTTGAGCAACTATGAGGCATAAATTTAATATAGTTGGAGAAGAGAACCTAGGCCCATCATGACATTTAAAATGGTATGCAAGAGTTTATAATGACAATTGGTTCAAACATCAATTACCCTTTAAAATGGTGAATGGTTGAAATACAACAATTTGTAGTTTGATACATTTCAACATACAAATAAAACGTTATTGCATAACAAATTCTTTGACAAATATTCCTTGCATCTACGTCTTCAGAATATGTTTAAATGTTTTCAAAACTGAAGTGGGAGATTGCATTCCAAACCTTCATTGTTGGTCCAAGTATTAGCAAGCACATAGAATAATAGATTAACAATGAGTCACAACATTGACAATATGATTTTTGAAGATTTAGGTTGTGTTAAAGACAAACAGACAAGCAAGGATTTAGCAATAGGGCAATCTTACAATAATCAACTCAATGGTCCAAAGCAACGTCTCCATGTGATGTAAAATTGTTGTCATGTACAGACCTCAACGCCCTAGAGTTGGTAGTTGTGATAGTGAAGGTTCCAGATTTAGCTCAAATCTTATTGTTCTTTTGAAAAGATCTTCCAAATGGATGTTCAAAATAGAATTTAAAAAAATGCTAGCTATCAATGTTTATAACTCAAAAAGCAACTAAATATTATTGGGATTGTTTGTTAGTTCCTCTCCATTTCAAGTTTGTTCTCCAATCCTTTCTTTGAAGTTTCTTCTAATGATGTTGTATAGATGGTGTAGTGCATGACAATCTATCGACAATAGACTTTTGTTTTGAGCAGATATTGTTGATGGAATTTATAAGCTTTTTTGGATGCATCGATGACGCTAGATGAAGTCTCTCAAGTTTGTTTACTAACATTGTAGTCTCGCTAATGGATCAAGTACTCGTACCATTCTAAAGCAGAAATGAAGAATCTCTTCGACCTTGTATTCTACTTTGTTGTCAATTTCAAGTGGAGGTGGAAATGGAGGAATTCTTCTAAGTACAAAAGATTCATTATAAGGCTCTAGCAACAAAATATGAAACACTAGATGGATATGTCATAGTTGGTAGTAGATGGATGCAGAAACTAATCCAATTTACTTGATGAACATCCTTGAATGGCCCCAACCTCTAATAGTCCAACTTCTTTGATGGTTGCTTTATTGAAATATCATGTTTTAGAAGCCGTACTTGGTTCTCAATCTTTAGAAATGATTGCAATTTTTAGTGACAATCTGCTAAGTCTTTATATCTTTCTTGTGCTTCTTATAATTAAAATATGAGCTCTTTGTGGACGTTGGCAAGGTAAGTAGCCAAATCTTTGGCTAAAGAACTAACAATGTTCTTCACTTGAAATGGATCCACTTGAGAGTGTTGGCCATAATTGGAAAAAATTGGAATTTATTTTGTTGATGAATGTAATGTATTGTTCTACACAAACTCTGCCAATAGTAATAGATCTATCCAATTATTTGATTGGTAGTTTATGTTGCAATGAAGCTATTTGTGGTGTGCGGTTTACTTATTCTAACTTAACCTAATTGGTATAAACCTGTATAGGGGAATTCAAATATGGGAAAAAACTTTGTATAAGAAATTTCTTCATCAGGATCACTCAATTAATTCCTTCTACTTCAACTCTATTCAATGAATCTATAACACCTCGGAATACCTCTTCATACTTGCTTTCCAATCACTTGCATTTTTCATTTGGGAATACATCCCATTTATCCTCACATTCTCAATCTTTTGCTTTTTCACTTAAGTATCTTTCTTCCACTTTACAACTCTCTCACAATTCCATAGTTGGCTATTAATTATAATCTTCTTCTCTATTTCTTGCTCAGTTCTTTCTCCAACTATCTTAACTAACTCAATCTCCTTTCTTCCACTTCAATTTATAATCTTTACAACAACTTCGTTCACAATTTCTTCATATTGATTCTATCTCTACAATTTCATACAACAATGTTTCATACTAGACAATATATATATCTCAAATAATTCCTTAAATGATGAACTTCCAATTTCCAATTATAATTACAATTATGCAATATTCCAATCTATCTTCTACAAACAAAACACAAAGAAAAGAAAGAAGATAGCACCAAGCTTATCCCCAGCTTACGACTATCACGGTCTGGCCTGGAACTCATATTTCTCTCTTACTTTATACCTTTCTTTAAGATAGCAACAAGTACTTCCTTGGCCAACAATTGTCAACTACTTAACTAGTTTCTAACCTTAAACTCACCAATTGGCCAACCAATTGCTATCTAGCTAACCAATTGCTAAACTTTAACTATAAATAACCAATAAGTACTACCAAAATTTATACCACTATTCTATACTATTACTCCAAGATTTGGTTCATTTGCTCTATTTGGCCATCAGCTTGTAGATGATATGATGTTGAAAGGTTAATCTTTACATGTAGTATTTGAAATTATTCCCTCCAATAGTTGGTAATAAATTGTGTGCATCAATCTAATAAAATGTCATAGGATAGTCCATGGAGACAATAAATATTATCAAAAAAAGCTTGGCAATTTCTTTACCTATTACTATTTTGGTGCACAGATTGAAATGTGTCATTTTGGTGAAGCAGTCAATTACCACACAAATAGAATCTTGAAAATTAGAGCTTGAAAGGCTTGTAATAATGAAATCCATGGATAAAAATACCCATGGGCCTTCAGAAATAAGAAGTGGATGTAGAAGTCCAAATGATTGGTGGAATAGTACCTTGGTTTGTGCAAAATGTTGCATGATTGTACGAAATCCTTTACATATTTCTACACTTATATCCACCAATAGTTTCTTGCTATTAATTCTATTATTTTTTTTAAAGCCAAAATGTCTTGCTACAAGTAAGTCATGTTGTGTCTAGAAGACTTTGAGCTGCATGGACCTTGGAAGCATCTACAAATGAGACATATTGTTGTAAGAAGACATTGTCAATGCTTTTAATTGTACGTTTGCAAATTTTTTAACGACAAAATTATGTTGTTCAAAATTTACATCTCCTTTTTTGAGAGCCAAACTTGCTCACTCAGAAGGTGCATTAGGTTTTCCTTGAAGGGTACTTGGTCAATATGTGATGACAAAGTTGAATTGAGACAATGACAATTCTATTTAGTTTGGTGCCAATTCAACACAAGTGCTCTTATAAAATACTCAAGGTTCTTGTCATCCATATATACTATGATAGTATATTGATCTCCTTCAAGGAGATGGTTTTACTCCTCTAAAGCATTAATGATTGCCTAAAGTTCTTTGTCATATATTTTATAATTGAATTTTGTTGTAGAGAATTTTTAAGAGCAAAATGCAATGGAATGGACTTGCTCAACTTTGCCATATTAGGAAAGTATCAAGTCTTATGCAAAATTTGAAGCATCAGCTTCCACAAAGAATGGTTTCGATGGGTCATCATAGACAAAGATAGAAGCTAATGTAAAAGATTGCTTAAGTGTCTTAAAGGCTTCCAAAACATTCTCATTTCAAGTGAATTTTCCTTTTTAGTAAGGCGTGTCAATGGTACAACAACACCTTGTAATAGTCTTTGATGAAAATTTAATAGAAGTTTGCAAAACCAAAGAAACATTGGACATCTCTATTCTATGATGATTTCAATCTTTTTTGTTTCTATAGAAATTCTATTTCTTAAAATAAATGAAATCCAAAAATCAATAGATGATTGGTGGAAGTGACATTTCTCCAACTTGGCATAGAATCCTTGTTGCAAAGTTTTCAAAATCATATGTACATGTAGTATATATTCACTTTCAACTTTGAAAAAGATCAAGACGTTGTCCAAATAAATAATATCCAAATCATCTAAGTATTCTTGAAAAATATCATTCATCATATGTGTTAGGGACATATCATGGAGAACCTTCTAGAAGCTTCTCAAAATAACTTAGTACATAGAAGTTGTTCAAAAAGCTTATCAAGTTGGTGGAAGTTGTTTGAGAAGCTTACCAAATTGGTGGAAGTTGCTTGAGAAGCTTCCCAAGATGGTGGAAGTTATTTGAGAAGCTTCCCAAGATGATGGAAGTTGTTTGAGAAGCTTCCCAAATTAGTGGAAGTTGCTTGAGAAGCTTTCTAAATTGGTGGAAGTTGCTCAAGAAGTATTCTAAGTTGAAAGAAGGAGCTTAAAAAGCTTCTTAGACTAGAGTTTATATAGGAGTTAAGGCTAAAGAGTACTTTAATCTCAATAACACATCTCTTGGAGCTCTAGCTAACCTTTCTTGGTGCTATTTTTGTACTTGACTTGTTAATTCCATTTTTTGTTAATTTTCCTCTTAGAAATATTCTCCTAGTTTTTTATTCTTATTTCCTATTCTCACATCCCTGATAATTTGTCAAGTCTAACCTCATCTTAAATATCAGAGCCAGATCTTTTTTGTTAGAGTGTAGATTATCCCTCTTTTTGCAAGTGTAATAGCATTGTAGAAGTTGCGGACTACCTTCTTCTAATTTGATATTTCTTTCATCACAATATTAGAGCCTTCTTCTTCTTGTGAGAGAGTGGATTACTCCTTTTCTTGAAGGTCTTAAAGCATTTTAGAGGTTGTAGATTACCCTCTTCTAGACCAATATTGCCTCTCTGTATATTCTTTCCTTCCTTTCTTTTAGAATGGTCAAAGGTTAAGACATTAGTATCATTGAATCTTCTAAGTCCAAGCTAGATGCAATTATGAACACTCTTACAACTTTATCACCTAGAACCATAGAGATCAAAGGAGTCATTACAAAGATTCACAACAATAGAGCATCTAGAACTATACAATCCAATGTTCACTAGCTTCAAACTTCTACAATGGAGAAGCAATTTTGCCTATGGTTTGGCAGAGTCCACCTATTCAACAATAAAAAAAGCCTTGAACTAGAGGTGTAATTATTTAGGAAAATGAAGGTACCGAGCCACAATAAGAATTGTGCAATTAGACAATTCTATAACGCAACAACATTCAAGTTCCTATCTTTCCGCTCAACCTACCTGTTGTTTTTCAGTCCTTTTATTTTTAGGCCCTCAAAATTCCAAAACCTTTGTTTTATTAGATTCAAGAGCATTTGCTTGTTATTTAAATGAGAAAATTGCAAAGCTCTATAATATTCTTCTAGTATAGAAATCCAAACTTGTTCATGTAGAAGTAATAGATGGATGACCTTTGTCCTTTATAAGTATCATCCATAAATCAAAACCTATATAAGTGACATTTGAAGACCATAGTAGCCATATTATTTTCAATATCATTAAAACCCCGTCAAACTCTGTTATTCTTGGCCTTTCTTGGTTAGAAAAGTATAATCCATCTATAGATTGGAAGTTGCAGAAGATGACATTTTCCATAGAACGTTCTGAGGATAAACCTGTTAGAAAACCACAAATAAAAAAAAACTTATTTATTGGAGCAAGGGCCTTTGTAAGATCATTGAAGGAGGGTACTCCATTCTTCATCTATGTAACTTCAATTAGCAGAAAAAAGACTTTGGCAACAAGTATACCGTATTAGTATAAGGATTTTCACAATATATTTCAGAAGACGAATGCCAGCATGCTTCCAGAGCACCCACCATATGATTGTGCCATAGACTTACAAAAAGAAGCACAACTACCTTTTGGCCCAATCTACAACCTATCGTAGACAATATTGATGGAATTACTGAAATATATTAACAAGAATCTAGCCAAAAACTTCATTTGTCACTTAATGTCACTTGTTGGGGCACCCATCTTATTTATAAAGAAGAAAGATGGCTCATTGTTGATGTGCGTGGATTATCAAGGTTTCAACAAGGTAACAAAGAAGAATTGCTATTTGTTACCTTTGATTTTTAGTCTTCTAGAATAGATTGGGAGCGCAAAGGTCTTTACAAAAATTGGTCCAAGGGGAGCTTACAACCTTGTGCAAATCAAGAAAGGAGAGGAATGGAAGACAACCTTCTATACAAGGTATGACCATTTTAAATATAATGTCATGCTTTTTGGTCTTACCAATGCTCAAATAGTTTTCCAACAGATCATGAGTGACATTTTTTGAGAGCACCTTCACAATTTTGTTGTCATCTATTTAGATGATATTTTGATATTTTCTAAGAACTAAGACAAGTATGAGAAGCATGTTCATTTGGTCCTTGAGAAATTATGCGAGCAAAAACTTAATGCTAAGCTAGAGAAGTGCATCTTTCACTAATTAGAATGGAATTCTTGGAATACATTACAACTATGGAGGGCTTGAAGATGGATCCTAAGAAGGTGGAAGTAATTATGTCTTGGGAAGTTCCAAAGACGGTTAGAGACGTACATTGTTTTTTGGATTTGCTAAATTCTATCAAATCTTCATCAAGAATTATTCTCAAATAGCTACTCCACTCACTTGATTGACTTGCAAAGACAAGCTTGAATAGAGCCCTATAATAGAGAAAGCATTTCAAAATCTTAAGGCAGTGTTCACTATGGCGCCAATCTTGGTAGATCCGGACTTTGCAAAGGCTTTATATCTAGAAAATGATGCTTTGGATTTTGTTTTGAAAGCTGTACTTTCACAAATGGATGAAGAAGAGAAGCTCCATCTAGTTGTGTTCTATCCTTGTAAGTTTTTTCCTACAAAGATTAACTAAGAGATCCTTGACAAGGAACTTTTTGCTATTGTAGATTCCTTCCAAGAGTGGCACCACTTTCTTGAAGGAGTAGCACATCCGGTGACTATATACACAGATTACAAGTATTGGAATATTTCATGTGAGCTTGGGCCTTGAATTGTTGTCAAGCTTAATGGAATATGTCACTATGTTGATTTGACTTTGTTATCACTTATCAACCTAAAAAGCAACAAGGGTTGTCGAATGCATTATCAAGGAGATTGTACCTTGCACCAAAGGTTGGTGAAGTAATGTTCAATTAACAATGTACAATTTTATTGAAGCTAGAGCAATTTTGACTTTGCGCTACTACTATGCCAACATCTATTGATGCTGACTTCCTCAACCAACTACATACTGCAACCATTAAAGATTCTGTAACCCTCAATATTAAGCGTCGTGTCAATGATGATGACAAGTTTAAGGTGAAAGGAGATCTTTTGTATTTTGAAGAAAGGTTGTATATTCCAAAAGGGCCAATACGCCTTTGTATTCTTCAATCTCATTACAACTTTCTAGTTGTGTGTCATTTTGGATTCAACAAGACTTTGGAACTCGTTTCCCGAGACTTCTAATGGTCCAAAATGTGGAAGGGTATGAAGGATTTTGTCACCTCTTGTGACATTTGTTCAAGATCAAAGAATTCTCAGCATTGCCTTCATGGTCTTCTACAACCATTGCCTATTCCACGTCTACCATGGTCTTTGATTTCTATGGACTTCATTATGGCTTTGATACTATCAAATTCATTTGACAGCATCTTTGTTGTGGTTGATTAGCTTACAAAGATGGAACACTTTGTTTCTGCATGAAGACATCACCAAGCAAAGATATAGCAAGATTTTTTCTTGATAATGTAAACCAATATCATGGTCTACCAAATGATATTGTATCTCATTGAGGAACCCTACTTATATCAAATTTTTAGAGGTTTCTTTTTGCTATGTTGAAAATGGATATTGAATTTTCTTTAGCTTTCAATCTTTAAATTGATGGCCAAATGGAATAGGTTAATTAAATTTTGAAGCAATATTTACAATGTAGTATCAAGTATCTGCAAGATGATTGGACAACATATCTACCGCTATGTGCAGTTTTCTTTGGATGGAAAATTCTGGACATAGATTTGGGCTAATTGGAGTGTATGGGACCTTCCTATTTATAGCCTTCCAAGCAATGGAGTGTCTTCATACTACAAATTATTTTATTTAGATAGTGCTCTTGAATTGAGAAGCATCACAAAAAAAAACATTCAATTTGCAATCAAGAGACTTCTTACACCTTGATTTTTTATAAAGAAGAGGGAATTTCTTCACTATAGTCCTCCTTTCTTGGTGATAAACTCACTTTTATATATTCTGATTACTACACAAAATCAAGGCAATACATCTAATCTAAAGAAAATGCTCCTCAAGTGCTAAAGAGATTCACCAAACCTCCACTGCTTGAGCTGAAGGCAATAGGCTACTCCTTCACTAAAACAGTTATAACTTCTTCATTTTACTTCCGTTTGGATGGATCTTAGTGTCGTGCGCGTAGTCTAGCAATAAGCACCTTTACAACACTTAAATGTCATAACATGACTCGAGTTATCGTCCCAGGGTGATCCTAGTGTGTCATTTCAAGGTCCGGAATCCGGTTTACAACCTTAAGCGTCTTCCCACGCTCTACTCCTCACTTTCCGGAAACTAGGACTATCCGGAAAGACAATCCGGATCCGTCCTCTATCCGGAATCCGGTTTCCGCTCTCCAAAACACTGGTTTTTATTGCCTCTGTTTTACCCTCAGAGGGCCCACACTTGATTGTCTAGAGGGGTAGGGACTCACCACTCATATTCCTCACACACTCCACTCTCACAAAACAACAAAACAAAAAGAAAAATACAACTTCCAGATCAAAAGGTTGCAGCCGGAAGAGGTTTCCGGATCCTCACAACTTTCCGGATTAGCCAATCCAGAGAGCAAGTCACTCAGGATCACTTCCGCTCCTCCTTACTACAACGACAGATCTAGCTTTCATCTTTTCCGGATCAAGTAGCAGACTTAGACGGACAGATGTAACTAAGGGTTGGAGGCCTTCCGTTGAGTGGGGCACATTCCCCCTGGCAATCGCTGATCTCTGCACGGAAAACCCTCCTGGGTTTCCGGACTCGCATCCACACCACTCAATTATCCGGATTCCCGTTACGGTTTTTCAAAGGCACTAGTCACAAACACTCAGTTACAAAACTTCTCTTCCGTCCTAAGCAAACCTTCAACCAAGTCCAGGTACTAGAATCCGGATTCCTCCTCACCCGTCTCTAATGAATTCAAACACTCCAATAGATCATTCCTCCAACTCACACTCTGCAGTCAGAGACAGAACGTCCACAAAGTGGCTCAGATTCAAAAGAGGTATGAAAAATAGTAACAACAATGTGCACTTAGAAAGAACACCAGGAGAGAATGCCAGGATAACCCCCTGGTTCCCCCTTAAATCCTAAAACAAAAAGGAAAAAGGCCACCCTGAAAATCAAAGCAGCCACTAACAAACGTACCAGAAAACCAGGGCAGCTAAGGCTTTGCCACCCTGGAAAATCCGGAACGCCAAGCAGTCCTAAAAATCCGGATCCCTAAATTTCCGGAACTTCCTAAATTTCCGGAACCTTAGCCTATATCTAGAAAACCTATCTACAACTTAAGAAAAACAAAGTCAAACTACCCTATCCTAACTACGATCCCTTTCTAGCCTTCTTTACTTACGCTAAAACTTCTTCAGGCGCTAAGTCTTACCAATCTGGATCCAATCTGGATCCATTCCGGATCCAATCCGGATTCATTCCGGATCCACTCCGGATCCATTCTGGATCCACTCCGGATCCATCCTTCCTCTTTCTGGAATCTTTCTGGATCCGGATCAGTCCCCTAAACTCCCTATTGAAGCCAATTACTTCCATATTCCAGATCCCTAACAACAAAAAATTGAAAACTAGGTGTTTTTCTACCTTATAGTACCCTAATTCCATGTATTCTACGTTTCCGTACTCCCACACTTAGCTTTGTGAAAAGATAATTTGATGCTTCATCACCTCCCAAAATCTCAGCTCCTTTAGTGATACCTTCATTCCGCACTCGCTTGTCAAAGTCACAACTCTTGCTAGGATTGGCAGTAGACCCTCCTTCTTTAGAATGGCTATAACTTCCTCTTTGCACCTTTGTTTTAGGCAAATCTTAGCTTCTTGGAAAGCTAACTCAATGATCCATCTCCTCTCAAAATCTCAGCTCCTTTTATGATTCTATCCTTCTGCACTCGCTTGTCAAAATCACAACTCTTGCTACTTCCCATTTTCTACTCTAACTTCAACCCACCTCCTCTCCAATCAAGAGGAAGTTGTGTCAAACCTATTTGGCAAATCTTTCCTACTTCATATGCAATAATACTTCTTCAAAAATATAAACAAATCTCCTAAGTTTCAAACAAGAGAGCCCAACTAAAAGGAAAAAACAAAATAGAGAGGAAAAGAAGAGAAGAGAGAAGAGGGAAGAAGAAGAGCTTCTAACCCTAAACCTTAACTAAACTCTACAAGCAACAAATTAGAGCACCTATAGACATTCATCAACTCTAATTTATTCAAAATTACCCTGAATTAGTGTAAAAACAAACTTAATTTGGTGTAATACTACAACATTTCAATATGCTTCTTTTGTTTACTGTTTTTTGTTTAAATTAGTCTTTATTTCAATGAACTAGTGTTCTAATGCTAGTTTTAAGTTTACTAATGTATTATATATTAGTTATTTTTACCATTTTTGGTGGTTTTCCACTTATTTGTAGTTTGTTTTCTACCTTCAATCCTTGTTTTTAGTTCATTTCTTTGTTGGTTTGTGATTTAGCTATAGTTTTGGTTAAAAGTCTAATACTTGTACTAAAAAGCACCCTAACTACTATGAATAGTTTAATTGTCAATGCTTGCATTTTCTACCTCCAAAACTTAAACACATTGTTATATTTTTTATATTTTTAAAATGTAAGCCATTTTGATGGTTTACACGCTAGCAAAATTTGCATATAACAATACTCTTCATGCTTCAACTAAACAAATGCCATTTTATTCCAATTATAGATATCATCTAATTCTTGATTTATTGAGTGCGTCAATGAATAATAATCCGATAGTAGAAGACTTTGTGAATCAACTTTTGCAACTTCAAAATATTTTGAAGCTTTAACTACAAACTACCCAAGATTATTGCAAGGCATTTGTAGATAGATTTTGGATTGAAACACCTACTTTCCAAGTTAGTTATAAAGTATGGCTTCTTTGACGGAATATGAAGACCAAGCTGCCATGTGATAAATTGGACTATTGGAGATTAGGACCATTTGTCATCAAGAAGCAAATCAATCCAAAGGCATACCATCTAGAGTTATTGTCCTCCATGAAGGTACATCTTGTTTTTCATGTTTTTCTTTTAGGACCCTCTTTTAGGAAAAGAGACATTTTTTCCTCGAAGGGTACAACTATCACCTAGTATTGAAATTGAGAATCACAAGGGATACAAGATAGATAAGGTACTAGATTTACAACAAAGGTGGAGCAACTTGGAATACTTTGTACATTGGCGCGGCTATAAATTCAACAAGCAAATATGGGAGCCAGCCAAAAATCTTATCAATGCGGCAAAAAAGATACAAGAATTTCATCAACATTATCCCTACAAACCTAAACCTATGCAATGGTAACTTCTTGGTAAAGCTTCTAGTCAAGGACTGGATACAAGAGAGGGGGATAGCCAAAGCAAAACCTCCATTCATGTGCAATCATCTATTTCAAGATAGCTTAGAATGATAGACACTAGTTACCATGTCAAACCTTTGAGTGTTGAGAGAGTTACATGAACAATATTTAGAAAATCCATCATTTATGCAAGTTCCAAGCAAACCACTACAATTCTTGCAAGATGAAGAAGAATGTTTGAGCGCCAAGTTCAACCTTGATTAAAGCCTTCAGAGACAAGACCTAATCTTGCACATCTTGACTTGAATGCTTGAGCATTAGTGATATTGCTAGAGATTGGAAGAGTAAGCCCCTTTGAACCTGAGATTAGTTCAGAGGCTACTTTGAAGGCCGCAATGAAGATGAAATCCTTGGATGGGATGTCTTTATAAAAAAGGTACTTTCAAAAGGCTATAGGCAATTTCTTTGAGGACCAATGGAGCCTATTACCTAAGAATGGCAAATAGAGTACATTCCACGTATAGAGAAGACCTTCAAAAGGCATGAGCTCCTCCTGGACTTATTGCCAGAGAAGGAGACAATATTAGGGACATATCATGGATAACCTTCTAGAAGCTTTTCACAATAATTTAGTACATAGAAGTCGTTGAAGAAGCTTTCCAAGTTGGTGCTTGAGAAGTTTTTCAAGTTGGTAGAAGCTACTTGAGAAGCTTCCGAAGTTGGTGGAAGTTGCTCAAGAAGCTTCCTAAATTGGAGGAAGCTACTTGAGAAGCTTTTTAGACTAGAATATATAGGAGTTGAAGTTGAATAGTTCTTCAATCTCAACAATGCATCTCTTGGAGCTCTAGCTCACTTCTCTTGGTGTTGTTCTTGTACTCGTCTTGTTAATTCCACTTCTTGTTAGTTTTCCTCTTGGAAATCTTCTTCTAGTTTTTCATTTTCATTTTGTATTCTCACATCCTTGACAATTTGCTAAAAGATTGCAAAGGCGTTGGTGAAACCAACAGGCCTAATATTGTGCTCAAAATGATTATATCTTGTACAAAATGCCATCTTCCATTCATCTCCTTCTTTGATCCCCTTAAATTAATCTTGGTGAGGATTTTTGCTTGTTCAAATTGTTCTAAGAGTCCCATATCATTGGTAATGGATAGCAGTTTTCCTTAGTAACTTTAAAAAATCTATGATAGTCAATGCACATGCTTTGTAAGCCACCTCTCTTCATGACAAATAAAATGAATGCTCTAGTTGGTGATTTGGTATAATAGATGAGTCCCTTGGCTAAATTTTCATCAATATTTTCATAAAGCCACCAACTCTATTTGTGATAGATTATAAACAGGGCCAAATAGGGGTTACACTTCTTCTTCTAATTATATAGCACAATCATAAAGTTGATGTTGTGATAACAACTTTGCATTTTTTCTCAAATACATCCTTGAAGTTTTGATATTATTGAAAGAAACTTTGGCTTACATTCTCCAATGAGGTGTTCATTGGAATAGAATACTTTGCAAATGCCGGGTTCCTCTTTGCTGCTTGCATGAGATCTCTAGCTCTAGGAAATAAAGGCTAGTGTTGATTTTTATTTGTACCTTTAGTCCTTGAAGAAATCTTGCACGAGGGTTTTCTTACATTAGAGTTTTACAACTCAAACCAAAGAAGGCCAAAGACTATTGGATTTGTAGGGCTTTGAAAAATATTGAAGACAATACTTGACACTTGGTTTCCTAATGTGACTCACAATGGCTAGATTTCTTTAATAACACTCTCGGAGGCAAGTAGTTATCCATCAATAACTTCAGTAGACATTGAGCGTATCTTCTTTGTTAAGGTCAACTTGTACTGAGACACAAAATCTTTGTCTATAAAACATATTGAGGCTTCAAAGTCCAAAAGGGCCTTTATAGAGATATTGCAATTTGAAAATTTGATGTCTATAGGAAATACAAAACATGGTGAAGGATTTGAAGAGAAGATGGACCGTTATATTTTTTAGTGGAATTAGTGAATGTCCGATTGCATTGTCCCTACTATAATTGGACATCCTAGTTGTCTAGCTCCTCCATTGCAACTATTATAATGCTTGCTTTGAACCTGCTTGGCTTGCTTTGACAAGTTTGAACTTTGTGACTTGGTTTGCTACAATATAAGCACAAATCTTTTCTTTGTTATTGGTCCTTTTCTTCTTGAATCAAACGCTTGACTTGAGCTCTTTCAATCTACGTAGGCTTAGGTCCTACTAACTAGTTTTTTAAGGCTTTTGAAGACATTATTGTCATATTTTGATGTATTCTTCTCCAACCCAATTGTTCTTCACATTGCCTCTCAAACAATTGATTGTCACATGCAATTTCTTAGGCAATAAATTCTATCAGACTATCCATCCTTGGTATTGTGAGCAACAGATCTTTAATATTGTCCTTCAATTTGTATCAAAATCAATTGATGAAGCCTTGACATTCTAATCAAGGTCACATGTAAGTTCTTGAAATTGGACAGCATACATAGTAGCTAAAACGGAATCCTTGATGTAGGTTTTAAATTCTTGTCTTAACTACTGGCTCATGATTGTTTTTTCCAAATGTAGCTATTTAGGCCTCTAAAAACTTATCTCAATTGTTTTAAAGTGGCACATTTTTTTCCATAAATGGTGCAAACCAAGCAAGGACATTATTTGATAATAAAGTGCTTACAAATCCTATTTGAGTGATGCCATTGAGTGACAACAAGATGGATGTAGGTCCAAAGAAAACTTCACTTGTTGTACAAAGTCACAGAATTGGTGCAATAGGGATTATGTACACTAAAGAAGAATCACTTTGTTTCTATTTTTATGCACAATGAATGTTAAATTTGTTGTATAAAATTTTTAAACTCACAAAATTTGATTAAGTGGCAAACCTATACAATCGATTACATACTTTTTAATGCATAAGCAATCCATATCATTAATTCTAAAATTTCTTATTTAAAATATAATAAGTAAGTAGATCTTATTTGAAGATGATGTTTATGAATATATACTAAAAACTTATATATTAATGAGTTGTCAAATTTTAATAATGGTTTTGATACATTTGAACATTAAAGAATATATATATTTAAACAAGGTAAGAATTTAAGAGTACATTGTAAATAAAGATACAATGAAAAATGGAAAATTAAAAAAAATTACAAATTCATTCTATCTTATTGCTTTAGTAAATTTAGTACAATATTTTTTAATTTGAAACTTTTTACAATTTCAAATGCTGCCTATCAAAAAAGATGAATTTCTTGTTTAATTTTAAAATTCACTATTCTAAATATAATTAAAGCCATCAAGATATATTGGATATTTTTAGAACATTATAGAATTGCAAAACTAACATTTTGAGGTGCTCACCTAAAATAATCATACTGTTTTAGGTGGTGTATTCATAGTTTGAAATTTGTACCAAGTTCTTATTTTAACAAATATCTTGTTATTTTGTTTATTTTAATTACCTTCTCTATAGCACAAATTAATTAAAATTTGCAATGATGAAAAATTAATAATATTTTTTTTAGATGTTTGGAATTTTGGAGAAATCTTATATGTATTTTCCAATCAATATGATAGTGCTTTATAATGGACATAGTTATCTAAAGTTCAATAATAAGAATTTAAAAAAATATAAGGGGTGTTTTAATGCCTTCAATGCCAAAATGGTTAAATTATACAATAAAGCAAATAGGAAATTTAAAGCGCAAGGATCATTTTATTGCATTGGGCACTAGATTGGGACAATTCCACAATGCACCATTGTAATTACTAATGTAGATGTCTCCAAAGTTGTAGGTTGGCTAGGCTAGAGCAATGTTTAGACAAGGATAGGGTGTAGATTGGAGTTGCACGGAAAGAGGGATGGAATTGAATTGGGATTGGAAAGAAATGAGGATGGTGAAAAAGTAAAGATCCCAATTGACATTAAAGTAAGTTTCTTGACGGATTTATTTCAAAATTCAAAATATTCTATCATGTTGTAACCTAAAGCTCAATGTTGGACTTCATTGGAAGCCTCATATCTATGGACAAGCAGCCATATTTTTATTTATAACAATAATATCAATAAATGTAACAAAACATATGAAAAAAAATGTAATCATGTTATCTAAAGCAATTTTCAATACTATTGAATATTTAAATGCTTAAAAGAATGAATGATAATGCATACATTTTAAAAAGACATAATGAGATTAATGTTGGATTATTAGTTTTAATTCAATATTATACAAATAGAAGCTACAACTTAATTAAATACAATGAGTATATATTATTAAACTTCTAAAAATTGTATTAAGTATCCTCAATTTGTTTTGTTCCTTGTCCACCAAATATACCCTCAATTGCTTAAATGGTTGATAACAAGTGTCTCTACTTTAGCCATTATAAGATAGCAAAGAAGAGGTTAAATAGCAAAATTTAAGGTATCATTGTTCACTTTTCAAATAACTCTATTGATTGGCACCTTACCACATTATCATATTTTCAAAATGTTTTGGTGGACCTCCAATCAATGACATTCAAACTACAAGTCTTCATAGTATGACGATGTGACATATTCCTAGCACTATATATCTAAATAACTTAGGATAGTAATGAGTTTTCAATATACTTCACTAAATCACTATAATGTACAAACATTTCATTCTTTAACGTGACACAATGAACATAAGTCAAAGAAAGGGAAAATTTAATCAAGTAGGACCTTGTGGGCAATGATCCAGCACCGAGGTTCTGTTACAGACACTTTATCGTTGTCTCGCTCTATACATGCAGAGTACAAACAATGTTGTAGGTCTAGGAATTTGATTGGATAATGATGATTTGTATGGACCTCACAACATAATAAGAATAATAGTATGTGTAGAATATTGGGATAAATTTTTGTTGTAGTTATTGGCTATTGGTAGTTAAAGTTTTGGAATTGGTTTGCTGTTTATCAATTGGGTGGTCAATTGGTGAGAACTGGATAAAAAAACCGGTTAAAGAATTAGTCTGCTGTTTATTAATTGGTAGGCCAATTGGTGAGAATTGAGTATAAAAATTGGTTAAAGAATTGGTCTGCTGTTTACCAATTGGGTTGCCAATTGATGAAAATTGAGTATAGATTTTGGTTAGCTAGATACCAATTGGTTGGCCAATTGGTGAGTTTACAGTTGGAATTTGGTAAGTAGTTAGCGGTTGACCAAGGAAGTACCTATTGTAATTTCACAAGAATGTATAAAGTAGGAGAGAAATATGAGTTCTAGGCCAGACTGTGATAGTCATAAGCCGGGGGTAAACTTGGTGCTACCTTTTTTTTTTTTTGTATTTTATTTATAGTAGATAGATTGCAATCTTGTATAGATTGTAAATGTGTAAATGGAAATCAGAAGTTCATCATTTGAAGAATTGTTGATATATATATATATATATATATATATATATATATATATATATATATATATATATATATATATTTCAATATGAGACATTATTGTATGAGATTGTGAAGATCAAAACAGTATTAAAATATTGAGTATGAAATTGTTATTGTGAAAGAATATGAAATTTAAAGTGGAAGTAAGAAAGATTGAATGAGTGATAAATGAGAAGAAGATCGTAATTGTTATACAATTATGAAATTGTGTGAGAGATTTGCAAAGTAAATTGGAGTTATGAAGTGAAGAAGCAGAAGATTGAATGTGAGGATAAATGGGATGTGTTCCTAGATGAAGAATGCAAGTAATTGAAATGCTAGTTTGAATAATTCCTAGTTGTTATAGATTAATTGAATACAATTGAAGGAGTAATAATTAATTGAGTAACCCTGACGAAGAAAACTCTTACGCATAGTTTTTCCTCGTATTCGGACCCCCCTATACAAATTTATACCAATTAGGTTATATTGGAATAAGTAAAAACGACAACAATAGTGTGGTAGAACTATTTTATCTAAATAAAGCACAAGTGCAACTTGCCGGTCTGCCAGCTGCTATTTCAGGCTTCAACAACTAATTGAAAACTCATGAAACAGAGGCTGAACAAGTATAAGAAATGATAGAATCTTTGACGAAAGACAGATCCACTAACGCCTTGCAACTTAACCTTGACAGAGTCATTTGGAACCGGAGGTTTGGGATCAATTCATGTAAGTACGTTTCCTTGACAAACAAGACCCAGTTCCGCTTAGCTGGCCACCTAATTGCTACATCGCAGTCGTTAGCGGGTATTGTGTGCCAATGGCGATTTTATGATCTGTATTTGAGCTTCACTTCTCTTAGTGCAGGAACTGCTAGTGTTACCAAGTTTGTTGCTCATGTTCTTGGATCGGTAATTTGTTCCTCCTGGTTTCGGGTTTAGGACTCGTGAATACGAAGTACTGGTTTTAGGTTTAGGGTTTATGGCTCGTGCACTTGATGCAATTCGGTGATGCAATTCCGAATTAGCTATCACCAAATTGTAGTGGACTTTGTTCGCATCAGACGCATGCTGCATGGTTGCAATAGAAGTCGTCGAAATTTGATCTCCAGACGTAATGGATCACAACTCTCGGCTGTAGCTGGGATTGCTTTGGAAATTGTCGTTCGTAGATTGCAGTTGAGTAGCCTACGTTAAATCGTATCTATTTAGAAGGTGGCATTAGATAAGATTGACATTAATTTTGGTAAGTTCCAAGAGGCTGAGTTGGAGTTCGTCTTCTCAGATAGACGATATTATAGAACTGTTTAGTGTATATTTCTTTTTCGTTCGTGTGTCGTCGGCTGATGCATACGTCACATTGGTTGTGTTTCTCGAAAATCTTGTAATTCGCAATTCATACTTGTTCGAAGTTGTGCAAAGTTGAAGCATTTAACGGAGTTCGTGATGACAGTCTAGATGTCGTATTTTGAGTTGGGTGGACGGGACTTCGTCGGTGCCAAGAAACCGCACAACAAGGTTGACAACAACCCGACAACAGCGGTAATAAACAGAGCGGACCTAAGCACCTTGTGAGGCTGCCGTGGGAGTTAGTCACGTTGTCGTGTCAAGGAAGAAAGTCTGGCCAAGACGGATGAATCGCGCAATTTACATTTCAAGGTTTGGTCTGGCACAACTGGTATGATTTTATCATCTCAATATTACAGATGTGGAAAGTCCAAGATGTTCTTGGGGTTCATGTGATGTATTTATTCTCTGTGGTTACTGCGCACAACTTCGATTCATATTGTCATGAGTAAGGAAACCAAATTTTGGACGTCAAGATTTCGCCGTAATTTGAAATTGGTCACCATGGCCAAGAGAGTTCTTGCGGCTAAGTTCAGGTGATGATGATGGAGACCTTGATTGTGCGTATCACAATGACGTTTTTTGAGTTGTGGAAGATTGTTTAGGTTGAACGAACTGTTGAATCACAACATTGATGATTCCAGAAAATGGGGGACGTTGAAGAAGGCGAAGTAATCCAGTCTCTTTCGGAGGACGGTGTGATTGATGAGGAATCTGTTCATGACGTGGACTATGGAATTGCACTTGCTCGTCTGTTCGATGAAAAGTGTGACTACCTTGACCGGAAAGAGTACTTGATTCCATACCCAGGTGTTCCTTTTTCCATGGAGCCCCAAACCTCCAGAGTGAAAGGTATTTTTCCCCGAGACTCTGATGCCACGAGCCGCCTGTGGGATCCATTCTACCCTTACATTCACTGCTTACCAGCTCTGAAATCGACGTCCACAACGTTAGGGGAGTGTTCTGCACGTCAAACAGAGATTCCAGTTTGGCGAGCCTTGGTGCACTCAGAAACAGGTCTCGAATACCGTCTCCAAACATGTTGCAAGCCACCGTCTATAGAGAAGCTCCTTGCGAATAGCAGCGTAGGCATTCAGATGCGAGAGAAACACAACTGGTCAGAAGCGTTAGCTTGTTTCATGCGGCAAAAGTCAGATATAATGTTATTACGAGAACAGCTCGAGGAGCAGGATTATAATTTTCTGCTGGCGTGGTCAGACCTTCCTCTGGCCCAGTTGTATCAATCAAACGGCGGTGAAGAAATGCTCAAAGAAGCCATGAACCTGCGGAAGGAGGTGCTTGATTGTGTCCTGCCATTACAGGGCTCGCATGAGTTACTCGTGCGAGTTTGTAAAACATATTATTTCACGGCTCAGTACGAGTGGGGTGCAGCGTCGATGTCTTCGGAAGCCAAAAACGAAGCAAAGCAGGAATATGCGAAATTTATGAGGTGTAATGAGGGCGACGCGGAGGCCCAACTATGTTTCCTGTTGTGTGTTGACCACGAGTACTTGGGAAACTCTGAAGAAAGTTTGCGATGGGTTCAAGAATCAAATCGGCTACGGGAGATTTATTCCCCAGATGCAGGGACAAACTGGATCCCTTATTTTCTTGTTTATGAAGCTAACATGCTGAAGAAGCTCGGAAAGTATGAAGAATCAGTGAAGATATGGGAGGATCTTTTGAAGTCGGCTTGTACTACTGAGCCCGATGCTCTTGCATGCCAAGAACTTGCCTGGAAATTTCATATAATGCTAGAAGAGTGTTACATGGAGATGAGCAGAACAACAAACGAGGAGGATCTGAAACCCGGCGCAATTGACTATGGAGAATTAGCTGAACTCCACCGTTGTTTTCAGCTCAGCCTTGGTGGTGCTGAAATAGACTCGTAGGTTCCTGGTCAATTCGGACTCTGATATTTACTTAAGAGATTCTTCGCGACGCAGTTGAGGAGAATCGACAGTGACCATATTTATCTTTCAAATTATGTCATTTGGGCTCGTTTTACGAAGTGTGGCTTGGCCTTGTAGAATTCAACTCATCTTGAGAATGTTGAAATCTTTGAACTGATGAGCAGTAAATCACATCCAGATCCGTCCCCATGGAAACAACAAATCGGTTTTCGGAGATCCCATGTTCATTAAGGAAGCGTTCACCTTCTCCCCTTGGAAGCTCGGTATGTCAGTGATTCAATTCTGCTTTTGATATAGATCTTGTTAACATTGAGAAAGATTGCTTGCTTCATGTTAGTAGTACGTACTACTAGGGGATCCTCTAAACCTGAAAGTGAAGGAGATCTTAAGCACTGACGGGCAATGTTGTTGATCCTAATTACTAATTGCTGAGCGTGAGAAAATAGAATTGGTTACCATGTTACCTGGAGTGGACCGACTCTCACTAGGTACAAGGAGGAGCGGTAGCCATGTTTCTTCCTTTTGCTTTCTGTGTGATAGGCGAGGGTTTTTGAAGAGTACTGAGGTGAAAACTCCTAGCAAGAGGAAGCTCCTTTTCAAAGGGAATTGCAAATGCATGCCAGTAATCACATGCTGATCTTGCAATCACAGCGAGAATCACAAGATTGTCTTGTGAACTATGCAGCTAGGTCTGATTCAAGCACATCTTTATCCGGGTGATGCTGATTTTCTCTTCCAAGCGATGGAAGAGTTGCCAGAACCAATTGATTCGAGTTTGCAATCTCGTCTCAGGCTAGCATTCGATGCATCAAAACGTTCTGACCAGAAGGGAAAAATATCAAATTATGAGCAGTTTAGGGAGTTGCTGAAGATGACAAAAAGTCTCGTTGACGGAAAGTCGTACGATTGGTTGTTATCGTGGATCGATCTCCCTCTGGCCAAGCTCTATCAATGTTCTGCAAGGACGTTGGCAAAAGCTACCGAGCTTTGGCAGGAGATGAGACAATGTGCTCAACATCGATTTGGATCAAATCTGGCGTCTTTGACCCGTGGATATGATATAATGCATCTTGCATCGTTATTGGAGCAAGAGGTTGAAAGAAATTCCAACTGGAGTGAATTGGATCGTACTGTCGGAAGGGTAACTTTACGTGAAATTCTGTTCTGGCTCTATTTTGGGAATTATGAATTTGAGAATTGGGAGTCTGCTTTGAAATGGCTTCGAGAAGCAAAGAGGCTTAAAGAAGAGCTATGCATTAAAGAAGATCATGATTGTGCAATGACGAAGTGTTCGGAAAAGGACTACTTTTGGAGTGATCATAATTATCTTCATTGTGAAGCTGACCTTTTGTTGCGTCTTCGAAAGTTTGACGAAGCTATGGTTATATTGGAGAGTTTGATCAACACCAAGCATGTTCGGGAGGGAAGTCAAATAATTTCAAGAGAAGCAAACAGAATGTTAAAGCACTGTAGTTTCATGCTCAGGCGCACAGGTTCTTCGGCCGATGATGAAGACGAGATGGCTGAATTACAACATGCACTTGACCACAACGAACATGAGTATGTGGACATTTCCGGCACCGAGCTGGAAAGATGGCGTACACAAACTGTGTTGCATTTTTTGCCATGCTAAATGTTTTATTTGTGTTGTGCCTGTTTCTGAGCCATGTTCGTAAAACAAAAATGGCTGAACATTTTGATTGAACGTTGCATGCAGAGACGAAATTGCAGAAAAACCGCCATCTCCAACTGGAATTATCCTTGTCAAAGCTTTTCGAAGTTCCGGGTAAAACCATTCTTACATGATGGAAGTTATATTTCACACCACCTTGTCCATCATGTAGATGAGTAGCTGTTTTTGTTTCAACCGAAGCAGATGCCTCAAACAATTTTTGCACATCACATGAGTGAATTGGTTTCCTTGGAATTACATGTATCAAGTTAATATGTCCAAGTGACGTTTGTATAGTTAATTTAAAACATGTAAAATTCTTATTTAGTAACCAAGGATATACCTGAGATTGGAACTAACATTAGGCAATTTGTCTGACGAAGGTTAGTTTGCAAAGTCAGTTGATTCAATCTCCGGTTGGTCTGGAGCACAATCTAAGTGAATTGCCACTCCCCTATCGTTTGGCGTTTCGTATGCACGGGAATGAAGGGTGTTCACATCTTGAACATGATGAGTGGGATGATGCCATTTTTAACTTTGAGTGGTGCATCGAATTGATCTGGAATGTATTTCACACTGCGAAGTTGAGTCCAAAAATGGAGGACGCTTGTAAATGGTTGGTGGTGTGGGCCAGCTTACCTTTGGCTAACACGTACCAATTCAGGAAAAAACAATTCAAAAGAGCATTGGATGTATGGAGGGAACTATATATGGCAATTCCCGATGGAAAACTGTCAAGTAATCTATATCTTCTGGAAAGCGCAGTACAGACAGCAATAACTACTGGAGAGTATCAATACTTTGTCTCAGAATTGAAGAACACCAGTTTGAAGAACTTGTTGGTCAAAGAGACTTGTGAAAGGGCAAACCGACTTGTGGATGAGAGGGCTGATTTGAAGAACTTGTTGGTCGAAGAGACTTGTGAAGAAGGCTTGTTGGTCAAAGTAGCAAGCGAACTTCACGATGAGAAGGACATTGAAAATCACTTACTGATGCAACTCTTTAATGCACATTCTCATAATGGGAGCTATGAAGATGCCTTGATCTTCATTCAAGAAGCAAAGCGATACTTGCCAAGTAATGACAAGGACAGAATGATGTTCCATGTGATGCTGGAAGCCATGTTTTATAAAAAGCTTGGGATCGATCATGAAGCAAAAAAGGTCCTCACTGACTACCGTAACTGCAGTGATCTAAGGAAGAAGCCAACCAAAGAGCTCGACCCTTTACTACAAGATATGCTCATCATGTTTTCAAAACCCGAATTGTCCTTGAAATATTTTGACATCGCTGATAAATATGATATAAGATCTAAAGATGGTTCTAAAATGAAGAAGTTGAGAGCTGATGCTATCCAGATAATGTGTAGTCTTCATAAGGGATGAAGGGTAAGTGGTGCTTATCAGGGTATTCTATTTCCATTGCAGACCTCACAAACAGAGTAAACTGCGTATGGTATATGAAATTTTATGCCATATTCAAGATTATTAATCAATTTTGAGTCTAAGACGACGACTTGTTCTAACACAAATGTATTTATTAGCAGAGTTGTAGTCTGTAACAGGATTTCAAAATGTAGATTGCTGAATGCACGCGATTTGATAATTTGCAGATGCGATCTTACAGAGTCACTTGAAAAGGCAGTAAAAGCTTACGAAGACTCATGCTCGGAATTGATCGAGAAAACTGACGACAAAGGAGACTTGACAGAAGAAAACTTCCAGGACTACAAAATTGAATATAAGGATTATGTTGTTCTTTCTAACTTTCATGTCCTTCTGTGCCAGAGAAACATATCTTGTTCTGAATATCTCAACCGTGAACAAGTCAAGGCTTTTTGTGAAGATATGAATTTCAAACGTACAGTAGCGTATCTTGAAAAGTTAGTTGAGGTTTCACCAGTTTCTGTCAAGTCTCAGATTGTTGCTACAGCAAATGCTTCACTGACCGAATTATATGATGCCCTCGATTCTAAATATTATGACTACCTCCAATTCCTCTTCAGACAAGGAAGGGTCCTGATGGACGCTGAGCGGGAGCAACAGTTATTGTTTTTCCGCAACTTTCACGACGAGTTGCATGCTTATTTGGACAACGAACAGATTCCACTTCCAAGATATGGGGAAAATGCTTGTTTGTCCTTGGAGCTGACACCCGTTCAGAGATATGGAAAAGAGGCAGTAACCGCATATTCCCGTTTGTTGCGCAGTGTGGAAAATTCAAGGTTCAGTGAAGCTCACTGGCTAAGTTTACTGAAGAGACACGAAGAGCTATATTCTGCTTTACAAGCTTACCACTACAGAAGGGCTCGAATGTATAAAGCGCTTAATGTAATTAACGAGAGTTCAGCTGGTGAAATTGAGAAGAATATTGATAGATGCCAATGGAATGCATTCATGTATGTTGAAGGAGAGCGAACTCAAAGCATGTTGCATCAGTTGCGCGGTTCCAACAAACTCAGTTCCAGCCATGAATGGGGTTTTGACGCTAGCGATAACGTTACTTTGAAGGCTATCCAGCAATATTGCAAAGCTCCACTGAATGGAGATACAATTTTTGTCCAATATAGTCGTGTTTTGAAGCATGCATGCGCGTTTATGATATACATCATAGATCAGGTACATTAGTGATTGCATGCTATCAACGAAGTATATAAATATAGTATTTATTAAGCTTGCAAATTATCACATTGTTTTCATCCTTGAGAGATGTGATTATCATGCTGTCTCTTATTCAACTGGCCATGTTTTTTATTTGTTCAGGACGGGAAACTTAGTGTTGAAGAATGCCATATAGATCGAGGAGAGGAAGAGGCAACAAGCTCTAGAACTCCAAGAAAAAGGCGTCTTAATATTCTGGAGGATAAACTGGCAGCTTTGTACGAATATTATCTGGAACCAAAACAGACCTCCAAAAAAGAGGAAGTGCTAGCCAAGTCGAAGTATAACAGCAGTTCCTTGTATCTGGAAGATCTGGAGTTCTTGTATGACAAGCTCATTAGACCTTTTGCAGCTCAACTGCTGAAAATCCAAGAAAAGCCTCATCACAAGTTAATTTTTGCTCCCACTGAGGTACGAAAAAATCTGAATTTGAAGTATGTTATGTGATGAGTCTCCTTGAAGAATAATCATGTTTAAGGTTTGAATTTTGAACAATAGTCATGGACAATACAATCATGCATAAGAGCTGGACATTATATTAGCAACATGTGAGTGAATTTGAATGAATGAAACTTTTTTGAATTACTGTTAAATCTTAATTCTGTTGGCGATATGCAGTTGCTCACCAAGGTTCCCTTCGCTGCACTTCGAGACAAATATACTGGGAAATATCTCATTGAGAGCCACACCATTTCTGTCACTCCCTCGCTGAGGGTGCTACAAGTGTGCACTGAGCGCTTACGGGAGTTGAGGAGCTCTCCTCCCTACCAGTTAGGCCTTGGATCTATAATTGCACTAGGAGATCCGGCATATGTCAAGTGCGAAAAATGTGATGCACAACGCAAACTCTTAGATGGAACTAGACAGGAGGTTGAACACATTGCCGAGTTGTTTGGCAAGAACGCGCTAGACCATGTGGTTAAATTGTTGTGGGAAAATGCAACTGCAAAACAACTCTTACATTGGGCTGCCCAACCATCTCAAGCATCAGGGTTTCGACAAGCAATAATTCACATTGGAGCACATGGGGTGATTGATGAGGAGGACCAGAGAAATAATGTTCTGCTAATGGCTTGTGAAGAAGCTGCGAGTAAACCTTCAAATTTTGCGAGCTTACCAAGATCAGATGGTGCGAGTTCATCAGGATCAGGAAGGGCCCAACTCGACGACTATTTCAGAGACGAAGATCATGGAAGTGATTCAGGTGATGAAGGCATCGAGGCTATATTCAAGAGGAGCGTTTCTAATTGCTCCATTGAGTCTATGGGGACGATGTCGGCTATGCACACTGGCTCTGGGGCGCTGGCAAGCCCATCTGGTTCATCAAGCTGCAAAGGAAGTACAGATTTCAGTGAAAACTCACACGACCTGTGGGCGAGTCACATAAGCAGCTTAGAATGGAAGTGGAGGGCAGAGATTGTAGTGCTCAGCGCATGTCGAACGTCACGAGGAAGGGAGACGACCGAAGGCGTGCTGAGCATGGCTCGCTCATTTATGATTGCCGGAGTGCCATGTGTTGTGGCCTCACTGTGGAAAATTGATGACAAAGTAACTCCTGAAATAATGAAGACATTTTACAGGAAACTGCACGAAGAGGAGGATGTTGCTTTGGCCTTGCGATCCGCCATGTGCGCCCGCATAGAAAAACATGGTGACAAAGTGAGGGAATGGGCTCCATTCAACGTGTGGGGAGTACCTTCACTTTGCCTTCCCAAAGGATTGCAACGTAAATGACAAGATGCAAGGTCGTATGGAGTTGGGATGCAGATTAGAAGATAACATCACAACAATGATAAGCAACGAACTAGCTTGCCACTGGTACAGATTTATCTTGTGGCATTTTTGGTTTTGCAATCTACAATCTCATCAGCGTCATGTCTCAGTTAATACATAGAAGTGTATTGAGCTTATGGCACAGTTTAGCGTATGTTTGATCCAGTAGGTCTAAATTATCCAAGTTTTTGAGAGTGCATTTCCAGCTGTGCCTCGTGATAACTGTGTCCTGTATCCCTCTTTTGCCATACAAAGATGAGACCAATTATAAGCTAAAATTAGGAGACATTGGTTGATTTTTGAACCATGTTCAAATTTGTTGCGTGCTTTCGGAAGAGTTGATGAAATGAAATTACACCTGGTCCAGGCGCAATATTTAGAACCAGTTCTGTCAGAGAGTGGATTGGATTTCCAACTTCCATGACTAATTTTAGGCACGTTTACAACATTTCTTGATACTTACAAATCTGTGGAGAATTTATTATTTTTGGTGGTGTCCTCCAAGAATTTTTTTGAAGGACTGTAGATATTCAGAGGATACAATGACAAGAAATTTGCACTCTGCTCTTGTGACGCCTGGTCTTCGAATATTGTACTTTCTCATGTGTGAGTCTGTGATGAACACATCATGACATGGAATCAAGAGTCATCCAAAACTAATGACATTCACTTCACGACTAGTTAGAACCTGTTGACGACTAGTTAGAATCTGTTGACAACTAGTTAAGTTCTTCAGACGTGTAGTGAATGTTCGTGTTCAGTTACAGGTATCTGTTGATATGGATGATATTCATCTACTGTCTGTTCCTGTTAGTATTAGTACTCTTATGTGTTTGTTGCTCTTAGTTGTTTAGTTGTCGTGCTTAGTTGAGAGTACTTGAGTAGCAGAGAGCTCTGTGCGCCTGCACCATTTTGTAGAGTGAATGATGATTCAGTACAGTGCAGAGGATTTACAATCAATAGGTTATGGGCCTTATTCACCTCACGCATTGTTGTGCGTGAAGATATGAGAGAAAAGCCTGTCGCCGTACAGTGATTCTTGTTTTTTTGCTTTGTCGTCTGAAACCCTGGCCATGCCGGAAGTGGAATCTGATTTTTGAGCAGTCCCAGCCTTCCGCAGACGTCTTAGGAAGTGGTATTTGATTGCGCCGTTCTATCACAGCCTTCGAGACAATTTTTTGGCAATTTTTTGAGCGTTTAAGAGTGGAAATTTGATAGCACTGTCTATCACAGCCTCTTACGATTTTTTAGAAGTGGTATCTGGTAGCGCTGGTTTGCCAGACTTCTGAAGAATTCATAGTTTTTTTTTTTTCCTATCTGCAACTAAGTCTGCAAGCATCCAGCCCGTCGCCGTACTGTAGTTCCCTCACAATGGCCGAAGGTAGCGAAATTCGTGATACGTCACATGTAGAACAGTATGATGGAAAGAACTACCAGCTCTGGAAACTTCATATGATGTTTTCATTTCAATCTAAAGCCCTATATGGCATTGTTTCTGGTGAGGAGCCGAAAGTGCTAGCAAGAGATTCTGCTGAGTGGGAGAGACGCGATAAAACTGCAGCAGTAACGATCCTAAACTCTGTGAGCAAACAACATAAGTATGAGATTATTCATTGCACAACATCAGCAGAGATGTTGCTCCAGAAACAATGCTACTGTTAAATAATCGGTGCATGGAGATGCAATCTGAGCTTGCGATTGCAAAGGCGAAGATCAAAGCATCAGCTGATGTGACACCATTGCGGAAACTTGCTATGCATCATGCATGGTTGATGGCAAGCAATATGGTAGGTTTTTTCATTTGATTGGCATAGTCTACTTAAGTTATGCTGTTACATAGAAGCAATTCCTTGTTTTAAAAAAGGTTGTTCATGCAAGTAATGATAGCTTTGCATTCTGCATAGCTTGTAATTTTTTCAATTTGAGAACTTTCAATTTTTTCATTATCAACTTGGTGCAATCAAATCGTGAATTCATGTCACCATTTGACGTCCTTGACAAGTAGATACATTCCATAAACACCTGTCATTTTGCAGATTGAACTGCTTGATGGTGTAGACAGTCCAGATCCTTCCAAGTGGGGCTGGACTACAGAGGAGGAGAAAAGTGAGAGTGGACTTGTTAGATGGCCAGGCCAGGCGGAGGATATCGTTCCATGTAATGCAAACCTGAGGCTATATGGACGTGCTGCCTTTAATTAGGTGCTGCATGAGTACAAGTGTGTAGTATGCTCCGTAGAGTGGCCTCCTGTCTCAGAAGAAAAGGTGAGAATGTTCAAATCTCTGCTGCCTAGAAAGGACCCATCAATGAATGATTTCTCTCTCATGTGGTTTGTGACATTGATGCTCTCAAGGTGCTTCTTTACAATCCCACATACATGTTGTATGTAGGATTAGAGGATACACCTCATTAGGTCCCACACCTTGTTCTGACTTCTCATCCAACCTCTTCCATGCTGGCAGGTTGCAAGTATTTTACAGGCTCGTGGAGGTCCCGTGATTGTGCTAGCTCAGTCATCAGGAAGATCCTTGTTGGGCCCTTTACTTGACACTGTCTGTGACCATCTCGTTTTTGTTCTTTGTAACTTCTACAAGCTAGCAATTGAGCAAATGCGCATTCAGCAGTTTTCGAGGGGTATGCGGGTTCTGTTCCTTTGTTATTTCAGGGTTTTGGATAGCGTCATATGTGACATTATCCTGCATTTTATGTAGTTCTATCGGGTCGCCAATCAAGCTCAAAGTAAAGTAGAAGCAAAGAGCTGATGAATGGATTGCACAGATGCACTGATGACTCATTGTAGCTTTGTTTACGGACCATTTATTTCTCATCGTCTCATAAGTAGAGGTTGCTTTCATAAGTAGAACCTTGTGAAGTCTTATTTTTTCTTGCAAGAAGTACTTCTAAAGACGCACAAGACCTTTCTGCATTTGTCGCATTCCATCTTACCTTACGAGATGCTCACGAATGATTCATTCGTAAAGTTGCCGCACGGGCAAAGGACTTGCTAAATCAACATTTGTCAGCTATCATCAGCTCTTTCTTTGATATTTGTAGCAACAATCCTTTCATGTATTCATCATGGAGGAATGGAATGACAGGTATATAGCTTTATTGACGGGTATATAACTTTCAATAAGACTTTAATTCCCGATTGTTGACATACATATAGAGACTGGTGTTTCATGATTTACTTATCCATCGTTCATCAGTTTGGGTGATAACCAATGGTGAAGTTTGTTCAGCAGGCGGTATGCGGCCAACTACTGTCAAATTTCCCCAGATGGATGGCATGGAGGATCAGACGATTTTGAAAAGACGGGTTGTGGATGATGAAGAAGGCATTGAGCCCCAGGACAACAAAAGATCCTGAAAGGCAAAGAGTCCAATAGGGGGAGTCGAAGTTCTAGTTCCTGATACACCTACTCCTGAGCAAATAGCTGCTGAAGTTACAAGAGAGGAATACGCAAGAGCAAGTGGGCAAACGACTGGAAATGGGATCTTGTCAGTTCATAAGGATATCTCTGTTAGGGCTGCAGAGACATTCGGCAAGATTCGTCAGTTGCTTGTGGAGCGGACGGTAGACACTTTGAATGAGGCTTTCCTGGATCCACTGTAAGTTGCAGAACGGGTCCATATATGGTGATTCGTCTAATTCTAGTTATCTAGTTTGCTCTTTACTTCTATCCTTTTATAATGCAGATTCTATGCACAATGCAATTAGAGCCAGTAGCATTTGACGAGGGTTATTATTGACAAAAAGTTCTGTTTTTTGTTCTTAAATGGCAGCCGGACCGAGCAAGCTATTGATGTACAAATGGAGGTTTTTGGAGTTAGTGACGAAAAGTTTTTGGAGTTGTTTGTGGCGCCTGGGGCTATCAAAAAACTTGAACAAGAATATACTACTCTTCAGGAAAGGAGTATGACCTTTCAGACATGCTTGCATGAGTTTCGCACTCTTGCTCACTTGCTCTGAATATTTGCAGGTCAGAAATCAACAAATGGACTAAGCTCAATTTTTTTTTAATCATTACATTACAGGAGGAAATATTGGTCCATGTGCTATTATGACTGTAGCCTTACCCATAGAATTGCTACAGCATTTAGTTTCTTTCAGGGTCTTGAATTCGATTATGTGCTATTCTTCAACCCTAAAGAGTCTTAACTTTCTACACTCCTTCCAGATCACTCGTGGAGGCATTGCAGATGTCAAGGACTGACCAACTGCAATGATCTGTTTACCCAGTTCATGAGAGTTACGAAGCAAGATTATTTTGACTGAGCTCCATGTTCATAGTTTTACACAAACATTAGTTCTCAATAATCTTACATTGCACCCAGCCTACGGTTTTGTAGCTACATTGCTACAGCCACATGTTGACTAGGAACATTGATCTACAACTAGAACCCCAAAGGAGCACTGTTTCAGATTGTACTACAATAGTGCCGGTAGTTGCAAATCAATGTTGGAATGTTTTTGTAACAGTGTAGTGTAGCACTGATGAACTAAATGAGTCAAGCTGTTGGGTATGCCTTCAGCTTATAATCAATCTTGTAAATTGTACAGGGCGGGCTGGGTCATCTATTAAATTGTACAGACAAGTAGGTGCATAGATTTCAAGTCACTCTGAATCTGTGACTCCGAGAGAACTTTTGTGGGTTGTGTGGAAACTGACACTGATATGGCGTGTCCGATCATTCCTTGTTGTTCTAAACCTCGATGTAGAATTATAATGCAGGAAGGTCTTATCATTGCTAACTAGGCAAATGAGCTGCCTTCTGATTGATCAAGCATAACACAATATTTACATGTAGATAGTGTATATACTAGATCAAAAATATTGTATCCACAAAATAGTAAATATTGCATTTACAAAACAATAAACAATGTATTTATAAAATAGTAAACTATGTCTTCACCAAACAGTTCATAGTGTACTCATGAAATAGTTGATAGTGTATTTATCAAATAATTAAAATTGTATACATAACATAGTAACAAATGTATCTACTAAAGAGATAATAGTGTATGTAGTAAATAATAAATAGCATATGAGCTAATTAGAAAATTTTATATGGTGAATATTTTATTTATAACATAATAAATAGAGTATGCACTAAATAGGAAATAGTAGTGTATTAATTAGTAGATAGTGCATGTACCAGGTTTGTACCACGCACATCCATTGGTGCCATAGCTACAACTTAAATGAGGGATGAGTATAGAATTGTACATTTGAAATTTGTTATATTTTCAACTCCAATTAGTTTAAGTAATGACATTGATTATACCTAGCCAAATTTTTTGGAACAATTTAGATCATATGAAAATTCTTTGGCCAGTTCCAATCACAAACTTTAAAATATTTAAACATTGGTATGATAGACACAATTGGGAAGTCCAAACTAGATCATGCCTTTGAAAGTCATAAATCACTCATACATATATAACATATCTCTATGAATATATGAGTTGGTACACATTGTCTTTTGTCATTATAAGATTATTGGGGTATTTGATGTAGATTTTCCTAAGTGAACATCATATCACTTGATAATCTATACTAGGTAGAGTCATGTAAATTTAGAGGCCTAGAAGAAGTATTGTAATTTACAAGTCTAAAGAATGTGAATACATTTGCAATCATCTAAATATCGACAACACATGTGGTTAACAAAACCATGACTGAGTAGTTGATCCTAGAGGTTGTGTGCAATTCTCTCCCCAAACAAAGGTTTACAAGTAAATATAAAAGATAGATGAATAATGTATTCTTATCCAAAACCAATTATCATCTCAATTATCAGTGCTTGCTTCTATAAATGAAAATGATCTTATAAAGCATGACTAGACAAACCACCCGAGTGTGCAAGAGGAAGTACTAGAATGAAAATTGAATAAAGATTAAGTCAAGTAAATTTCACTCAACCGTGACATCCCATCGTAACTCAATTCATATATCTACACATAGATCAATTGTAGTTAAGGTGCAAGAGCTCTAAATTTGTAGGGCTCCTTTCGCTGAATTTGTCATCATCTCAACAATCCTGAACATCCGTTTGTCCAACATACCTGTTTGAATGATTTAAACATGCATTGCCGACATCAGTTTCAAATTCAAACATGCAAAACGGAACATGATAAACCAAAGAAATTTAACTTTGCAATTAATGAAGTTGGAGAAGTAAGACTGCACCTGTAACTGCAAAAGTGCCACCAAGAAAAGCAGAGTCGCGTGATAAAATGGCCAAAATTACGCTTGTGTTCTGTGACGGTGACCACAATTGGTGATAGGTCGTACACAAAGTACACGGCTGCATTCAATACAGAAGTGAGGTGATGGATGCCAGAGGGAAAAAAAAGAAAAAGAAAAGAGAAGAACATTGGAGGATGTTTCCGAGCAGTAGACTTCTTGTTAAACCCGACATTTTTGAGCTTCATTATACATCACTGACACAAAACCGGGAGGCTGAGCATACCTGGATAAGACCGGTCGAAGGGCTTCATTCCCTGGTAGTACTCAGTCACAGAAAATTGGTTTGTTGGCATCACCTCGCCGCTCAAAAAGCGATACTCAGTTGGCACGATCTGCGAGCAAGGTTTTAAAGACAGGGCCCCGTTAGCAACGCAAATCGAACAGGCTCCGCTCATGTCAAAGCAACTTAGTAACAAAATCATGAATGTCGCCGCCCTACTACAGCGGCCGAAGGTTAATTCAGATAAAAACTACCAACGTAGGCCGACAGTCTTACCTTTAAAAAGTATTTGAAAGTACCACTGGTATTACGAAGAATGCGCTCAGAACCATCAAGCGGGTAACGTACTCCTGGATAAGTTGGCCCAAAGGATAGATCATAAATGACATGACTTACGTTCACCTCATATCCTGTCTCAAATATCTGTCCATCATTTTATACGTGTTATGCACTGATGCTGCAACTCAATAATGGTCAATCCTCCATATCGCTGGAGAAAAATAACTAACAATAATGAAAAAGAAAAATACCTTGGAGGCAACATAAAGGCTTAGACCATGCATAGAAATGTGAAAATTTCCAGCAACGCGCTCCACGTTGAGCACATCAAAAATCTGAACAATCTGCCCAGAAATTTTCAAAACAATCTTCAAGGTCAGGGTAAACTTAGATCAACATCCGTTAGAGTGTGGACACAACATAGTTAACGTTCAGCCATCATAAATTGGCCAAATTAGAGCGACTGAGCTTAATTTGAATTTTCAAAGTACTTAGAATGTAGAAGTGTCGATTGCCGCGTTATACATGCACACAAATCAAATGAAACGATGAAGTAGAAATTCAACAACTGATCAAGAATTCTATTACCTGACATCCTTCTCCATTATCAATAGCCTCCTTGACTTCTTTTATCACTTTCTGAGGATCTCTGTGCAAGACATGTTTGTAAACAGGCAACCCAGCTTTGACTTCATCGTGACTTCCATGTTCATGTCCTGTAAGCCGCCAACCTTACCATTACTATCCTCGAGTGAATTTAAAAATCTATAAAAACCTAGAGTGAATTTAAACAAACCAAGTACATATCATGGAGAGATTTGGCTTCTGAGATTTGGCTTACAAGGAGAAAAGTAGTATCCTACCGAGACCCTCAGTGCTTTCTGTGTCTCCACCTTCTGGTCGTCTATCTGGCCATCCTTATGCTCCTTTTTGTGTTCTCCCTCAACAAGATTGTCAACAAACTCTGAATCCAGGACGTGGCCATCCCTATGGATACGCAGTTGCATAGAACAAGTCCATCCCATGACAAAAACCCTTCAAGCTTGATTTTGCCAAGCCTGGATCAATTGTCTTAACACACAACTCCCTTCAAAAGTTCTTCCTCGCTTGAGGTAAGATATTTGTCAAGGGCAGAAACCAATATCCTTGCATATGAACGTCAAGGAGTTGGCATAGACATGACGGGGATATCTATATATACAAAATGGAATTACGGTTGAAAGGATCCACGTAATTTTGACACGAAGCACTTCCTTTCCAAATGTTGGTCTCAAGATCAACTTCATGTTTCCCAGACATGTCTTCGCATCCAAACTTAGAATTGGGCGACCAAAGACGACAATTAATCAGCAAATCAGAGTTGAAGGCTTTAATGACGTTCACAAATAGCTTAACGCTAATGAACACATGAGAAAAAAGGAAAGATAATTAAAATAGGTAAACTCGTGAACTCGAAAAATAGTTTTAGTGTGCTAAAGAGAAACCTTCGCAAGGCAGAGAAGGAAAGGTCATACTGATGTGAATCGGCACTTTTTCCCCACGCTTGACATCCACGGACATCTGTTTGACAAGAAATACTATTAGCACGAGACGAAAAGAACCACAATGTTCTCCAAAATGAAAACTCTAGCACACTGGGGAAACCAAAATAACCAAAAGAAACCAAAATAGATTTTACCTCATGCTCAGTAACAGTTTCCAGATAGAAGCGAAGCTCGTGAACGAACAGAACTGCCATAATATTAAATATCCCTATTGCTGACACTGCCACATCAATACATCACATTGTTAGCTGATAGTGACTGCCACCTCGAGAAACAAACAGACATAGAACAAATTTCCAGATGAGAAATGTACCTCATGCTTGGTAAAAATCTCATATAAGAAAAGTGAGGATTCTGTAATTTGATTAGAAACACACTATGATAGTTAACACTAACCAGCTGCCCCAGACAAAGTCTTTCGTAGCAAATGCTCCTCGGCTCGGGGAAACGCATCTAGATTCTTGATAGCTCGCCATCTCTCTCTTTTACTCATCTTGATCCTTCTCGAAGAAACCAAGGAGTTCGATGACCACAAGACTAATTATCTCCATGAGATAGAGCTATTGTAATTCTCTTGATTTTTTCAAATCTACGATTACGGATTGACAGATTCGCGTGTAAGTCTAATAAACTCTTTACGTCTATGACTGATGTAAAGTTTTTCCCCCAGTGGTTCGATCTCTTGCAGAAAAAGAGTGAAATGCAAGCTAGTAAGAAAGGCTTCAATGTCGGTGCATGGCGATGGAGGGGTTATCAAATTCAAGTAAGGAATAACCTGATAATATTACAGACTTTAGAAAACGTAAGCAGCGAGATTGTTGGTTTCGGTTAGTATTCGTCAACGACGGCCCTGCAGTGCTCCTGGTGCACGGCTTTGGAGCATTCTGGGAACATTTTCGTGATAGCCTGCGAGGCTTGGCGGAGAAAGGCTACCGTCTGATTGCTCGCACCTTGAAAGGCGTCGGGCACTCTGAGAAACCTAATGTCACTTACACGGAGCTTCTTCGGGCGGAGCTTGTGCGGGACTCCATTGTGGAGGTTGTCGAGAGCCTGTTGTCGTGGCTGGAAACTCTATCGGTGTTTCACTACCCCTATTGTGGCGGGCCTGTGGCCCCCTTTGGTGTCATCGTTGATACTCTTGAATACTGCTGGGAAGGTGATCTCGGACTACGAAGGACTTACTTATAAGAAGGTGTCATTTCTCTCTGTTTTGAACCTTTGGTCTGTTCTCTGGTTTATCATGAGTTTGCACTTAGAATCTGAGCTAGGAATAAGAGTTGTTATTAATACTATTTGTGGGTTATGGTGTTTTGCAGCCGAGAAGGATACTCAGAGCGAGTGGGCAAGAGTGCGAAACTCATGCAAGCAGGTCACAAGGCTCATACTCCTTATCTGAAGAGTAGCGTGTTCCTGCTCAAGTTGTTCGATAGCCCCAGGCGCCACAGACATCTCCAAAAAAATTTCGACAGACTCCAAAAACTTCCATTTGTACATCAACAGCTTGCTCGGTATGGCTGCCAAAAGTACCAAAAACATAAACTTCTGTCAATTATAATCCTCGTCAAATGCTACTAGTTCCAATCACGCTGTGCAAAGAATCTGTATTACAAAGGGGTAGCGAAGCAAAGAGCAATCTAGACAACTAGAATAAGACGAATCGTTATAACTTACAGTGGATACAGGAAAGCCTCGTTCAATGTGTCTACTGTCCGCTCCACGAGCAACTGCCGAATCTTGCCAAACGTCTCGGTAACCATCATACAAATCTCCTGATTTAATTCTCTTGATGTTTTTATCTAGTCTACACTATCATGGCGTCATTAGGACGAGCTCGCTTGATTACCGTATTTCTTGTATCTTGCCTTTCGATTTCCATAATAGTTCCGCCATTTGTCCTTCAGGCTTGTAGGATCCCTATTCTTGAAAATTTCGGGTCTGGATTTGTAAATCGCTGTCCACCTTCGGCCATGCCGCCTGAATCCTTCAACCAAGGCTTCCAGTTCCATATTTGTCCACCTCTTATAATTTTATTTTTTTAAACGCCCTTTCAAACGTGTCGATCTCCTTGGTTGATTATTTTCTGCATGGGAAATATCGCAGATTCTACTCTCCACATGTAATGGCTCTAAGTTCATTGGACCTAATGAATCTGATGTACTGCCTAATGAATCCAGGGGAGATGGGCATAGGTTAAGTGGCACATTAATGTCCTCTTCATCCATCTCCAATTGAAAATCCCCTGTACTTCCCACTTCCTCATGGATTTCCTCCTCTTCTACTGTCACTTGTAAGTCTCGAAGGTGATGAGAGAATATGGGAGATAATGGGAGATGTTGAGATGATGCCCGTACCCTCTCAAGGCTAGGTGGATCCTCCAAAAGCCGCAGCTTGGAGACGCCATCAAAGAAGCCTGGAGGTATGGTCACCCTCATCTCGCCTGTGGCCTCACTAGTGGCTGTCAGTTTCGAGATGATCTCCGCCTCTTCCAGCTGCTGTGTGAACTTCACAACCGCCTTTTCTGTTTCCTGCCGGAGGCATTTCTCGGGTAAGATGATGGTCTGTGTGATCTCGAAATCTGAATAAGAACGCCCTTGAGATGAGGCCATCTGCTCCGTCTCCAGCCTAATTTGCTTCACGGCTGCTGCATACTGAGGCACGAAACAAACACCATCACCGCATATCAGTACACATGTGGGTCATGACGGCACACATATTCACTACGCACAACACTGAAAAGTACGGAATAAGTCGGGCTGGAATATTACCTGAGCACCACCGGGGCGGCTTCTTTGCTTCGAAGCTCCTTTGTGAGGGCTCGTGTTGCTTCGAATGCCTCTTTCGTAGCCTGCAGCCAAGAATGCACTCAACTTCAGGCCAACTGGTGGTGAGAATCCGAGTGGATCAACACACACGTCCAAAAGCGCAACAGCCATTTTCTAAGCTTACTGGCACTTTTCCTCACCTCCAGCTCAGAGCGCAAATTCTGCGCATCCACTACCGAATCGTTCGGCTGTCCATCGAGCTGATCACGGACACTCTCCTGCATTCGTACTTTGCTGGGTGATTGTTGACATTGATTATCGTGGGTGGCAAAAATCCGTTTGTCCTGTATTGTAGGCTGGACCACAGGAAATAACGCCTCATCGAGGCACATCTTATCTTTGATGGACTCCCAGAACCAGATTTGCGACACCACCTTCAACCCCCTGTCTTTCGCCACCTTGTACTTCTGGCCTTCTGGCAAAACCGCAATCAAATGTGAACATTCATTGGTGAGGTCTCCTTGGTAAGCAGCCCCATTCTTCAGAGCAGCTATTCGAATACGATGCCTATCTTCCAACATAATTCCGGTGGGACAGATCGTTAGACCAGCCAGAGGAAGCATCCTATGCGGATCATGCGGGACTTGCCTATGCTCTCTTGCACATTGCCGCAACCACGACGACATGAGAACCGCTTTTCGAACAACGTGACAAGCCCACTTATAATGTGTTGCTAAAACGTCCTTCGCAATCACAAAATCAACATCCGGAATTGCTTGCCCTTGCAAAATGCCATCCATTGACATCACAAGTTCCTCCAGCTCTTTCTTCTCAACGCCAGAGAACCCTGTTAGGAGCACTGAGACGCCCTCCAAGACCAAGGAGCATGTGTGCTCACGATCAAACTTACCAATTTCTGGCGAGCTCCAACAGCTTGAGTCAATCCGTGGCTTCCTTGCATTTCCTGGTACTAGCGATAGCCATATGGGAGCGAGTAGAGCCGAATTGAGTTGGTTGTGTTTGCAGACTTGTCAATGTTGCAGCAGAATTCGTTTGGGATTCTACTGGAGGTGCAACATTTCGTGAAGCCAATCAGGGAGTCCTTGTGGCCCGAGTACGAGGAGGTGGTGCTGATCATCATGGGTATCAAGCAGCGAGTCAATCATTTCTCTCCCTCTGTTCTTCTCGTTCCCTGCGAATTCATCTAGTTCCACTCAATTTAGCGCTCATTTTCTGACAACATACGTCGTTCCTAATGGAGCAATCTAGTGTTCCTTGTTCATTACATATTGCAGTGAGTAGCAATTGTGCGGGTTCATTCTCAAAGACTACAAGGTTCAACAAAATAGAAATGTCCAGTGTGTTGGACGGTAGTTGGTGGCTTAGACATTATGCTATTTGCCGGAGTGGGAAGAGCTACTTGGAAACCTTAAGCCGTACGCGTTTGATGAAGCAGGGAGCACCTGCTCCAGCCTGCATATCATGCCGTGCAGAAGTTGCGATAACCTCAGATGCACGAGGAGTCTCTCGAAACTTTAGCATCTGTGCGTGCCAACGGCAAGCCAATGGCATACACTGGAGTTTATGAGTTTTCTATAATGGACCTCCTCAAGCCCAACAGGAAGCAGACCATTACTAAATGCAATCATCAACGTCTTCGTTTCAAGTAAGTGTCCGCTTTGTGCAACATCCTCCTTTTCGTTTATTTGCTGTTCACAGATTTGGTGTTCCTCGGCAACACGAGGCCAGGAAGAGACAGAGACATACTCTTTGTCGATCGCTTGGCAGTCCTCAGCGGACCAACATTATGTAGTTGCGTCACCATACGCTTATGGAAGCCGTCAATGACGTAGATTTCTTGAGCATTTGAACCGCCAAAGAAGAAAAACAAATAATTCTCAAATCCCGCTCGTCGACACTCACACCTTGTAGAAAGAAAGTCAGCGAAGCGCAAATCTAATCTTTGTCACCCGCAATCCCGCGCACTGCCCGACGGTACACTCCCTCCGGCTTTGCGCTATCCTGGAACAACGGCGAGCAATTGGATAGCCTTAGCCGAAGAGCAGTGCAAAAAGTAGAATAGATAGAACATTGTGCACTATGTCGACAGCATATAGTTTCGGAAATGGGGTACCTGATCACGCTCGTACGCAACTTTGGCCTCCCTGAACCCCACGGCCATCGTGCCGTCGGGATCGGCGATGATCCGCGCCAACCCCGTCATGAAGTCGCGCTTTTGAACGAATGCAAGGCCCAGCACCCCACCCCAGCCTTGCCTGGCGACGTCATGCAGTGCACCATCGCAGCACCGTTGAAGAAGAAGGCGGATGCGTGTGGGGGCCTGAAATGGACTTTGTATTCGTTGAGCCAGAAGCTCAACAGCTCGTCTGTTTCGATGTGCTCTGCGGAATCACAATCACAATTGAAAATTCTTTCAAAAACCGACAAAATTTTCGAAGAAGGTGAATCAAGAAGGCGGATAAGGAGAGACTCAGACATTGAACTTAAGCGGAATTCGAGGAGGAGTGCAGGCTGCCGCTCACCAGGATGCAGCCACAGAAGAAACCCAAACCCATAATCCGTGGGATCGTCGTGGGGAGCACAGTTATAATCCCGGGTGATGGCGAATGCCGTGAACGGCGTGCCCGCGAACCCACCCTCGCCTTTCGGCAAACCCTCCACCTCCAGATTCTTCCAAAGTCTTGCCATCTGCGATGGAAATGCCACGCTCAGAAAATGAGCGACGTCCCCGACAAACCGCTCGGACTTCGCATACAAACTTTTCTTATCGTGCTTGAACCTGAATCATGAGCCAGGTAACATACGCTGAGCCGTAACACCAAGAGGACGACAGTCTAAAAACAAAGTTCTCTTTATATCCTTAGAATGAATTGCGCACGATCATGGGCAGGACGTTTCTTACCACCTGGTGTGGCCACGGTTGTACATGCCGTACATGACCATCCTTGTACCTCGTTTCTTTGTCGCCCGCTGAATTTCGTGGCCTCTAGACTCCAAGTGGGACGCAACATCATACAATCTTGAAGTAAACACGTCGGGGACAACCCGATGCCTCATCAATCCAACGCAGCTCCCAGCAGATTCGTTCAGCTGCAAAGGTCCCTCGACAATTCTGAAGCTTCCCTTGTCCATGTCGAAGTCATAGGCATCGGACTCGTAAAACTTCTTCCGCCGGAAAGCCTTGAGTACATGGAGTTGGGGTACGCCTTCGGCAGGAAGCGTGTGATGATTCACGAAGTGCCTTTCCAACTTTGCAAAGCTGCAGCTCAGCAGCACATCACAGTGATGACAAACGAAAGCCCGACCCACAGGCGCCCAGCCAATATTCCACCAATCCAGCATCTCCACCTTGCACAACAACTCGACGAACCTCTTGTGACCACTGCTGCGGTTGTGGCGCTCGATATTGTCGGGGCAGTTCGGCACATTCTTCCGACATGGCACGCAGAGAACCTTGGTACCGCGGGACGGCACAGCAACACCTCCCATGCGGTCAGGTTCTAGCACACCACTGCGACCGTCCAGGACATTCACGGAAGCAACATCGGGCTTCCACTTCAAGCGAATGACCGGCGCTTCGTGGACACCTCCCTCAACATTGCTCCCCAAGTGGTGGTCAGCGTAATGCTTCTCAATCTTCTCAAAGCTGCAGCTGAGCGGCACATTGCATGCGTAGCAAAAAAATGCCCGTCCATGGGGGGCCCATCCAACGTTCCATTGCTCCAGCAACCCCTCATTTGATGACAACTCCGCGTACCTCATGTGGCTGGGGCTGCTCCTGTGGAGTTGAAGGCTCTCCTAACAGTTCCGCGCATCTTTGCGGCAAGGCTCGCAACGAATCCATTCCACTGAGCGCGATTTCCTCTTCCCACCCATGATTCCAAGAGGATGCAACCGGTCCAATGTCTGCACAAACGCACGGCACACATGAGATTTGAGGTTATCCACAGCTGCGGCAACACAAGAATACGCACAACAGAAATGTCACATCCGAAGCGATGCTGCTCCAGACACTCCCCATCAGCTTGCTACTTCATCTCGACTTGGAGGTGTCCGCGTTTCGACCGGAAGTCCATCCTCACCATTGCAAGGCTGGGTGCACATTGCACGCAGCATGACAAATTGGAGATCATGGGCTTGCGGAAGAAAGCGCATGGTCAGTATATTCCCTGACGATCCTAAATTCCATCATTGCGCAAATGGGAGTAGGCTCGCAGCTGCGCAAACAGAAATTCAGGTTGTAGGAGAAAACGAACACCGTCCATGTATATTGCGGAGCCCACGGCAGAGATGATGGAACACCACGTCCGCAAGACATGGCTCCTGGCAACGATGTTGTTTCCAACACAATGATAGGGACAAAGTCACAGTAACGAAGCCCGTGCCTTTGGGATGCGGTGAACCAGTCCCCCCACAGCTCCGATGCCTACAAACAAAGCTGCGCCGATCGTCTTCTCACCGGGTTCCTCACCTGCGCCAACCGTGCGCGTTCTGCAAGCAAAGAAAAAACACAAGGGATTGACAAAACGTGCATAAAAGAACAAGTAATATTCATCTGTTAAAAAAGCACATGATTTTGTAAACATAATGACAACATCAAAGTGGCAGAGGACGTCGACATATTCAAGGTGAGAGCATACCTTTAGCTGCTTAGGGTTCCTCGCGATGGATGACGAGCGGGAAGAGCAGGGAGCGGGGCAATACGATGCGAGGCGGGTTCAGAGCGGAGCATTCTTGGATTGGATGAGAGCGTCTGCGAGCGGGAAGACGGTGTGGGGAGCGAAAAGTGTGGATAGTGCACAGCCGTGCCTGCGTGCGTAGCTCGTGCGGAGTCGGACAGATGCAGGGACGAGGGACGAGGGACGAGGCTCAGCTGTAAGGTGGCGGCGGGAATGTTGTTCCTCATTAGCGTGGCAGCAGGGAAGTTTGGCGGCAGAGCGCCAGCTGGTGTCGTGGAATTTGAGTTTGAGGTAAAAGAGCACCAAATAGTTGACCTCCAGACCCCGGTACTGAGCGCACTTGTAGTTGATTTGATCTAGTTTATATAATTGGGATTAGGGCATGCATCAATCCTGACCGCCCGATTGGGAAGAGCGAGTCTGAACCATTTTTAATCCACATGGCTTGAATTAACCCCTAAAAGCCCATTGTCCCTTCGGGGGACAAATGCGATTTCGGGCAGGTACCTACGGGCTGAATTTCTGTCCTGATTTTTTGAAAATTTTATTAAAGATAGAAAAACTGATGAGCTTCGTGGGAATATAATTTTTATTTCAATTGGTGCCCGGGAACAAAAGTTATGACCAAATAAGCTGAAAACAGGGGACGGGGGGCAGTCTGGGCAGCAAAAAAAATTTTGCAAAAGTTTGAATTTTTTTTTTTCAATTTTTTTCCCTCATAGATTATATTTTTGTCTATCTTGAAAGCTTTGATTCATTCCATTTGGATTTGTTATGAGAAAGTTATGAACAATCTTAGTTTTCGGGCACTTAGAGCATCTTCCTGAAAAAAATAACTTGTATGATTCATTTCTGAATGCAATTTTTACAATTTTTCAAAAAAAAAAGTTCCACGTGGTCTAGTTTTTTTGCTAGAACAATCTCACCATTGGGATTAGTGAATTTTAATTTCATATAAAAGATATAAATATTTTAGATTTTCCTTCTATCTCGTACCTACTTCTATTTAACAATTTTTTAAGGTATGAATATTAAGTTTTTTTGAAGTTTTTCTTTTTTTTCTGGATTCTCAACTTAGTTTTCCATTATAAAGATTAAAAGCTCAAAACACTGTAGTGCAAAAATTTTAAGTTAAAAATGTTCAAAGTCAAAAAAACTAGTCTCGCAATGTGCTGAAAAACTTGTTTTTTACACTTTAAAAGCAGAGATCTTGCAATCCATGCGGTCAAAAATTCTGAAATTTTTTCCACACAATCTCATACTAGTTAGGTGTAAGATCCTACGGTTAGATGTGTAAAAAAAAACAATTTTCAAAATTTTTTACTCTTTGCTATAGAAATGGCAGTTTTCAGTGTTTTGGGGCAGAAAAAAGACCTAGGGCCTTTAGGGGTTAAACTCATTGGAACTGTTAGTTTTTCATACCTCAGATTCCAGGAAGTCGTTTAGAATTTTCTGTTGTGTATTTTCTGCTACAAGACTACATATCTCTGTCTCACTTTCCTCTTGTCTTGATTGCTCATTAGCACTTGTTGTTCTCATTAAATCAATATCCTCCAGTGGCACTTTTCCAGCCAAATCTTGTGCCTCCTGATAAAGACAATAGGGTAAGAGAGTATTAGGCTTTAACTTGAGGACTACATTTCTTGCATCATTGATAAGCATACGCATTCAGCTGCCAAAGTCTTGCATCTCTTATTGTAAGAGTAGAACTCTTTTGGGGGAAAAGAAAAAATAATGAAATGGAATTCTACTAGGAAATAAAACTTTAAGGACTAACACCTATAGAATGATTTTCCCTTGAAATACAAAACTTTTGAACAAGGTTTTTCTTTAAGCCTTAGAAGACCATTTGTCACCTTTGAGGACAATATGGATCTCACTCAAATTCTATGGTCTTCATTCAAAGTGTGTTTTTTAGGTCTTCTCTTTAGAAGATGTGTACTTCTAAAGAAGCCTAAAGGATACATAATTATAATATAAATGAGTGCTTAGAAGAAAAATTATGGCACAATAAACAAAAGAGAAGGTTTGTGAGTACTATAGAAAAAGTCACAAAAAGCCAAGATAAATTTAAAAAATAGTTCTTTTTGTCAAAGATTATATATTTGTCTAGATATTATCTTTGATTCATTGTATATCAATTTGTGGCATTAATCATTGTATAATGAAAAAGTTGTAGACAATCTTAGTTTTTTAGGAACTCTAAAAAATCTCATTTAAAGAATAACTTATTGAATTTATATACATGTAGAAAACTTTGAATCAATTGTTTTGATTTATGAAATGAAAGTTATGAGCAATTTTAGTTTGTAAGTAGTTATGAATTCTCTACTTTTAGATAAATTTTAGAGTCTTTTATTGAACTTGTTTTCAATATTATTTGAACAAAAATAAATTGTAGGATGTAGTTTATAGAATACAACATTACAACCATTTGAATTCTTGTTTTCTTAATTCTATATATAAATTACCAACAACTTAATTAGGATTTTGAATCATTTTTTGCTTTTTTTTATTTACTATTATTTTCCTACATGTTGCACCATTCCTTATGATCTCAATTTTTTTAAAGCATGTAGCCAATTTCTTTTATTTTTTTTCTCAAATTTGTCCTCATGAATGTATTCAAAGCATAGAAACCATTTTTGTTTATTTTTCTTACCAATGTGACCTTGTGAGGTGCAACTACCAACTTTTTCATAAGGACAAGAAAACAATTTTTGTATGTTCAAATGCTAATATCTTGTAGTCTACATGGCAAAAACATCTGAAAATTTCCTCAAAATTTCAGAAATTAGTACTTTTATTAGAAGTGGTAGTTTTGAAGTGTTTCTAGTAACAACATAGTTTGATACATTTAGGGATTCAATTATAAGTCCCAACCTTTTAAAAAAAAACGCAATTACACAACGTTGAATACCACACTCTTTATTACTAAAAAATAATTTTCTAACTTCCAACTATTTAAAGTACAATGGCCTATCCATTAAAAATCTCTACAATAATCTCAAAGCCTAATGTCATAATATCACCTCAATCTCATGTATCAAGTTCGAGTAATTTGGTTTTAAATGTTCAAAATGTGATTTCTACTGTAGAATTTGACTTCACAATTCTAGAATGTTGGAAGCCGTTTTAGTGGTGTTTGCATGACAATGCAACAATTTTTACAAAGTTTTGGAGCATTTTCCATCCAATCCTTTCTTGTTGACCTTTTATAGTGGGTTCTAAAGACAATCTAGTCAAGTTTACAGTTCTGTCAATATTTGACTTTACATATCTGCTAAGATTTTAAAGAATGGATAGCAAAATTTGTTGATTAGTGCATTTTGAATTCTATAGCTCCTTATTTTAACCTCTACAGACCATTGTTTATTGAAGATACAAATGGGATTTTGGACAAGTACCAACAAGCTAAAATTTAGTCATTACCCTTTGAAATTTATTACAAAGATTAAAAAAAATAAAGAACTACATGAAAAATTAATTTTTCCTTATTTGGTGCTTGCAAAAAAAGACCATAACCAAATAAGTTTAACTATGAAAATTAAGTTTTCTTTCAAAATTTATTTTCCCTAGAGTCTCAATTCAATTTCCTAGTGGAAAGACGAAAAGCTCAAAATTTTGCATTGTTTAAGAATTGGTTGAGAGGGTTCTTTAAAAAGACTCTCGACTCTAAAATAAACTTTGGAGTCCTTTATTGAAGTCAATTTTCAATACTAAAAAAAAAAAAAATTGGATATAGGTTGTCTATTGCAACATTACAACCATTGGGATTGTCATTTTTCTATTATATAAATAAATGATCAACAATTAAATAGTTTAAATCCTTCTCAAGTTATTTCTACTTGTTGTTTTTTCCAAATGATCTCAAAATTTTCAAGGAAGAATGAAACAATTTGGCCTTGAAAATGTATCCAAAGAGTAATAACCATTCTCAAAAACATTTCATTCTGATTTGTCCTTGTGAAGGGCAGATTCCTAGTTTTTGCAAAGACAAAAAATTCCTTGTGAAATGAAATGTTAATATCTTGCAATCTACATGGGAATTTTTAAAAAAAATTTATCCATATCTTTTCAAACAAATATGCTACAAGATCCCATAGTTACATTTAAATTGCCTTGTGAAGTATTTTCACTGCTATGGCAAAAGAAACCCAAAGCATTGGGTTGGTAGGGACTATTTGTCAGGGACGGGCTCTAGACAAGAACATGAGTACTTCAAGAACTTCAACAAAGTGCTAAACAAAGATGAACTTGTAACCACAATGTATATTTACAAGAACTAGGAGTACATGGATTTGAAGTGGTGAAGACAAAGACTTTAGGGTTTGAAGACTATAGAACTAGGCAATGCTCTGTCTTTGTCAAGAGTGAGAAACCTCTCAATCTTGACTCCTATTCATATCCAAAAGTTTGCCTACTCATTTAGGCTCTTGCAAGCTTGCAAAACCTTTCTTTCTGGCATTTCAGCCATGATGGTCTCCAAACTCCAAGTCAATCTACTTGCACTTTGCAAGGTCCAGAAACAAAACAAAACCATAGATTTTGGAGGCAGATCCAACATGAAACATATTGCAAGGCACATCAACTATAAGTTTGTCTACTCATTTAGGTTCTTGCAAGCTTGTAATACCATCTTTTTTGCATTTAAGTCATGAAGGTCTCCAAACTTCAAGTCAATTGACCAACATTTTTTGAAGCCAAAAAACAAAACCAAAGCATTGATTTTGGAGGCGAACCCCTCACGAAACATGTTGCAAGGCACGTCAACTACCAGTTTGTCTACTCATTTAGGCTCTTCTATACTTGCAACACCCTTCTTTTTTGCATTTAAGCCATCAAGGTCTCTAAATTTCAAGTCAATTAATCTCATTTTGCAAGGCCCTAAAACCAATCCAATTCATAGATTTTAAAGGTGGTCCCCACATTAAACATATTGCGAGGCATGTCAGCTACTAGTCTGTCTACTTATTTGGGCTCTTGTAAGCTTGCAACTCCCTTCTTTTGCGCATTTTGGCCATGAATGTCTCCAAGTTTCTAGTCATTCTACTTGCATTTTGCAAGACCCAAAAACAAAACCAAGCCATAGATTTTGGAGGTGGATCCTACATAAAATGTGTTGCAAGGCGTGCCAATTACTTGTTTGTGTGCTCTTTGGGGCTCTTGCAAGCCTCAATCTTTGGGGTGTGCATTATTTTGCGTGTGCGAAGATATTCATGTACTTTTGTTGGATCTGTATATCAGTGGAATGGAATGAATTTGCTAAGCAATTTCTGCATCTCGAAAGTGCTTGTCGAAGCACAATTGTATCCCTAAACCTCACTGGCCTTATGATCAAGCACTACGGCAATGCCTGCTTGCCGTAACTTAATTAGCTGCATGATGTGAGTTCCACACCCAATGGCCATACTTACAAGCTCCGACCTAAGTTATTCCACTTGTGCGCAATACATTATATTGACGCAAATTGAAGATGGAGTATCCAAGGCTCCAAAAATTTTATTCATGTAGGAATAAGAATAAGACAAGTGACAGTGGATTGAGCTTCATGTCTCAAAGATAGGTGTCATTAGTGTAAGTTAGCTTGATCTCCAGAAGTCGAGGAAAGACTTAAGAGTCCCTTCTTTGATAGCTTGCAATGAATCTTGAGATGCTCTTAACTTACTTAACTCCACGATTTGTTCCCTAAGCCATTTGATAAATTAGAATTGGAGCCAAGTGCTCACAAAAGCCTTAATTTCTTTTGGAGAGTGTTTCTTGGCCTAAATGAACATTATTAGTCCATGATTTATTTAATGTGTGCTCATTTGATAAAATAGAATTAGACCCATTTCAACTTAAGAGCACATTTGTTCAATGAGTGTCCATTTGGTAGAATAGAAATGGACCCAATTTAATTTGGAAGGACATTTTTTATTTCATTTTCAATTTCATAATATGCATTTGTTTTTTTATCAAAATTCAATTGCATAAGTGCCCATATTATAAATTAGAATTTGACCTATTTCTACTTAGTAACACATTTTACTATTTGCTTTTATTTCATAAAACACATGAATATTAATTGTCCATGATTTGTTCAATGAGTGTCCATTTGATAAAATAAGATTGGATCCATTCAACATAGGAGTGTTTTTGTTCTATTAGTTTTTCTTCCATGATACACAAAACCATTGTTGGTCCATGATTTGATTATAAAGTGACTACAAGATAAAATAGAATTGGACCCATTTCAACTTAGGAGTATATTTATGTATTCATTTTTATTTCATATTATGCACAAACATTATTGAATCATGATTTATTTGATAAGTGCCTATTTAATAAAATAGAATTGGACCCACTTCTACTTAAAAGTACATTTTTCTACTTGTTTTTATTCCATGATATGAATGATTTTTATTTGTCTATAATTTTTTTCATGAGTGAAAAACCCATTTGGTTAAATAGAATTGGACCCATTTCAACTTAAAAGATCATTTCAACTTAAAATATTTGTTTTAATTCCTTGATATGCATGAGTATTATTGATCCATTATTTGTTTCAAAAGCGTCCATTTCATAAAATAGAATTGGACTGATTTCAACTTAATTTTATATTTTTATTTATTTATTTATTTGAGGTTATGCATAGTTCATAGTATTGGTCCTTTCTTTGTTCAACATGTGCCATTTAATAAAGAAAAATTGGATCCTTTTCAATTTATAAGTACATCTTTTTATTTTTGTTTTTTTCCATGATATGCATGAGCACTACTAGTCTATGATTCAAATAATATGTATTGATTCAATAGGATATAATTGGACCCAATTCAATTCAGGAGTACTTCTTTCAATTTTATTTTATTTAATTCCATAATATGAATGAACACTATTTTTTAGGTGAAATGTAGTGTGCTTTGAAGGTCTACAAGTTTCTTTGTACAAGATTTCGAACTTTTAACTTTAATTTGGAATGAAATTTGCAAGTAGAAACCATTTTGCATTCAATTTTCTAAAAGTGAATCTTAACATGGCATTTAACTTCTAAAAGACTATTGTTCCAATGAGGAACAAAATGGATTTTGGGCAGGTTCCTATGACCTCATTTTTTATTGAAACTTTGTAATACTTTTGCATAAGATACAAAAACTTATTAACTATGTGGTCATATAATTTAGCTATGCAGTGCCAAAGAAAAAAGTTATGCCATCTTAACTTTAATTTACATATTACCGAGTAGAAAAGGAAATCCACAAAAACTTGAAATTAAGTTTTTAATTTTTTCTTCTTAAAAATCTCGTTTGTGTCTACATCTAAAGTTTTGATGATTCATTCCATTTAGCTTAGTGATGTGAAAGTTATGAACAATCTTGTTTCTTAGGCAATTTGAGTATCTTTTAGAAAAAATAACTTGAAGGATTCATTTTTTAATGCAATTTTATTATTTTTCAAAAAACTTGTTGGACAAGGTTTAGTTTGTTTGTCAAAACAATCTCACTATTGGATTTATTGTGTTTTAATCTTATCTTATAGCTATTAATGATTTTGTAATTCTTTCAAACTTGAACTTACTTCTACTTAAAAAAATATTAAAGAATGAAAATCAAGTGTTTTTTATTTTTCATTTTTTTTTATTTTCCTAAATTCTCAACTCAATTTTCAAACACAAGAAATTCTTAATTCAATGTCTATAGTTCAAGAATTCTTCACAAATGGTAGTCAAAGTCATCTGAAATTGCAATCTACTGATTAAAAAAACTTGTTTTTCCAACTTTGAATGCAGATATCTTCCAATCTATAATGTCAAACTTAATGAAATTTTTACTACATGATCTCAAACTAGTAAAGTACAAGATCCTATAGTTAGATTTTTGAAAGAGTGTTTTTGTTATTTTCTTGAATGAATGTTGCAGAAATAGTAGTTTTGGATGGTTTTTGAGAGAAAAAATGGCTTTGGTCCTTCAAGGATTAATAATAATGCCTAATTTCAAAGCTTGCAAATTTCTATAGTACTGTAGAGAAGAATTTCAATTTTGTATTGATTGGCAAGGTTATTGTAGATCATTTATAATGAGTAGAATTTTTTTAGTTTTTTAGACTTTTGGGCCTTTGTAGGTAGAGGTCATTATAGAGATTTTGCAAGGAAGAGACTCAATTTGCTTCTTTAGATAACTTTTTAAGGATTGGGATATGTTATAATATAAGCAACATACTTGCCTAAAATATGTTTTCAATATTTTTTTAAAGCTTTTTTTGATTTTTTACATAATCTAATTACACTTAATAGTGTTTTCTTTTTCTTTCTATTATTAAGTCAATGATTAATTTTTTTTGTAGAAAACACAAATGAAACATAATTATGTTTTTACAATATTAAAATACTACACGAAGGTCAATGTTTGGGTCTTTTTTAATCTTACAAGCTATCTTTGACTTTCAATTCTACTCTTGAATCCATTTTTCACCTTTCGAGTCTGTTTTTTTCTCCTCTATTTTGAGACTCCAAATAGAAATTATATAGATATTTATAACCTTTTAGTCCAAATGTATTTTGATTGCAACTGGATATCTTCCCCATTCCATTGATTAAAAATGACCTACCCTTTTTACCTTCCTTGAACATTGACTAGGGCACTGCACACGCCTGCTCTTTCAAAGCCACTTATCTCCATGCCTTTCCTTGTAGACTTCCTATAGGAATTGCACTCTCTACCATGCCAATTGCACTCCATCCCCTCATTAGGTAGTTTTGTTCTTCCATAGAAAGAAGATGTGTACAAGGTCACATTTCTAGGGCGGCATCCCACTAGCAGGACCACTGCTACCACCATTGGGGTTGGCGGCTTCTCCCATTTCTTTTCCTTTTTTGTTTCTTGCAAGGAAGGCTCACTAGTCCGCACCTCGTATCCTTCACTCCCTAAAGCCACTAATAAAGTCTACTAGCTTCCCTAAGGCTATTGCAGTAGTTTGGATCCTCCATCCCTCCAGTATAGATCAAGACAGGATAGGAGGAAAGAGGACCCAAGACCTACTGTAGACCCCTCTTTGGGAAGGACAACTAATACACAACTTATGTACCTCACCTAAGCAGAATAGGGCAGGGCATTGTAGCTCACTTTTGGGAAGGTTCAAGTTTCCTATCATACAAGTTTGGGCTGGTTGCCCACTCACTCCACAAATATCAATTGGAGTCTAGGGCTCAATAGTAATAATAATAATAATAATAATAATAATAATAATAATAATAATAATAATAATAATAATAATAATAATAAGGAGGTTATCTTGTCCTAGAAGCATAACTACTTTGCGAGTGGGCTCCCAAATAAGTTATCACCTATTTGTTGTTTCTTTCCCTGCTATGCAATGGATTCCATTTTTTTTTAAAAGGGCTTAATGCAAGTTTAATTGTCGGGTCTTGGACATTACTCATAATTTAAGTTATTAGAGAATTGCTCAAATAAAGTTGTTGTTGAGTTTTTTTTGTTTTTTCATCATTCAAATGAAACAAAATACCATTGCAAAGGGAATATTCATTTCTACATCCTAATTGATAAGTACTTGATAGTGAAATAATTGCAAGTTATCATTTACTATTCAAATGATTAGACATGCTAGTATATTGCATAGTAATAATATTAGAATAGCTTGCACCAATTGTTTTTGCGGTTAGATGCACCTACAATGTCTTATCAAATGATGTTTATTAATTAGAAAGTTTAGTAAACATGATTATGAAATTCAATAGTGTGAAGGATGTCACATAATTAGACATGTTACTCAAATAACTAGACGTTCTAGAATATTGCATAGTAACTTAATAACACTAACATGGTGTTCTAGTTTCAAACACATACAAATAATATTGTAAAGTGTACTAAAACATGACATTGCAATTTACAATATTATAGATAAAAATCAATAGCTCATATGGTTTGTACTATTTTCATCCTATTCCAAGTAGGATGACTTTCACCCAATTTTCATTCATTTCCATTTGATAATTTTGAGTTGGACCTATGATAATTTCAAAAACTCATGAAAATTTCAAAATTTTACAAAAACTAAATTTTTTTATAAATTACTAGAAGGCAGGTAAGTTTATTTTTGATCCATGCATTTTTAATGGCAAAAGAGAGAATTTCAAGTAGAAATGCTTGAAGTTTAATTGCATATTCATAAGCCATGACAATTTAGGATTAACTATGAAAAAAGAGATTTATCACTAGGTTTGTCATTTGATTTTGGACCAATTTGTGCATTCTTTATCTTTACATTCACCCTAAAAGTCATCCATCATTCACTTTGTGTCCTCAAGGTCCTTATTCAATTAATGTTGAAAAGGCAAACCAAAATCAATATCCAAATCAACTCATGTAGACAATTATTGGATTTTACATGAGACCTTGATTCTAAAATGAACACTTGAAGTTAAATAAATCAACTGCATGCTATTTGGTAGTAAGACTTTTAAGTTTTTGCTGTTCTTTTTCAATTTGCACAATCATTCAAATTGACAAAAATCTATAAATTTTTATTCAACCTATCCAACAATATAGAGAAAATCTAATTTTGATTCTACTTTGAAGTTTTGATTATTTTTTTCAAAAATATATTTGACCCATTTGATAATGTATAGAACACTTATTAAGATCTATTACTAAGATAGCCACCCCAAAATGATCCAATTTTTGAACCAATGGGTGCATTCTTCATTGTTATAGTAACATTGAAATCATCCACAAAGTAACCGCTTTTAGGCCTCAACATCCTTATTGAGTTGAGAACGCATTATACCATTAAAAAACCATTATTCTTTTAGAAAGACAATCATTTTTATCATTGAAAAATTGCACTACAATTAACAATTATTGTAGACCATTCTATCTATACCATCCAAAAACATAGGTTATCAAATGTTCTTTTCAAATCTTTTTTTTTCATTGTCATTTTGATTTGGCAAGTGTGTGAAGAATGTAACCACATCCAAAAATCCACAACCATCTACGCATCTTCCAATTCTTGACCATTTAGTGATCTGGAGCATTCATCCACATTACCTTAAGGTTAGACTATATGTTTTGTTTTAATTTCTTTTCTTGTTATGGTGAGATCTTCTAGACCATACATCCTCTGGTTGAGTTCTCGGTACCATCAAAACATCCTTAGCAAAGAGGGGTGCATGGGTTTTGTTTTGTGATGTTTAGACCTGTACTAACTTATTGTGTGAAAGTTATGCACCCTGTTAAAGTTGTCTCTATACCTATTATCATCAAGTGTGATACTAGGCTCCATATATCTAGAACATTTAAAGAACAAACCTAAGGTTTTAGTAAGTGATTTCCAACTTAAAGCTTTGATTACAAGACACATAGAGAAACAAGTGTAGAAGATTAGAGTTGAAAAAATAATGTAGAAACATCAAGGATACATATGCAACATTTCAAGGCTCTAGTCCAAGTACTCAAAATAATGTAGATGGATTCCTAGTCCTAGGATTTAGGATTTAGGGTCTATGGATTTAGGATTATGGATTTAGAGTTACATACTTTACCTTGGTATACCACTAAATCCAATGTACCGTGGTGTACCATTGCCAAAATTTGTAGTCTGTGGTATACCAATGTGTTGGTGTATCCCAATGCACCTCGGTACATTGTTGAATCTTGGTTCACAATAGCTTTGGTCAACCACGCACTACCCTCATGTCTAGCAACCTTGGAGTGCAAGGGTATCACCTTCTACCTTTGTCTTGGTATCCCATGGTGTAATGAGTGTATCCCTACCTTGGTTTTCCACCCGTGAACCCCTTCCAACCTTGCCACAGGGTATTGAGTATGGTGGTTCATAGCGCACTACTTAAAACCTTCCTAGGAAAAATGTGTCGTAGAGTACTAACTTTGCTAAGGTGTGCCAAGATTGTACAAGGGATGTACCAGGGATGCACCTTTTTCAATTTCATCACGGTGAGCCATGGTGTATCTATGCTGGTGTGCCAAGAATTAACCAACCATAGTGTACTACGAAGTGCCAAGTGCCCCCTCCAACCTTACCATGCTGTACCATATTCACACTGTATGGCAATCCAATCACTCTTTACCTCCAAGCAAAGGTATAAAGCCCTATTGGATGCCTTCAAAGCTAATCATAAGCTATACACTTAAATTGGTTGGCAAACTAGATTTCAAATTTTGACCATCTATGGGCTCAACTCCTCATCCTCTCCCTTTCTAAATTTTTCATAGACTTTTTGTAATGGAAAACTTCCACTCACTAAACAAGCAATAGGATCTCTTCTTGGGCCCAAGGAATCTCCAAGGAACGTTGAGAAGAAAGTTCTATGTCCTTGTTTAAATACAAGGTTCTATAACTATGTCCTCTTTAATATGGGTCCTAGCTTGAGGCACATAATTATAGAATCCTTTAATTTCCACCAACCTTCAAATCATCAAAAATGATGGAGCTAACAACATTTGAAAATTTTACTCAAATACAATACTTCTTTATGGATTTTGAGTGCTTAGATGATAATGCCTAAGCTAAAGATTTTGTACACTTAGATCTAAAGGATAGCTTATTGATTTTAGATTGCATATATTACCACTCCAAAGACAAAATATTGGTAATTTCTTGTAGGAGAGTTTTTTGAGTTTATTAGTGGGATAGAGACAACGTTATTTGCCCTTGAAATGTCAAATTTGCAACACTACTGGAAAGTGGTTGACAAATGGTCAAAGAAGCCTATATCTAAGTGAAATAGTGGGTGATTTTCATCCAAAATTGTTTTAAGATTATTCTTTGCATATGTATATATATATTACATGGTTGTAGAAAGCCTCTCTTTGAAAAACTATAAAATTTTCTAAAGAAAGAATGTTAAATTCATTGATCACAAAAGATGCCTTTTGGCACAATGCCTCTTTTTTTGAAAAAGACTTGTGTTTCCTTTTTAAAATACAAAGGAAACATGAGTCTTTTTAGGATTCAAATGATCTTTTCTGAATTTTAGCTCAACCAATGAAATAAAGCTTATTAAGTCTACTTTCTACTTCAATTTTAAAATTTTAAAATTCTTGGAATTGTGTACTTGAACTTAGGACCTTGGGAGGTGCACTTAGTGCATTTTAAAAACCACTCATGGCATAATATGGGAAGCATTTTATTACTTCAAGATAAAATTCATAATAAACCCACAAATAATTTAGGGATTCATTCAAGAAGAATATTCATTATAAATAATCTAAATAAGCTAAAAATATACAACATTCAAACAATCACATGCAATAAAGGGGCTAAGGAATTAGAATCAATGAAGTGTTTTTAGTATACCATGTTCTAGATAGCTGCAATTTGGATGTTAGATGAAAAATCAAGTTATATTCCATGATTCTTATATTTTGGTGTGTGTTACTTTGGTTGTTGTTTGTTTATCCATGCTCTCATATTTCATTTTCATTGTGTTTTAGTTTATTATTTCCTTTGATTTTTGAAGTATAGGTTTCATTCTTCTTTTGTTCTGTTTCCAAAGTTAGATCACTATCACAAGATTTGTTTTGTTTTGCTTGCAAAGATAGATTGTTGTTACAAAACTAACCCAATACTAAAATTGAAAATGATTCTTGCTCCTTGAAAGGATTTTCTTGTACTTTTTTTGTAACCATTGCTTTCACTTTTTTTTGGTGTGTATTTTTTTTATTTGTAAGTAATAATCTCTATTAAAAAATAGTTTAACATGTACTTTAATCATATGTTTAACTAATTATGAAATATTTAAAGTCCAAAATTAATATATGCATCTATCAAAAATTGATCAAAATGTACCAACAAGGTATATTTTAGATCCAAAAAGTACAAATATATTGGCTATTGGTCAATACATAAAATTGTTCATAATTTGTAAGTAACTTCATAAATATTTAATTGATGTTATTATAAGTAATCAAAGAATACTATAAAATAGTCTTTTTTTTCAATATAAGTAGTTATAGGGAGGATTTTATTCTAACCTTGGAGGTAAATAGGTCCCTCAAAACACCCCATTGGAGCATGTGGTGCACAAAATGTTCTAAGAATGTCCCTCAAGCTTTGGATCTCTTACCACATTCTATTAAGTTTTTAATTATAGAATGATGTGGAAATTTGGTTTATACAATGATGTTTCAAACCATAATATAAACCAATGTAGAGATTTTTAGATTTTTTAACATTATTTTGATATGAATTTTCTTTTTTCTATCTTCAAAAATTCACAATTATTTTAAATTGTTACAAAAGAAAATTTTTAAACTTTTTAAACTGCGTACACAACATTTAAGATCATCTCTAAAAGTTTACAAGAAAAAAAATTCCATTCATTCTCAATGGAAAAATGAAACCTTCTAGGATAGAAGACTTTGATGTTCTAACCACTTGGCCATAAGCTCAAGTATTTCAAGGTTAACCTTCGAAGGGCTCTAAGAATCAAAAGTATCTAATGGATGGTTTTACTATTAACTAGAGAAGTAAAGAATGCTCTTACTGGTTTAATAATAAAAGCATTTTGATGTCCAATTTGGTCATGGTGTTGAATGGATGACTCCACCTAAAACTAAAATTTTTTTTTTTCATCTAGTATCCTTTTGGGAAGTTGCTTTGAGTACATTTTCAATGAAATAAATACAATTTCCTTTATCATAGTAATATTGAATATTCTAAAGAAGAAGATGCCTAATCCTTAAAGTGTAGAAATAATCTATTTTGATATCATGGAAATCATTAGTTCAAAAAATCCAAAAGCTCTAGTTGTAGTCAAACTATTATAGTAGATCTCTTTTTACACCAAATTCCAATGATGAATAGTTGCACTTTTATCCTACATAGAAAGATTCTCTATCATCCATTGAATACAAAACATTTGCCTCAACATTTAAGGGCTAATCCACAAAAAGTGCATTAGTCCTCTATACATCCATGGTGAAAATTTCAAATTCTTCAAGAATATTTTGTATTGGATAAAAATTTTCTCCAACTATTTCTAAAGAAATTCACAATAGTTTCAAATTTCCTAAAAAGAATTTGAAATTTTATTACTCGCAATGCACTTATAATCTTCTCTTTGATAATAAAGATTTAATTCTTCTTATAAGGTAGACATACCTAATACCAACTGCTAACCTAATTCCACCAAAATGTAGGATCCTCATTCATTTCAGAATGAGAATCTATAATAATAATACATGCCTTAATTATGTCTTATTTGAAATCAAGGCATGTACTATTGTCATACATTTTAAGGTAGATCTACATTACATCTACCTTACATCTACCTTACATCTTGTGCAAAATGGCAGCAAACAGAGTCATGGACAATGCGGCTTGAAACCAAGTGCTCCCAGGCCCATCCTTCTAGGGTTAAAAAAACTATGGTTTTATTGCACTTGTTAAGCCCCACCTGCTTGTGTGAGCTCTTGTTGTCCTAACCAGCAGAAGGTAAGTTTCATGAATGAAATTAAAGCGTTATCTAATTGTATCTACAGAAAAGACGCATCCAAGTTGCTAAACAGCTGGCTGAGAATATACTTGGTTCAATGCAGCACCTTCTTTTGCCCAGCCTCTCCTTCCTTCTTCTGAAGATCCTGCAATTTGGGAAACACAGTCCCAAGAAGCTGCACCACAATTTGAGCATTGATGAATGGAACAATGCCCAACGACGCCACACCAGGCCGGCCAATACTTCCCCCCGAGAATGTGTCCAAGGTTCCCAACAGGCCGTTCAAGTCGAGGCTTCCTTGGAGGGCTGAGTGATTTACTTCCCAGAGAGGACAAATGTCCCAATTCTGGACATAACCAACCACCCCAGGAACAGCAGGAACTTCTCAGGCAGTGTTCCCTTGAAAAAATCGCCAAAATCCACACTCTTATCCTCCATAGCCGCTGCACACATCCAACCATAGCTCTTGTCGATTCAGCCCGAGCCGAGCTATTATCTAACACTGAAAGCTTTTAAGTAGAGGAAACTAAAACCAAGAGAAACCTGATACCATCTGCTACACAGAACCCTAATACCAACAGCTCATATACTCATAAACACAATGAGCCTTATTCGCAAGTGGTCAGAGTACGACTTCGATACAAGTCTGGTCACTATCTTCAAATGAAAATGAGATTTTCTACTATAACCTTCCATTCTCAAACTGCATTAGAAATTGAATGTATTGATAAAAATTTCATCTCAACATATTAAGCTTTTGCACGACAGTGATCTCTCCACAGCTAGATAGTGACCTCCCCCAAACCCTACTTGGTATATGTTAAAATTCTCAAATAGTATCCTCTACCTTCAGTCTCTTTCAAGAATCCCTAAAATCTAGCAGTGCACCTAAAATTCTATACGTCTGTGTCATGCCAATCGGAATTCTTTGCTATAATGCAATCAAGCAGTAAGAAACTAAAGAATTGTGAGCAAGAGAAGTGGACCTACTGCTCCTCTGGACGAACTCCCAGAACCGGACCTTGACATCATCAAAGCAGATTGAATGGCATTGCAAGTACATGCAGGAGCTCCATCCTTTTCGAGCTCCAGAGAATAAACCTCCAATCCCCTTCAGAGATTGACACTCTGTCTATGGTTAGAACAGTGCGGAACTGATGCAATACAATTCAATAGGGACAATGCACGGGAGAGAGAGCGCACTAGAAGTGTAGCAAAAGGCCATCTGTGGATCGGATGTAGGACAATATGCCAAGATATGCAGACAATGTGGAGTATACCAATTTGACATTCAAATGCAACATCTTCTATTAGAAGAATGTTACAATACTCAACCATCTCATCACAAGAAATTTTAGTTGAAGAATGGAACAACTACTTGCTGAAATGTACAAAGAGTAGGTCGTGACCCTTGGTAGTTGACTACAAAGTCCAAACACCAGTCTCTAGCAGTTTAAGGTCTATAACTTTCCCCTGCCTCACAAGATGAACATAAGAATCCGAACTTCAGTTTCATAATTCCACCTTTCACCGGACGATAGAAAAGAGTTAAGATCTCATAAAACAAACGTCAGTTGAGAGAGTATTTCTGTGACAAGCAATAAGCTCAGTAGTTACAGATATGATATGTCTTGAAGCATTTCACCTCAGGAAGGGAGATCATATTCTATACTGTAATATAATCTTGCCGCAAGACCAACTGTACTGAACAAACAACAATAGAATCCCGGCTGGAATCCTAAATGGACAACACATTAGTATATGTCAGCAAAAGGATACGCCCATTCTTAACCTCATAGGTACTTTAAAATTGCCAAGAACTGCAAAAGTAATCACCAGTAATATGGTTGCTTGATATTTTAACTAAGGAATCACACAGCAACGCAATCTGAAAAGTGGATGGTGCAATAAGCACTTCCTCTGCCCACATCAGTTTTGGTTCAAAACCTGCTAAAAAAACATTCAACAGTTCAAGACATGGAGAATCAAACTATGATAATATGTGAAATTAAAGGTGAAGTTTGACTTTCGATTTGTTAACGCCTTCCCAAACAACTCTGTGTTTATTATTAATGAAAACAATGGCTCATGCCCAAAAATGCCACACGGAGGCTTAAAACGATGAATCTCAAACCCAGTTGCTTAAGTAAGGATACAAGTTATGGAAGATGGACCTGCTCAAGCTCCCGTTCAAGCTCCCGTTCCGAAGAGAAAAAATGATTCAACGCTCAAGCAGGTCCCAAACACGTAGTGTCCCATCCTCATGTAGAGCAAATAACACAAATGAGCCATTCAACTGCCGTGTTACCAAACTCCTCGCGGAGCCGCATTTTTACCCCTGCTACCATAGAATAAAATACGTACAATCAGATTCAAGCTTTCGCTAAGAGATCCAGGAGAACGTGATCAACTGTTTAAGAATATACGCAGATATGAATGTGAGGTAGGAAAAACATCTCACCTGGAGACAAATCCCCACAATCCTCTTATTCCGGGATCAGCATCTCTCAATTCAAATGGAACTTCTGCCAAACGCCAATAACCAGCTTAATAGAAGACAAAGGTAGGCAATTGATCAAACAAGAAAAACAACCCTTCCAACCCGTTCAACCAGCTCAGAATAAAAAATAAAATTCCTTGCACGTAAAAATCACAAGTGTCTGCAAAGTTTGTAGTTCAACGTCACATCTTTGTATATCTACCTGAATTGGGACATCATGGAATGGACAAAGGACTTTTCATCCGTCTTGTTAACCGAAAAACTAAGTACGAAGTAGAAAATGATCAAATTTCAGCATAAACTCATCAGAACCCGTCAACTTCAGTTCAATTCTAATTGTCTCATGGCATCATCCACACACTCGATGTGGACAGTAGAGTAAGACCCTTACAGCTCAGTTTGACCCCGTTCTCAAGTTCAGACACACATCATATTACTTACAATGATCTACAAACCCTCACTTTAAAATTTAACAAGAAATTCACAGCGTAAAAAGAGAGTTAGGCTCTTGTACTCAAAGGGACCCCTCCGCAGGTTAATACTCATTTCACAATGAAAGCACATTCCTACATATTGGTTAAATGCTAAACGTGACGCAATTAGTGTCCTCTATTGTATTCAATACCAATTCGTTCTCCAAGTTTGTTCGAACAACAAAAACCTAAAGAACAAACACGAAGTCATCCGACTCAATCAATGCCTCCCAAGCAGTGCTACCAAACCCGGAGTCTCTTGATTTCATTGCATTATTTACAGTCTTAAACTGCGTTCTTTTTGCTCCTCAACTTACAATCAATCTTCTCAAGCTATAAGTACGGATACAAAGATTGAGAAACGTTCCGAACGTTCAAATTATTACTAAACAAGGAATCGGAGAACGCAACAAAACTGAATAGGAACTCAATCAGGAACTCAACAGCGATCCATCCTCTGGTGCAGTGGTTCGCTCCATTTGTTGAAAAAAAAAGAAAAGCATACTATAAAAGTAAATGAGCTTATTTACATACTCAATGCAAGCTAACGACTGGTGTGCACACTTGAGGAGGGCAAAAGAGGAGTGGTTCTGCCCCCAACATCATTGGTGACTGGGCAGCAGCGGGGCGACGCAGCAAGGCCGGCACTTGCACCACGGTCCATTGCACCGCACCTTCGTGAAGGAGAGGCACCTCCATGATGCTCTTCTACGAAAACAGCAAGAAGCATTTCCACCTCCAATTTTCCTTGAAGACAGTCCAAGAAAAATCTCCACCTACACACACCAACCGCCACAGATGCAGTTTTGTTTTGTTTGTTTTGTACCCTACGCTCGGGTCAGATCGTCAAAAAGTAATTCAAGAAATAATTAGATGTGGCTGGTAATAGAATTATGTACATGAAAATCACCAAAACCCTAACACTAATTCTGCGGACAGCTAATCGTTCAACCACCTAGAGCAATGAAACCACTCAAATTGTTTAGAAATTGTGACAAAATTGAGGTTCTAGAAACACAAAACATGGTCACTGACACTAACAAAATGTGCAATTGAAGATGAACATTGAAAAATTCTTGCATCTAGTTAAACTTCATCAAATTCTTGAAAGAATTTAGATATGTAGCTTCCTATTCAATTTCAAATTGAAAGAATATTCAAGATACAACACTTGCCCAAACCAATAACCAACATCAAGCTAAAATCAAACCGGTAAAAGGACTCTACTCCGGCAACTGCCAAAAACTCCCGGCCAGCTGGCTCGCTACAGCATTCAGAGTAACAACATCCAATCGTGATTCAATCCAAAGCTTTCCTTTTCCTCTTTGGTGCTCCAATAGTTTTTGATACCCGTGCTCTTCCTTTCCCATAAGGCATTAGGATAGTTATTTTTAATTTCTTTCTACTTCTTCCCAAATCTCTCCAATTCTTGTTAAGAGCCTTATTGTCTTCCTCAGTCCATGTCTTCAACTCGGACCCAACCTTGGACTCTCCACATTTGAATATCTAGAAGAAGTTGAAGACCTAGAAGAAATTGATGATGAGATCTTGGACTTTTCTTTTAGATCTTCAACTTCCTCTAGATCTTCAACTTCTTCTAGGTCTTCGACTTCTGATACTCTAAATCAACTTCTGATACTCTCAGAGGATTTAGTATATTTTCAAAATTAAGCCCTCCATCTATGTGAGATGAGCACATCCTCAAAGACCCCTAGCATGCAAAAAACCAAGATATTTTTCTACACTAGGAGGGTCAATAAGCTTTGATTCAAGAGCACTTACACCTGTCAAAAGACTGTTCCAGTGCCGCCGGGTAAGCTAAAGCTATTGCTATTGCAAGCTCTTTTTCAAGATTTACCTTCAGTCCCTAAAACGTCTCACAGTGACTACGATTTGCATTTCACTATGATTATATGCAATTTGCGATGCTCTTGCGTTAAATCAGAAGTTCTGTGAATTTCACCAGCAGAACTGTGCTCTCATGCTTCAATTTCTCGAGCTTTGCCATGCTTGAATGTAGAGAGCAATCAGCAGTTGAGAGCTGTAAGCTTTTCTCCTCTAAAACAAAAAACATAGACTCCCGGGTAAGCAGGTTTCCATCGCACACAGCAACGTAAAACACCCATACATGTGATGCGCTAAAGTGGATATAACATAGGAACTAATATTGATAGTGAATTCAAAATACAACAAAACATGTTCATAGACGGAATACAACTACGCTAGAGAAAGTTCATGATGTCCTAAAATGAATCCGTTAAAGGGACCAAACCTTTTGTGCTGAAAGGTTGGCAACCTTGCGTGGAAGAGAATCAAGCTCAGCATTCTATTCTGACAGTGTTAGATGCAGCTCAGAAAATCGTCTTTCATGCTCCAAGCATAGAACTCGCCTATTTCGAGTCTCTTCTTAGTCTCCTCAACCCAAAATCTAAAATAGACACTTGCTCTAAACAAATAAGCATGACTACTCTCTTTCCAATAACAGAGCGGTTCATCTTACCTTGATTATTTCCTGAGGAAATATTTGTTCTACATCAGGGCAGGAGAGATTCAACTGTACCCAGCCAGCCTAGCCAAAGCCAATTGAGCCAACCCTTTTGTTGAAAGGCAGGTTCAGGTGTAAGGAGGTCTTCTGCGGTCGGACCCTCTGCTCCACCACCGCTTTCATCCTCAAGTGTTGCTGCATTTCCATTGATATCCTAGCGTCATATTTCTTAGATAAAGTTCGGAAAAGACAAGCCATGACAAATTGTAAAGCCAAGACGAATTTCATCATGGATATGGGCATACATGTAAAGAAGAGAACCTCTTCATAACCCGAATGACTGAATTAGCTCTCTAAATCAACCTAAGCGTCAATACAATAATATAGTGGACCTCAAACATCAAAAAAATGACAACCAACATAAAATCAACCTACAAAAAATGACGACCTTACAAAGTTGCAACAAGAAAAGATCTCAGTGCTGTGGAGAACGCTTACCACAAGAGGCCTCTCTCTCGGCTAACAATTTGAAGAAAAAATTTCGCCCATTTCAAATGGTCTCTCAATCTCTTCCAACTCCGCTGACTCCCCCCCCCTCTGTGAGCTCTCAATTTGTCACTTGGGACTCGTAGTTTTCTTTTTTTTGAATATCGTAAATTAAAACAGTAATATTATACCAAAACCCCCTAAAAAGAGTGTAAGACCAATTTGTACATGTTACATGCCAATGTAGCATATGGTCATAAATAGGCTTTCTTCCTTAGAATGGTCTCAGTTCCCACTTGTAGATAGGTTAGAACCATACAGAATGTGGGAATTGGCAGGTTTTAGGGTTCTTACCTAAAATAGCAGGAATTGTAATGCAAGTGACCGTGACAGGCTAAATTGGTCTAGGAAGAGTCTAGATAGGTTCCCTAATAGATTCCCCATGATAGGTTTCAGTTTCCGCACTCTATCGAGGAAATAGTAGAAACCCCAATTGTTAGCTTGCAGGTGTCATTTTCTCAAGATGGGCCAGCAGGAGAATCGGTGGCCGCCGGATCGTGATCTTGGGTCGAAAACGTACCAGGAAGTCAAAAGTGGAATCCACCCGCCAAGATTCCCCCGTATGTGGAAGATTCCTTGACTGCCGGTAATTCAACGGCCGCGAATATTACCTTCCGTACCAGAATGTGCAGGGCGGAGGATTGGGCTTGCACACCGCTTGGAGAACCCCCTGAGAGGTTCCCCAAGAGATTCCGGAATTTTTTGACATGCGGAAATGCCCCTTCCGAACGGTCAACTGCTTGAACCTGCGATTTGAAATTTATGGAAATTACTCGGGTGGCGGTAAAATCTCACTAAAAATTAGGGTAGTTTGTTTATTGTTAATAATGCGCTCCGATAAGTTTCGCAGCATTCCGATAGCGACAGCTATCGGAACCGACCGGATTCCCTAAAAATTAATCAGGCGGCAGGGTTTCCGCGACTTTGACCGGCCTACCAGGAGCAAACGGCAACGAAACGAAGTCAACTAGGACTCCTTTATTGCTCCCTTGCACCTTCCGAACGACCCAGGCTAGTTATTTTTCTCAAACTGGGAGTCCACCAAGGATTGGGAATTTACCCTAACTTAGTTTTTAATCTAGCTTAGCCTATGACGGGTTTTAGGTCTTGGATTGGGGGTAGAGGGGTCTTGGACTAAAAATGGTGTTCTGGAGCCAACGGCGCAATCCATTTGACGATTGGAGTTGATCTCCAAAAGTTAGGATGTTGGTCCAGCAGTGAATGTAGAAAGTAAAAGTAGAGGTTAGGATGAAAATCCTGGATGATAAGGTCGAAAATCCAAGATGATAAGGTTACTAGGGGGGTGGAGTCCCCTTGGAAACCTATAAAAGGACCCCGGGCTTCTCTCCAACCACCCCCAATTCTTGTTTTGGGTCCGTGGGTCCAAGTTATCTTGGATATTTTGGCATTTTAAGCCAAAAACCTCTACGGTGTTTTTGGAGCACTTTTGGCTCCTTTTGTTGTTCTATTTTAAGTTTTGAAGGTCCTTGGGGGTCCTTCTACTTTTCCTCGTGTACTCCTTGTGTGCATCTTGTTATTGTTACTTTTTTTTTTTTGGTTTTCTTGTACTAACCCTAAAGATACCCCCCACCGTACCTTGGCGATGCCACTTTGGGGGGCCTTTAGAGCTTGAATCCAGTGTCTTCCCTTGTGATACTAACTTCCGTGCCTCCCTAAGTTGAGTCTGACTTGGCTTGCTAACGTTCCCCTGTCAAGTGGACCCCCCTTCGGGACGGCGAAGCTTTGACTTTCCGTAGGTCTCATTCCCTTTTTAGAGGAGTGTTCTCTTCCCTCTTGTTGTATTCCCCTCCGGACGGCGGAGCTTTGAACCCCCTGTCAAAATCAAAGTCCTAGAGTGTGTGTTAAAACAACCCCGACGGCGGAGCTTCGACCTAGGAGTGCCACAAAGTCCTAGAGTTGGTGTTAAAACCAACTTGATGACGGAGCTTTGAACCTCCCAAGCACTTAGCCCCAAAGTTTAGTTTCCAAGATCTTCTTGGAAAAAGTCAAAGTTTAGCTTCCAAGATACCTAGCATCCTAAAGATGGTCCACAAGCATCAGTCATTCGTAACCAAGTCCTAAAAAAACCTTGGGCTAATCCCCCGGGTGTGAGAGTCTTGACCCTAGCAACAAAAAAATCC